>CM076965.1:50294439-50406939 GCA_039105355.1 Benthosema pterotum
AAACACTCTGCTGCTACTGGTACACCGGTGGGGCACAAAGTGTCCTCGAGTGGGTTCCAAGTGGCACCCATAGGGGTGTGTAACTCTGAGAGGGTACAAATATAACCAAACGGACACATACGGGTCCGTTTGGTTCCATTTGTACACTCTCTGAGCTACAGGTATCATTGAAATAAAAAAAAAAACATTTGACAACCACCACCACATGGAACAGAGTCTGAATTACAGTCACCGTCGGCAGTAGCAGGAAGACTTTATCCTGTGTGGACACGACAACGAGCGACCTTTAAACTTTGTCTCGTGCCGACAAACAAAACAAAAAAAAACTCCTGACCTTGGGCGGGGTCTTCTTCAACAGCACCAGCAGAGCCTGGAGGACCAGGTTGGAGAAGCGCGGGCCGATGGGGACGTAGTCCAGGAGACGCTCGATGTCGTCCACCACCACGCAGCTCAGCTGGGACTTGTACGCGTCGTCAAACACCTGCAGCGGGGAGGGAAGGAGGGAGGGAGTAGAGGAGAGGAGGTGAGAACAAAGCACGGAAAGGAGGAATGCAAAGGAGGAAGGAAGACAACCAACAAACGGGTTTGGAAATGAGGGGGGAAGTGAGGTAAATATTATATATACACGATATATCCTGCGTATATTTTCATGGAAAGTGCATTGCGAGACAAAAGGGATACAGTAATAAACCTGTCTGCGCTACCTTTTACACACGGCGTCCAACACAAATGAAAATAACTGCAAAGGGGGTATATTCCCCAGAAAGTGGAATGATGCAATCAAAGATGAGTGATTCAAGAGCAAATAAGTGCACTGTATTCACGTGCTGGCAAAATTGTGTTCATGGAAAACACGTGAGCGACTGGAAAGCTGAAAAAAAAAACACTTTCCTAAATGCTGTATTTGTAAGGTACTGACCTGCTGGTCAGTACCTTGCATGATTTCGGGAGCAATAAGGCGTTAAGCGTCTTGCTCAGGGATACATCGACACTACTACCCCTGAGCCACTGTCGGTTGTGTTGAAGTGCCAGCTTTGGGGTTGTTGTGATTTGTTTATTAGTATTTACTCAAATAAAATTCCAGGACATAGCACAAAGTTGATAATTCATTGTTAAGCACCGGACTTGAATAGCGTCATTGTCTGTAACGATTTCTTCACGTGAGAAAGATTCCGCAGCTGCACATGAGCTCACAACGCAAACCTGGCCATCGCTACAAGAGGTCGGAGACGATACTGTTTGACCGAACCATACTGTATGCCGCAATCGGCATTAAATGTACTGTACCTTCTTGATTTCCTGGCACTTTGTGATCTCGGAGTTTCCGATCATCTTGTCAGGCGTGCAGATTTTGATGAAGGGGAACTGAGAATCTTCAGCAATCTTGGCCGCCAGGGCTGTCTTTCCACAGTGGGGAGGACCTGAGACAGACAGACATTCAATTTAAAGTTAACAATTAACTTTCTTTAACCCTTTCTGTACTGTACGGTGGTATGGTTTTGCTATTGAAAATAACAAGCTCATAGCGCGCCACTCGGTGGCGCGCTATGAGCTTGTAGGTCTGCTATTTTTAAAAAATTGTGAAAATGTGGCACAAATCTTTGAATATATTATTCCAGAAGAAACTGAATTTTAACTGAAATCTTTGCTACTGGGGGATCCCTAGAACAGCATGTTTTCAGATGGGGGTCTGCAGCCAAATATAGATAATTCTGGGGGTTCTTGGCATGAAATATGTTGAGCATCACTGACACAGAAAGACACAGACACAGAAAAACTATAATCTAGAGTCAAAAACTAGAATCTAGTGTCAGAAACTACAATCTATTGCCAGAAATTAGAATCTCATGTCAGAAAGTAGAATTTAGCGTCAGAAACTAAATGTTTTGACTCAGTGGTTTTCGACAGGTGGTCTGGGGAACATCAGTGGTCCTTGAGAGGGTTCCAGGTGGTCCCCAGCTAAGTTGTTTAACCAGATGTAACTCTTGAGAACGTAAAAATGAAACCAAATGGACCCTGGCGGGTCCATTTGGTTTCATTTTTACACTCTCAAGAGTTAAAATATCCATCATGTGAATCAGTCCTAGTCGACACAACTAGAAGATTAATGGTCATGGACAGAAGCAAAGGAAATGTTGAAAACCGCTGTTCTAAATGAATCAAAAACTGAAAATGGAGGACCCCATGATGACATGTTAATGTATTTCCAGTGCTTTGCCTCCAGACTCACCCTCCAGCAGCACGGCCACCAGGGGCGTGCGGTCGCTGTTCTTGGTCTGCTGCACCAGCAGCTCCCCGTCATCCAGGACATGGGTGACCGGGTCGCCCCACTTAATGATGCCGTTCATGATGTAGCTGCAATAGTCCTCCTGGTTGGTACCGAAGGCCTGGAGGAGGAGAAACAAGGCATTAGAATCCTGGGAGATGGAGTCTGTCCCTGTTACGATGCACTAGAACCCTGGGAGATGGAGTCTGTCCCTGTTACAATACACTAGAACCCTGGGAGATGGAGTCTGTCCCTGTTACGATGCACTAGAACCCTGGGAGATGGAGTCTGTCCCTGTTACGATGCACTAGAATCCCGGTAGATGCAGTCTGTCCCTGTTACGATGCACTAGAACCCTGGGAGATGGAGTCTGTCCCTGTTATGCACCAGAACGCATGAGGTTCTATAGTAAAGGCCTGAGGCAGTGAACATTCAGATAATCTTTTTCACCTTCCTTTCCTTTCCCTTCCCTTCCTCCTTTCGTGTGACACCGGCAATCCATGTTTGCATTCTACGAGGCAGTTATTATGTGTCACAATAACACAATCGATGGTAATAGGCGAATACATCACATCAGTGAATCTCCTTGTTGCCGCAACAGCGAGGGAACCATCATCCTCCATTCTTCATTCTAACAACACCCTACAGAGTCCAACTCAACAGGAGCCGTAAAACTGCAATTATGGAAATGGAAATTACCGCGATATCACGCTGATAAATCACACTCGGTGTTTATGACATCCAGTAATGTTACTGTAGAAACGCTCCGACATCATAGCGCATGTTGTGCTACCTAATTTACAGTTTGAGATCAAACCTAGACATTGCTCTTACATTTACGTGTATAATGAATTGCGTGTTTTAGCTGTATTTTTGTTTATTTTGGGTGGGTCTCAATTCTCTAGTCATTTACCCTGTTTTAATAAATAAATATTAGACTAGATTTTCTTTCCTCCAAGAACAAGTCTTGAAAATAGGGTTTGTCTTATAATCAGAGTCACCGTCTGATATTCGACACAATGTGGTACGAAATTCACGCAAGGCAAGAAATCAGAAAAAAAAAACACACACACACACAAAATGCAAAGAGCTCGTGAAGAACGGCTACGTACCGGCTTGATGTCGTTGTTGAGAGACCCCATGAAGTCCTGACGGCTGACCTGCAGCTTCTCTGCTCTCTCCATGTCCACCTCTACTGTAGACGTAGCCTGGAGAGAGGAGACATACACAGCAGGGTCGGATTTAGCCAGCCCTGCTAGGGTGGGCTGGAAGAATGACAGGGAGGGAAACTCCAAAGTTTTTATATAAAGCAGTGGTTTTCAGCCTTTTCGACACTTGACACTTTCAGCCTTTTCGACACTTGCGAGTTTCGAGAGTTTAAAAATGAAACCAAATGGACCCTTGCAGGTCCATTTGGTTTCATTTTTACACTCTCAAGATCTGGTTAATCAACTTTCCACCATTTAGTTGGGGACCACCTGGAACTCTCTCGAGGACTGGTGGTCCCCAGACCGCTGGTTGAAAACCACTGATATTACCTTTCATTGGGTTGGCAGGATGCACGTTTGGGTGGGCTCTGCCCACCCCTGCCCCCCTCTAGATCCAGCCCTGATACGCAGTGTTGTTGATTTTGACAGTGAATTCCATTTTATTGATGCTGTCCTAACAACTGACTTTAAACATGCTGAAAATAGCCGAACTACAAGCGCAACACGTTGTGTACATCTGAGTCAGATTAATGTGAAAAATCACTTGTCTTTTGCTTGTACTGGCTTTCTTGTCCATTACTTACTGGATCTCTCTTGTCCGCTATAGTCCCTTCCTAACATGTTAGTCTAATTTTGTTGGACAAAATGGTCAATTTTTTGACCATTAATACAATCTTTTGTATTACGTTGTAGTCTTAGTTTTCACGTAGTTCTGTTTCGAGTTATTCAGGAAAACAGTGACAGTGAAAAAAGGTAATCAATGTACCTTTTATAAAGGCTGATATAAAGGTTATAAAGATTCTAAACAGCAATGGTTTTTAAAAAGAGTCCGTCTGGGACCAAAGGTTGGGTTGCAGATCCATTTATATATATAGCCTAGGTCCCTTTTTTGTTTTGTTTACTACATTTTATTTTCGATTATTACTATATCAAACATTCCCGGCAAAAAAAAGAAAATACTCCCATGAATATAGAACAAAAACAGCTATTGTAGGCGATCACCAGCTCACAACACGGTGACAACTTTTTCTCTTGCAAAGCTGCCAACACAGGAAGAGGAGGTTATGCACATAAAATGAGAATACCAATGAGTTCCAGGAAACGGGTCAACAGCAGCCATGTTTAGTATTTTTAGAGCTAATTTATAAGTGATACGCTTGGTGATTGTGAATCCACAGTAATGCAATAAAAAATATGAGGAAAATATCATTGCTCTCTTCCTTCCAAATGTGGTTCAACTGCAAACCAGCTGGTTGCTTTTTCAAATAATTTAAAGAATTATTTACTTAGGCTAGCAGTATTGTGTGATTCAATATCAAAGGCCCTTTTATGGTCTTTGAACACAGCGCCCACGATTTAAACTTTTGGTGTTTGCAGTGATACTCCAATGCTAGGGCATTGGAGTATGCTAATCGCATGTTTGGAACTAACATAACTAACATAGTTCCAAACAAACCACTCAAGACACAAGATCAAAGTGTGTCACCACTCTCTTTTTACGGTTACTCTAGAAATAGAAAAAGGTCCATGCAAAGAGACAAGCTGCATCATCCTTCATTTCCGAAATATTCGGAAATATAATATGTTTTCAAAATGGCCACCGACAATGAAGCACTATTAAATGATAACCCATATCTTTGCCTCTGATAGAGCTATAACAATAATATTGGTGACAAAGTCTACATTTTCAGGATCAAGGAATCCAATAAAATACATTTCAAGTTACTTTAGCTCTAACAGAAGCAAAGATATGGGCTATGCTGTATTGCTGTAAATGGTGGTGGCTATTTTGAAAAACTAATGGTCCTTGAGAGGGTTCCAGGTGGTCCCAGGCTAAATAATGGGAAGTTGGTTAACCAGATGTCATGACTTTAAGTTAACGGCTAAATTTTCGTGTCTTGAATCTTCCACTAGTCTCCCGGTGTGTCTCCACCTTTCCTGGTGTCTCGTCAGAGAATTGAAATACATAAAGCTCTTGTGACACTGTAGACAGGCGTAGGGCGTCTCCCTGGTGTGAGAGCGTTGGTGTATCTTTAGGTTAGACTTTGTCTGAAATCCCTTCTTGCACCACTGACAAACATACGGTCTCTCCCCCGTGTGAACGCGCCAATGCTCCCTCAAGTTCGTACTCTGGCGGAAGACCTTCTGGCACCACTTGCACACGAACGGCTTCTCCCCCGTGTGACAGCGTTGGTGTATCTTTAGGTTAGACTTTGTCTTGAACCTCTTCTCGCACCGCTGACAAACATACGGTCTCTCCCCCGTGTGAACACGTTGATGCTCCCTCAAGTTCGTAGTCTGACGGAAGGCCTTCTGGCACCACTTGCACACGAACGGCTTCTTCCCCGTGTGAAGGCTCCGGTGGATCCTCAGAGAGTTCGGATGGCCGAAGCTGGCGTCACACGACTCGCAGTGGAACGGCTTCTCACCGGTGTGAGTGTGCTGGTGCATGTCCAGGTGATACTGCGTGGTGAAGCGGCCGCCGCATCGTTCGCAGTGGAACGGCCTCTCTTCCAGTCCGCCGTGGAAGAAACGCTCGTGCACCGACAGATGGAATTTCCGGGAGAAGCTCCTGCCACACTGGCCGCAGTGGAAGGGCTTCTCTCCGGTGTGAAGACAAGTCATTTTTCATATGTACTGGCTTTCTTGTCCATTACTTATTGGATCTCTCTGCCCACTATAGTCCCTTCCTAACACGTTAGTCTTGTTGTTGGACAAAACGGTCAATATCTTTTATATTAGTCTTAGTTTTCATGTAGTTGTTTCGATTTATTTTTGAAAACAGTGACAGTGAAAAAAGGTAATCAATGTACCTTTTTGTCCTAGTTTTAGTTGACAAAATTATAAAGGCTGACCGGTTCTAAACAGCAAGGTTCTAAACAGCAAAAGAGTCCGTCCGGGACCAAAGGTTGGGTTGCAGATCCAATTATTTTGTTTTGTTTACTACATTTTATTTTCAATGATTACTACAGTATATCAAGCATTCCCCCAAAAAAAGAAAATACTCTCATGAATACAGACCCATACAAAAATCAGCTATTTAGATCACCAGCTCACAACACGGTGTAAAGCCAGATCTACACTTTAACACTTTTTTCTCTTGCAAAGCTGGCACCACAGGAAGAGGTTATGCACACATAAAATGAGAATACCGATGAGTTCCAGGAAACGGGTCAACAGCAGCCATGTTTGTCCATTTTTATTATTTTTAGAGCTAATTTATATGTGATAGGTTTGGTGACTGTGAATCCACATCTCCAGACAGTAATGCAATAAGAAATATGAGGAAAATATCATTGCTCTCTTCCTTCCAAATGTGGTGCAACTGCAAACAGCTGGTTGCTTTTTCGAATCATTTAAAGAAACTGAGTTTTACTTATAGGCTAGCAGTATTTTGTGGTTCAATGTCATCAAAGGCCCTTTTATGGTCTATGAACACTGCGTCCACGATTTGAACTTTTGCTGTTCGCAGTGATACTCCAATGCTACGGCATTGAAGTATGCTAAGCACAGGTTTGGAACTAACATAACGAACATAGTTCCAAACAAACCACTCAGATCTAAGTTCAAAGTGTGTCGCCACTCTCTTTTTACAGTTACTCTAGTAGTGGAGGACGTAAGACTCATTTCACTCCAAGTCATGATGCAGAGATCCCCTTTGTCATGGAAGTACCTTATAGTCATAGAAAAGGATCCATGCAAAGAGACAAGCTGCATCATCC
The DNA here is from genome assembly GCA_039105355.1 of Benthosema pterotum. Classification (NCBI taxonomy): domain Eukaryota; kingdom Metazoa; phylum Chordata; class Actinopteri; order Myctophiformes; family Myctophidae; genus Benthosema; species Benthosema pterotum. Next base: position 50,301,636 of record CM076965.1, read on the forward strand.
TTTATTTCCGAAATATTCACGTTTTCAAAATGGCCGCCATCAATGAACCTCAAAGGTCCATTTGGTTTCATTTTACTCTCTCAAGAGATAAATTCTATTTAAACATCTGAAATACTTAATTTTGAAGAATCTACACAATTAGAAAATGTAGAATAATTGTTATTTGGACCAACGTTTTGCCAGTTCTCTCTCCTAAATTGTAGACAACTTGAAAATCCTCAGAGAGATTAAACTAATCAAATGGTGGTCCGTGGCTAAAATCCAGAATAGTGGGCCCTGGTATGAAAAAGGTTGAAAACCCCTGCCCCAAGGTACTTCCATACCAAAGAGGTTCTCTGCATCATGACTTTAAGTTAACGGCTAAATTTTCGTGTCTTAAATCTTCCACTAGTCTCCTGGTGTGTCTCCAACTTTCCTGGTGTCTCATCAGAGAAGTGAAATACATAAAGCTCCTGTGACACTGTAGACAGGCGTAGGGCGTCTCCCCAGTGTGAGAGCGTTGGTGTATCTTTAGGTTAGACTTTGTCGTGAACCTCTTGTCGCACCACTGACAAACAAACGGTCTCTCCCCCGTGTGAACGCGCTGATGCGTCCTCAGGTTCCCACCCTGACGGAAGGCCTTCTGGCACCACTTGCACACGAACGGCTTCTCCCCCGTGTGAAGGCTCCGGTGGGTCCTCAGAGTGTTGGGATGGCTGAAGCTCGCGTCGCACGACTCGCAGCGGAACGGCTTCTCGCCGGTGTGAGTGAGCTGGTGCATGTCCAGGTGATACTGCGTGGTGAAGCGGCCGCCGCACCGTTCGCAGTGGAACGGCCTGTCTTCCAGTCCGCCATGGAAGAAACGCTCGTGCACCGACAGATGGTATTTCCGGGAGAAGCTCCTGCCACACTGGCCGCAGTGGAAGGGCTTCTCTCCGGTGTGAAGACGGCGGTGACTCTTCAGGTTCTGCTTGCCCGCGAAGGCCCTGCCGCAGTGGTCGCAAACGAAGGGCTTCTCCCTGAGCAAGCGCTCCGCCGGACGGCCGAGGTTCACGTCAACGCGCCGTCGACGGCGGAATCCCTTTTCGCCGGCGTGGACGTGGAGCTTGCGTCGCTTCGGCTCGCTTGAGCGGCCGAAACTCGTCCCGGACACTTTGCCAGCACGAGGTTTCTTTCCGCCGTACAACGTTTGTCCTGTCTTTACTGCTTCTTCCCCTGGTCGGGTTGACGTCATCGTCCCGGTGAAGCGCCAGCGGTCGTCAAATCCAGAAGCGTCAGGGTCTTCTTTCGTTGGACTGGCCACGAAGCTGTCGACAGGCTGGTGGGCCGCCGAGACCCTCTGTCCCTTCTTTGGCGTTTGGCAGGACGGGTCGCCGTGGCTCTCCTTCGCATGTGGACTCGTGGAACAGAAAACCCGAGTCCGCGAGGAGTTGGAACCTCCCAGGATCCTTGGGTTATCGTCAAAGCCTCTGCCATAGCTGGATTTTAATGGTGTGGAATGCAAGTCCATTGCTCTTGGGAGATTTGACCGGAATAAGCACGCAAACAACCACTCCCGTTAACGGGTAAAACGAGCCGTTGGGCATCTAAAATCGTTGTTGCACGTCATATGGGTTGACTAGCGGATTTCTATATCTTCATACAACGACGCCGATTCATGCAGGCAGCACGTTCATTAAACCTTTGAGGTCGAGACCTTCATTTCCCAGAATCCCTTCCGTATTTAAGTTGCATTCTGATTGGATGGCATCACACAAATCTGATTGGTCGAGGACCAATGAGATGTGTGTGTGAGACGTCATTTTCCCGGGAAACGGCAACCCCATCACTTTTCAAGAGAAAACATATTCACTTGGAGGGCTGAAATTCAGGGAATGCCTTACAGTATGTGACAAATATGTCAATCATAATGGATATTTTAACCCTTTTCATATCAAGGACCATCATGTATTTGCCATTTGAGCTACGGACCACTTTGGCTATAGTTAGTGATTCATGTGATTAATCATGATTAAATTTATTTTGAAACTTTGATTAAGTTGATTCAAAATTGTAATCATTCAGCCGCCCTAGTAGATACTGACCTTGATGTGGCGGTTCATGGCAGTGGACTGCGCGGCTCGGACCAGGCCCTCGATCTCGGCACCGCTGTAGTTCTTGGTCTCGGCGGCCAGCTCCTTGATGTCCACGTCGCCCGCCAGCAGGCCGAAGCCCTTCATCTTGGCCGTGTGGATGTTCAGGATCTGGAAGCGACCCTTCTCATCGGGAAGACCTGGGTGGAGGGTGAGAGACACCGCGAGAGAGAGAGAGAGAGAGATGGCGAAGAACGTCATAAAAACGGTTAAGGAAAAGCAGTAGCACTTAAATGGTAAAGCCCAACGATGTGGAGGACACCATGCAAGGCACCACCCTGATCATCAGGAGCAATAGACCTTGCAGTAAGCCTCGCCCTCTCCCCAGTGTCCAACCTCATTGTTAGGGGCCTGGCACTTTCCAGCCACGCCCATTCATTCCAATGTAAATAAAACATTACGAACAGTAAATACTGGCTCAATTTTGGAACCCGGCCTTCAAAATAACTTCCAAATCCATCAACAAGGCCTGACGTATATGTAGGAAAACTAGATCAGCACTCGGTACAGTGGCCTACTTGTGCGTGAGCAGAGCAACCTAATACTTATGACTTTAGTTATAAAGGCCTCTTATTTACCATTAGATCACCCAATTACACCCCCCCCCCCCCCCACCGGCCAATCAGAGTACCCCGAGGGGCCGACCGCCGAACACCGCATACCGATCACCCAACTTGTAGTAAATATTTAATAAAGCAATGTTTTATCCCATAGGAAAGCTATTTTAGTGGAGAGGTTCGTCGAACACCTGCTATGCTTGGCTGTGATTGGACCGTAGCAATTTGGGGAGGGGCTTGATGGAAGGTCTATTCGAGGTTTGAGTTTTGAACTATATCAGTGCCCCTCGTGGCACAGGTCTCCACCAGGCCAGATCGGGTTGTGGCCTCCTGGTGGCGCTGTAACAGGCATAGGCGTGAAAAGGGTGCTATTTATCATTATGCCTGATTAATGGGAACTGAAGAAGAAACTTTGAACCAACGAAGTGCAGGGGTGTAGTGGAGGGGGGACGCGGGGGGGGGGGGGCGGCGTCCCCCCACTTCTCACATCTAAAATATTTTTGGGTCTGAAAAAAATCATTAGCATGGTGAAATACATCTTGATGACATCATCAAGATGTGTTTCACCATGTTAATGAGTTTCCTTTTTTCCGAGAGTGTACAAATGGAACCAAATGGACCCGCTAGGGTCCATTTGGTTCACATTTGTACACTCTCAGAAAAAAAAATCAAATGGAGGGGAATTCCCCTTTCAGAGGCGTCCCCCCACTTCTAAAAGTACCACTACAACACTGACGAAGGGTGCTAGCACGAGCGAGGCCTTAAGATGGGAAGGGGGTGACGTAACGTCAATGCTAACCGACCTGGACCGTGCACGGACAGACACATGGGCGGACACACGGACAAGCGGTAAAACATACTCTCCACCATACTGGTGGAGACTGTTAGAAGTTTGAATTGCTCAAGGACACTTTCATACTAACTCCGGGCGAGCCTGGGAGCCTGGGATCGAACTGGGAACCTTAGAGTCAGTAATCCACGCTGCTCTAGGGGCCTCTCTATACTCCATGGCTCTACACGCCAACTTAGCAGACGCATTATTACAGCCTTCCGGTTGGTCAAATAAGTGACGAATCCTTCATCATCATGCTCTTACCGATCTCCATCTTGACCTCAAACCTGCCAGGCCTCATCAGGGCATCATCTATCAGGTCAGGTCTGTTGGTCATACCTGGAGATGAGAGAGAGAGAGAGACAGACAGAGAGACAGAGAGAGAGACAGAGAGAGAGAGAGAGAATGATATTGTGCACCACGTTGCGAACAGTGTTGGGCAATATTACTTAGGAGAGTAATATCTTTACTCTACTTAAGTCAGTGGTTTTCAACCTTTTTGATACCAGGTCCCACTATATATTCAGAATTTGATTCACAGACCACCATTTGTTCACATTTTAGCCCCACAGACCCCCAAAACTAGAGACTAAGACCTTTTGCTTTTGTCCACAATACCAGGCTGGATTTGGGAAACAAAACAGTCAAACATACAGATCAAAATTCTACATTCTCTAGTTGTGTAGACTTTGGGCTAATTCAGATGATGAATTAGCCCAAACTCTTGAGAGTGTAAAAATGAAACTAAACTCAAAAAGTTACCAACTTTCCATCGTTTAGCCTGAGGACCACCTGGTGGCCCCCCGAACCACTGGTCATGGGATTTAGGGTGGAAACGTACCGATGACCAGGATGTTGTTGAGCTGCTCCACGCCGTCGATCTTGGACAGCAGCTGGTTGACCACGGTGTCGTGCACGCCCGTGCTGCTGGCGCCAGTGCCTCTCTGCTTGCAGATGGCGTCCAGCTCGTCGAAGATGATGATGTGCAGGCCGCTGTTGGCGCCCAGCTAAAGGACAGGACGGACAGCGTCACCGGGGACCATGTTAGTGAGATTGTTGATCCACCATATTGGTTTTAACCCTGTCCCTCATCAGGCGCAGGTATGGCCAGTGGCCGATACAACTGCTTTTTTTTTGCTGTTGTTTTTTATGCAAGAAGTATAGGACTTATAAGAGCCAATAAATATACAACAGGTCGTTTTGAGGAACTAATCTGATTGGTTGAAACATGTCACATGATGTTACTTAAACCAGCACATTTAGGTGGAACTATTTTTCAGCGATTCTCTTAGTTTTAAGCGTAACTGTTATAGAATTCCAATATTTCCCTCAAGGGTGTGCTTTAATATCATTTCATGCACTTCTGCGACGCACCACAAGTGTGCATGAAATCAGACAGACAGCGAAATCCATTTGCAAATGCGACCGTTTTGCCCAACTGTCACGGCCGTTTTGCAAAGCGTCAACTGTTTTGCATAACATTCGTGATCGTTTTGCATAACCGTTGTGACCGTTTTGCATAACAGTTGTGACCATTTTGCATAACATTCGTCACGTTTTCAAGCGTTTTCCCTACTAAACCTAACCCTAACCCCTAACCCTGAACATAATCTCAGTAAAACCTACATGCCTAAACCTAACCTTAACCCTTGCAGTCCGTCATGACCGTTATGCAAAAACGGTCCATAACAGTAGCGAATGTTATGGAAAACGGTTGCGTCTGTTATGGAAAATGTTTGCGACGGTTATGAAACCGCCGCGACGGCTGTCGCGGTCGCAAATGGATTTCGTCCCTCCTGGAGAATCACAATCAAGCACACCCTCTTGTGTAACATTTCTGAACACATGTCTGAGCATCATATTTGCACTTGGGCACAAATTGCAAAGGCGCGAGATGCAATTCAATCCTAAAAATGTAACAGGACAGTCACAGAAGTATTAGTTAAAGCCTCGTCATGACCGTATCTCCTATTACCCTCTTCTGTTCCTCCTCGGCGTCTGCGAACAGTTTCCTGATGTTGGCCTCCGACTCTCCCACAAACTTGTTGAGGATCTCGGGGCCGTTGACGATCTTTGGCTCGCGGGAGTTGAGCATCTTTCCGATTTGTCGGGCCATCAGGGTCTTACCGCAGCCGGGCGGTCCGAACAGCAAGATACCCTTCACGTGTTTACAGCCTGCGAGAGGAGGGGAGAGAGAAGAGGGTAAAATGTGAGGGACGGAGTAGAGCAAAGAATTAAAGGGGAGCTCCACCCATTTTCAACATTCTAATGTCATTAGTAGTATACCCTAGAGGTGCTGGGAGGACATGATAAAAAAAAGTTCCCCCATTCTGTGCTCCCAAGAAATGGAGGTCTGAAGAAAACCACTAACATGGTGAAACATCTTGATGACATCATCAAGATGTATTTTCACTTTCATTTGGTTGCATTTGTACGCTCTCAGAAAAAATGTTGAAAATGGGTGGGATTCTCCTTTAAGCACCCAAAGAAGAAGAGATCACTACAGAAGGAAGGGGACAAGGAAAACGGCATTATTAAAGGCGGAAGAACTACTTTGAACTCACCCATCTGCTCCACGATGTCTGGAGGGAAGACTCGAGAGGCGAAGGCTCGGCGGAAGATGTCGGAGAACTCTTTGTCCAGACCGCCGATGCCCATCTTCTCAAAGTTCCAGTCTGGGTTGATGATTGTCTGCCGCTGTTCCTTGGTCTTGGCTTTGCCTGTGGAGCACCAAAGATTCTTGTGAATATGAGGCCTATAGATCGATGTTTTCCCCCATGCACACAGTCACGCAGAGAACTGGGACAGAGCGCAGGTTGTTAGTGTATTCGATCCGGTATTTTACAATGAAGAACTACCTTTTTAGCTTGCCTTGGAGTGCGGGCTCATATGAACTGTAGACCAATACACAATGTGCATATACTAGCCAAGTTCCCTTTATCACATAATCACAGCAATGTCATGGTAAACAGTGTGTGGTCATAAATCTGTCCTAAAACCCTTTGCTGTCAGTGCCCCTATCCTAATCTTGAGCCTTTAACACCAATATTTAATGTAAAATATTTTTCCAGATTTTTTTTAACTGAAATACTTTTACATATTCATGACCAGTGTCGGGCAATATTACTGGTAGAGTAATATCTTTACGTAATTTATGACGCCTTAGAAAAAGTAATAATATTACTGTACTTATTACTTGAATCAGAGAATAATACATTACATATTACAACATATTATATATTACTTTCCCAATTCCCCACTCCCACCCATAAAGAAATAGAGATGTACAACACAATCTGTTTAGTAATAACTTAGTAATAACTTAATAACTGATAACTAGTGTATGTCCTGCATGCAGAAAGCTGCAGTGGATTAGGATCTACAAACTACAGTGCATCTCTGTTGTTATTTGTTGATAGCTTGCAAATCTGTTGTATTTTCACATGCAACAACAAGCAAGTAATGAGGCATGTTTTGGCAGCATTTTACTATAAGTAAGATATTACTTATAAGTTATTACACATTTTGGCAGTTAAGTTAATAATAATTACAGTAATATGTAATATTTAATTAGTTACTGCCCAACACTAGTTTCATGACTGGAAAACTGCATACAGAGATGGGTAGGACACCTGTAAGAAGTGTAAAGTGGAGAGAGATCCTAATGTTTGGATGCTAATGTATTTCTACGCCCCCTTGTGTTGGAAACAGATATAGCAGCGGTGACACAACCACAAAGAGCCTGAATACAGTAAGTAGTGCCAGGACGGAGGACTTGCGGGAAGAGACGTACCAACTAGTGTGAGGGACGAGCTCTCTGCTTTTTCGAATATCACCTGGCTGTTCCCCACCATCAACCCCACGTCAATCTGTCAAAACAACAACACAGAGAGCAATATAGTTAGTCTACCAGATGGGAAAAGAGTACACAATGCATGTCTTTCATGAAGTGAATCAGAATATCACCCTAATGTGTGGCATCTTTCACTATCTCTCATTCATTTGCATGTTTATTTTTTTATTCTTAGGAGATCAAGGCAAGCAAAAAACATTTAGAATCTCGTTCCATGCACACAACCAGTACACTCGTAGGGTTTCCCGTAGCTAATTTACAAATGCCAGGTAATGAATTTACGGATTCACACAGTTCTAATTAAGCTCGCTGCTTATGAAACCAATAATCAAAGGCCTGCCAGTATCCAACTGGGTGGCATTATACCCATCTCCCTGTGCAATTGTTATTACGTACTTCTTGCATCTCCAAAATGAATGACTGAACATCAGACACAGAGAAGCAAATCTGTTTAACGGCGGGATTACTTTAACCGTCTCTCTAACCACATTTCATTTAATACTATTGTCCCCCAGAGTAGGATCATATCTGATTGTTGTGGATGAGTTATGACTACGATATTCATCATTAGTCTGAGCCACCCTGGTCTAAGTATTTCTCTAGTCTCAGAGTTACAGACCAATAAGGAACAACAATAAAGTCAATTTGGTTCCCATTTGTGTACTTTCAGAGTTGAGATATGAGGGGGAAGAGATTACTGTTCATCTGTCTATCGTGTTTTGCTAATTGTTGCAATGACTGTTTCTAAAGATGTTGTTCTGTGTCCAGAACTCTCCAGGTACCTTCTGTTTCTTGCCAGAGGCCTGTTCACCCTTCAGGATGCTGGCGTCCATGGCCTCCATGTCCTTGATCACCAAACCAAACAGCTTGTCACAAAAACTGAATACCAACTGGAGGGAGAAAGAAAGAGAGAGAGAGAGAGAGAGAGGGAGAGAAATGAAGGTGCTTTAGAGCGTAAAACAAGTAAACAACAATGTTTTTGCATGTGCAAGCCTTCTAGCTCCAAAACTATGTAACAAATTTCGTTTCTGGAAACTAAGTATCAATCTAACCCATTGGTTTTTCAGCTTTTTCATAGCAGGGCCCTCTATTTATTCAGCATTTTAGCCATGGACCACCTTTGATGTTGAGGTGACTCTCGGACCCAAAAGAAAGGATTTTCAAGTTTTTGGCAAAACATTGGTCAATATAATTGTGGAGATTGTGGAGATTCTTGAAAATGAAGTAATTCAGATGTTTAAAAATAATTTAACTCTTGAGGGTGTAAAATGAAACCAAATGGACCTGTAAGGGTCCATTTGGTTTCATTTTACGATCTCAAGAGTTACAGATCTATAAGGGCCCATCTGGTTACCAACTGTCCATCATTTAGCTGAGGACCACCTGGAATCCTCTCAGGGACCACTGGTGGTCCCCGGACCACCAATTGAAAACCCCTGCTCTAACCTGCTGAGTGACAGAGAAGGCTTGGTTGTTGAACTGCTGGATGAACTCGGCGGCCATCTTGTCTGAGTCGTAGGGTGAGGTGTCGGTGCTCTTCTTCTGCAGGAAGTCGATCTCGATCGTCATGGCGCCGATGCACTGCTTGGACTTGTCGAAGTTGTAGCCGGACACTGTGAGGGAGGACACCGGATTAACTCCATAAATCCACCTGGGAATGCACAGCACTACTTGGGGTTTTAGGCATTTGCTGAAGTAAATGTGCTAAAGCAAACTATTTGACTCCCATTTCTACGAAGAAACTGAACGCAGAATAGAAATAGAAGAACCCTTAGAGGGTCACATGAATATGCATTGTATGGAAATAACTCTCGGGGCAGCTTAATGACGAATATTGCGAACAGACGGCAATTATGGGGCGGTTTAGATGCGGCTTATCTCTGCAAGCAAGACTTTTGACATGTCTCTCCTCTGAGGAAATGAATGCGGGCAATTTAATGAGCTATCTCCTACCTAGCGATATCACTGACAAACACAGTTACAAATTGCCCAAACAGCCACAAATAATTAGATTACACTGAGCGGCCCAGGCCACCTCAAACCACAAATGAGGGTTTTTCTCTCTCTCTCTCTCTCTCTCTCTCTCTCTCTCTCTCTCTCTCTCTCTCTCTCTCTCTCTCTCTCTCTCTCTCTCTCTCTCTCTCTCTCTCTCTCTCTCTCTCAGAAAAAAAGGAAAATGAAAGGAAATAGCAGTACAATAACAGGCGAGTGGTCTCAACTCTCTATGCAGTGGTTATTATAAGCTACTAATCAGATGCAATATTACCTTCAATTTCCTGGCCAATGGAGAGGCCGGCCCATTTCCTCTACAAGGACAACAAGAAAAAAGAGAAAAAGATTGAGTATGGAACATTAGGTGTGTGCGATGCACTGTGTGTGAATAACGAGGGCAACGGTGTTAGTGGAGAGCATTTAAAACGCAAGCGCAGCTGCGTGTTTGTGTGAGTAAATGGATGCTGCGTGTGTGCGTGAGTGAGTGAGTGTGTGTGTGCACGCTGGTGAAACAACAATGTGCAAACACAGCAGCAAGATTTGCGAGCAGCTGTTTATTACGTTTATTAAATGGAACCCAATCACCATAAATACTAGTCATTGTGTGTATCCCTTGTGGGCCGATCATGATTTGTTGGAGATTCTGACATGTGTCTTGCTTTGTCACCGTGAATGTACGTGCCAATAAAGTGTGTGCGTGTGCGTGTGTGTTAGGGCATTAACTAAATATTCGACTAGTCGATTATTCGACTAGCAAAACACTATTCGACACTATTAATTCATTATTCGTTATTCGGTAATAATAATTTTTGATATATATTTTTCATTTTTCTGCAGCAGGCATTGTGGATGTGTGCTTTGGTGTTGGTAGTGATTGTTGGTTAATTGCTCATTTTTCATGTCATAGTGTAACTGAGTTACAGTAGTGTAACAGGCATGTACTGTTTCAATGGGAAGTCCAGAATCACACATTTTATTAGCTAAAAAACAAATATATATCACTATAGACTAGTCGACAATTATTCGACTACCAAAGTAGTCGATTCGACTAGCAAAAAACGTGTTTGGTTAATGCCCTAGTGTGTGTGTGTGCGTGCACACCTGAGGCAGGCTGAAGGCGACGGTCCCAGGGAGCACAGAGTTGTGGCTCTTCACTGTAAACACAAACTTGTGGGTGGGAGTGGTCTTCACAGTTATATGCCTGTGGAGAAAAGCAGAGGACAATGCAATGAGAGTCTGTTTTAATCGCGTCCCTCAATCTCTGCATGGCCGGCATGAATGAAGCAATGCAACAACAGAGCTGGGAGATGGCATGCTGTACATACTGTACAGTATCTGGAATAGTATTTTTTTTAGTATCTGGCGCCCTGCGTTCAATGAGCAACATCAATTGTTAAGGCTCAAACAAACTCCAGGGTGAAGCAATCTTGGGTGAAGGTTTTTCAGAGAGAGGGGGGGGGGGGTATTTCTATAAACATCATGATATTTATACACCAGGAAGAAATCATTTCACATCCCTGACGAACCAGGAGGGACTATAGTTACAGTTTTGCCAAGGCAAAGCAATTGACTTTCAAGCGAGATAGAAAAAGCATCATGACTCAAGTTCTCCCCAAGGACCAGGGCAGGGAGAACCGCAGGACATTTTTGGACGAGATAATCTCCCCGTTCTCATTTGCGGCAGCTTATTCTTATTCACTGCCTTCCTCTGGGTCATAATGTCGACTCTCTTTCCCTGAGAACAGCAAGGCAACAACGAGGGTCCCTCGGACGACATGTGGAACAATTGGATACTCAGCAGCACACAGACAGGCCGACGGATTCTATTAATATTTCATTGAGCCGAGCTGCAATTCCACAGGGGGCTCCAACCACGACCAACAGAGAGGAAGGGGAATGTGGTTTTCAATAGGCCTGGGCGCGCGCATGCACATACACACGTGTGCACACACAGACACACGCCTCCACATTAGCCCTCCAGGGAAAATCTGAGAGGATTTCACTGTCTGCTATTGTCTCAAATTAGCGAGGGATTAGCTTTACAGACAGTGGTCTGGCTCCACGCTATGAACTACGGACAGGTTTGTGACAGGGAAAGTATGAAGAAATGTTGTCAAAGAATTTGGTTAATTTGTTCTGAGTATAGCCGATTGACATAGGAAAGGTCATTGAATCATGAACATTCGCTTATGATTGGAGTTTGGAAACAAAAGCGAGAGTATTGTTGAAATGTTGGCAGTGACTTCAATTACTGTCAATTATTAATGTTATTGTAATTGCCTTGCAATTTGAAACAATATGAAACAGATTGTGGTAACAGTGAGTGGATATCTGTCTTATTCCAGTAGGATACATGCTATTATGAATGATGCTTTTTGTTCTGCACATTTTAAAAGCCAATTATAGACAATTAGGATGGAATATGAAATATCGGACAGGCCCGTCTGGAACACATGACTTAACGATTTTTAACGGTTTTGGAAAGAATGTGGAAGGACGGACAAGCGGAAGGGCGGAGGTGCAGGTTTCAAAAATGTATCTTTAAAATATTAAATGCAGTAATACATCACTCTCCCATATTTGTCTGACTAATAGAGTAACTCTGTAGGTTTAGTTATTAGTTATTGTGGACACATGAAATGCTAGTAGCAGGGTGTTGAAATTTACGACTCAACAAAACGGACTGTGGATGAAATAAACATGATTTAGGGTTCTCATATTCCCTATCAAAACGCTGTGGGGCTGATATATGAAAACATTAAATAATAACAACCATTTACACTTGTACTATCTCTCTGCCTTCGTGTTAAATTGTCAGATGAAGGGACAGAGCGGTGATGGCTGTGTGGCCGTTGGTCTGCAGTGCTCTGGCAGGCCAAGTCTACCAGGACGTGTCCGGCCTCACAGCTCTTCAGAGTACACACTCATCACCCCAAATAAGAGCTTTGGGATGACCCAAGTAGAGAAGATTGGGGAAATATATTAATATTAGGGAAAAATAGGGAACGTTTCCTTGCAAATGAAACAAAGCTACAGTGCAAAACAGACAGACATGAGATCCGGTATTTTATTAGCCATACAGCCCAGGGCCAACTGCAGTTATGTGCCACTATAATGGTTTCAACAGTCATTCTCTAGTGTTGCTAGGAGACACAAGAGACCCCTTGGTAAGCTCTTTAGACCTACTTTAGAGTACAAAGCGGGTGCGATCAACCGTAATTGTGAAAAAAAAAATGCTGGAAAAGTGGTTATGGAGCCTTGGAACAAAGTACGCAGAGGCATCTTTCAAAATGTGGTGTCCAGTCTCCACTTTTTGCTCGTTTTAAAAACAAAGACGCTACATCTGAATGATCGGAAATCTAAACGGCGCATCTTTCACTCGTAACGTATAGCCTAATTTTCTCCCTCCCTTCTTGAGGCGAATGCATTTCATGATCATATTCAGAAACACACACTCACAAAAACATGTTTCAGGTTGCTGTATGTCTGCACCACTCCATGAGACTGTGGCATGGATACATTTCAGTTCTATTGGCCTCTGATATTTGATTTATTGCCAGCAGTTATCTGCTCATGTGCGTTTCACATCTTCATTTCACATTACTAACCCAACGTTGTTCAATGTGGTTTGGCCAAACACAGATGGAAATGTATTTTATGTAAGTTTCCTCTATGTTTAGACCACTCATACAATATCATGTCGAAACTAAAGCCTGTACACCAGGAGAATGACTGCTGTGCCACACCAGTTCTCAGTACTTATCCAATGGAAATATGCATGGAAGTCTTGTGGACCAAATGAACAGAACGATGTAGTGTTTGGACATTATTTGCAGACGACGACCAACTCACTGTCCAGACTGCAGGTCCTTCTCGCTCACCACAGCACAGTTAGTCAGAGACAGCTCATCCGTCGGGCAGCGAGCCGCTTGCATGGTCTGTAGAAGATGAAGACAAGGGAGGGAGAGGAGGAGGGGTGGGGATACAAGAAAAGAAAGAGGGAAATGTGAGTTCAACAAACAATAAATCGTGTTTTGACGCATCATTTTAGTTTCAAGCCAGAGCGTTCCATTCGCCAGACCAAGACGAATCACGAGAGGATGGTATAGCGGGAGCCGAGGTCACAGGTTCAAGGATGTGCTTTATTGTTACATCTTGAGCACAGGTATGGTGGATAAGACAAAAAGGTTGTTTTTCTTTGGCGTCCTTCAGGCAGTGCAGCAACAAATCTATAATACTGTATAACAGCAAAAACCAAACACAGCAAGCAATAACGATAGAGAAGGAAAATCAGCCAAGTCTCTTCTTGTGGTAAAATAATATACAAAATAGGGAAATGTTGAAGAAATGTTGTTCATATCTTATGAAGAAGATACTCTCCACGGTGACATTTTCTTTTAAATGTGGGCTTATTCTACTGATGATCACTGTTAGTAGCAGATCTCTGTTCATCACATTCAAGGCAACAGAGGTAACTTTAGTGTGTACAAACACAGAATCTAACTCTACCTCACCTCCACTCTATTGGCCGCTTATGAATCTGCTGGAGACTGCTGTGCTGTTAAAACCCTGCCACAGCCCTCCCTCACAAATTAGCACCACCTTGTCCTGGGCCTGAAGAATGTTTTGTTCTCATGATTTGTTGACAACAAAGTTCTGACCCGTCTGCAGTGCAAAGCAAATGTCTGTCTGCAAGCGAACAGCTGCAGCATCAAAGTAGAAGCAACATAGAGCAAAAGGTAAAAATATAGCTATAGATCTATTTTTGATTTTTGTCTTTCGCTTCTATTACCTTTAAGAAACCACAAGCAGATCAAGACATAAATGCACAGCGCAAAGGGTTCAACATTTCTTTTATTCCGTATTGGCATCATGTGTCACCAGCAGTACATTGTAGTACCTTGAACTTGTTTTGAATTAAGTCGGGTTCAGCATTTTCTTTATCAAGGACACAGGTTAAGGCCATGCATACAAGTGTAGTTGATGTGTGACACAGTTAAAGCATATCTGCACTCATCCACTGCCATATGATATGGAACCAGACACAGACAAGCCACAATAACAGTGCCTTGCCTTCGCACCATTTTATGTGGGTGAGACACAGTGTCTATACCGCTGTTCAGGAGTTGGCATAGGGTCAACTCCCATGGTCTTCTACCATATCCTCAGCCCACACGGCTTGGTTATTGTATCTCAGCTAATTGCCCGCTGTGTCCAATGCGACTGCAAAGAAAATTAAATGCTTGTCAAAAGTAGTTATATGAGTAGCTATGAGGCTCCACGCCCACATATCTATCCCCTAAGCTGGTCTGCTGAATCCTACCAAATGCCTTTGTCTGCCCAATTAAAGATGAAGAAAAGTGCACCACGCACGCTTAAAAATAAGCTGCCCATTAACCTTTGGTGTCAGTACTGTGATTGTAATAGATTTAAGTATAGTGTAGTGGACAGAGAAAGAACGCAACGCAATATCCTATTCAATCACAAGCATGCGGCTCATACAGGTAACGACGACACAAATGATCTATGGATGTATTTTATATAACTTAACCCAACTGGGATAGCGTCCATGACATTTTAGCGTTAGCTATTTCACCTGTAGCAACTTGCTTTGGCACACCTAGAGTGCATCTGAACTACTGTAGTGCATTGGCTCTTCAAAAATAGCAGAATGCAAGCTAACATGTTCTACTTTTGAAAATTCTTTAAAGTCTACGAAATGCTTCAGGCAATAAGGCATTTGTAGAATGGGTTGCCTTTTTCCCTGCAAATGGAAAACACTTGAACTCAATCCCAGCTTCCATGTATCATTACAGGTGCAAAACCGTGTATCCAAACGTGCCCACACACACGCAAACACACGCAAACACACGCACACGCACACACACACACACACACACACACACACACACACACACACACACACACACACACACACACACACACACACAATAACACTATGAGTTGTTGGATTTTACTTGCAAGTTTATTTGTAGAGTGAGAAAAGTCTATTGCCTAATGTGTGACTTCGATTGTTCCGATGACACACTTGACAGTACCAATTTGGCGTTTTAATTCAAGCATTTTCCATGCAGGAGAATATGTTATTTCAACAAAGGAAGGGACTTCCATACCATACAAACTTGATAACTGGCAAAACATTGAAACAGTGTAATCAAACCACAGAGAAAAATATAGACATGTTCCATTAAACTCAAGTCCGTGGTGCCAAAAGCCTACCATGTGATGCCATAGTCAACCATTAACCTTCTCTCTCTAGCTTGACTGGAATGGAATAATGCATGATCAAGTCCATTTATCCATCACAATACACTCTAATCCACTTGTGCAATTACCACAATTAAACACTGACTATTAATTTCACCCTTGATTAATCTTTTTGATTTTTTAATTGGGAAGTTGATGATACCACTCAAAAGACTCAATTCAATTACCTGTTGTGTTTGTTAATATGACACAGCAGGGAACTCAAGAAGGTGTTTTAACGAATGAATAGCGACTGCTTTTATTAATGTTTCATAACCCTCTCTAATTATGCATAATATACTCGTTAAGGCCCACGGGATTACGCTGGGGGCTCAACGGTTGAGAGCAGTCAAGACCACCTAAATCGAGTCCAAGACAAGATCAAGAGGAAACTAGCACCTAGAGGGGTCGAGAATAAGACCAAGACCTAGGGGGGTCGAGGCAAAGACCTAGAAGGGTCGAGGCCAAAAAGCCAATTTTTTATTATTAGTACAAAATTTTACTTTAGTTGAGACTTTAGTTGTTACTGTTACTGCAGTGCTGTTCAAATAGCTGGCAGTTTGCAGACTTCTAGCATATGCACGTCATCCAGCGCAGTGCTCTGTATGACACAGCTGTCTTTATGAATGGGCTACTCGGTCCACACATTGGATATAGAACATTTCCTTTGCATTGTCTTGTCTCGAGTTGTCTTGAAAGGGTCCCGAGACATTTGCTCCGAGATCGCGACAAGACCAAGATAAATTGAGGGTGAGACCAAGACAACACCACGAGACAAATGTAGTTCAGAGTGGTGAGACTGAGACAAGACCAAGACAACTGAGGGTGAGACAAAAACAAGACCAAGACAACTAAAAAATTGTCTCGAGACTGGTCTCGAGACGAGACAAAGTCTCAAGAACTACAACACTGCATTCGACCGTCGATACTTCACAGGGCTTGAGAATCAATCGTGCGGAAAAAGAGAGAGGAAGTTATTGCTCCAATCCTGCGCTGGAGTTTTATGGCTGCAACATTAAATGAAGTGCACGGCAACACGCCCCCTAACAGAGGAGGATGTGGTTGGTTGGTGCAAGCGTCCCCCTTTTTTGACAGTAGGAAGAAAAGGGGACACGATTGTATACATGCAAAGAAGGCCAATAAATCATCGGTCTCCATGGTAACAGGACGTCCTCCTCAAGCAATGAAGACCTCGTAGCTGAACGAGTGCGGAGGAGGTTCATAGTGGACTTGAGGAGGTGGGGGAGTCTTTAATTAGAACCCCGTTGTCTGCTCTGTACCCCCCTTGGGAGTATGGAAGCACCCGTCTCTGTCTCTCACACAAGGACAGGCTACAAGGCCTGACTTTCTACCATATATACCATATATATTATGTCTCAATTTTTAAAGTACTACCAGCCACGTCCCTAATATGTCCCTATTGGTGAAACAGTGCCCCCTGTTGGTACTCTATCTATACCATCAGGGGGTGCAGTTTCACCACAGTAACTACAGCAGCATTTGGTGTATTTAAGGAAAAAATAATAATCCATAGGGTATGTAATAATGTAGGAATGCTCTCTGTTACAAGCACTGTATCCAAAATGTACTTGAGTAAATGTACTACAGAATTGACCTTGAAAATACCTAGTAAAAGTACTCAACGCCGCCCTTAGCAATGCACTTCCAAATGTCAATCTTGGCAGAATTGCAAGCTGTGAGCTGTGAGCTGATGGATTGTCTTTATAGTGGCAGTATAAAAGTACAGTAAGTTAAACTGTATTCAGGAAGTAAAGCAGTAATGGTAGTGGAGTAAACCGTTTGCGTTGTTTTGGATTAAATGTCTACCAGCTCACAATGTGCTGCAGGTAAAACGTGTTCAAAAGTGTTTAAAGTGTTCATGTGACCCACAATCACTTTTTATGCTTTTTGTTTTCAGAGTTGGTAGCTTATATAGTAACAACAATGCATATGACCTGTCCCAGTGGCTGTGCATGAAGTGATATTCAAAAGTTGTTACCATTGCAATTGACAACAAATCACTGCCTACTGCGACTCTAGCCGGGCATCCGTTTGTATTTTTACAGAAAAAAATAAATAAATAAAATCAAAAACATTTATTCTAAAAAAAATAAAAGAAATCGGCTATTGTCTCTATGCTGTTTTGTGTGGGAAATATATAATTTGGAGAAGAGCTGTTGGAATCCCGCCGGGGTCTAGGAATGTGTGTGCGTAGGTTGAATTTGGAGCAAATTTCATCTCTATTATCTGTGCAGAGCACGCCACCTGCTACTGCTGGCACTGTTATCATCCTCACTCATCAAATGGAAGTCTGCAATAAACATTCTCCCCTGAGGGTGTTCATTGCAGCACCGATGTGCAAAAGAGATACAACGTACCTGTTTACAAGACCTATGATCCTCTGGCTCTGGGGTAGGTAACCTTGATGATACAGAGGGACACTATAGTTCCACACTCACGTCCAATCTCTGAAGACAGACTGGAATGTCATGTCACTGTAACGCCATGAATTTGATCTACCGTCATGCTCGATCACTAGTGATAGCTGTGCTGTGCTAGCTATATCACTGCGAGAAACAGAAGTTTTAGTTACTTCAGATTGTAGTAGTGAGCCCCAGTGTCTCTGATGTCACAACCACTACTTCCTGGACTGCATGTTGTCTCAGGCAGTAAGCACATTACAACTTCCAAAAGACGCAGACGCAGTCGCCATGTTTGAAGTGTTAGAATGGCTGTGGATGAGAAAGTGGACGCCTTGCGGCAAAAAGAAGCTGCGTCCAACGTCTCTCTCCATCCAGCGCCTGTATAAAACACGTCGCGTGACATCAAGACGTCTTTTGCGCGCAGTGCAAAGTGTAGTGTGCGTGCAGCCCTCCTCCCTATTCACAAGGAGGATCAGTTCAACTAAGCATTATGGGAATTGTAGTCCAGGAAGTAGTGTCCATGACATGACAGATACACTGGGGCTCATTACTAAAATCTAAGACATCTAAAACCCCATATTACGCACATAAACATCACCAGGAAAGTGTTATTCTAAATCTGATTTGATTTCACCATTCTAAATAACATATCTACTGGCAGAAAGGAGAATAGTGGGGGCGTATACAGCAGATATTGTGATCCTCTGCTCCTCACCTCACTATCAGCATGGTAACCATGTGCATTGATTAGTGGAAGCATGCAGCTGTCACAATCCCCACACAATAGAGGTGGAGGTCGGCTGCAGAGACCCGAGACTGCGGTAAATCAGGGGCGGATCTAGACATGGGCATGGGGGGGGGGGCAATGCCCCCCTAAATACCCAGTCCCCCCCCCCCCCCAACACGATGCCATGCAAAAGATATTTCAAATTAAAGTGCTTATATTTAAAATGATTTGAAACACTACTACTGCTACTAACCAACTACAGCTGTGTCACCACTAAACCAACAGCATTTCATCATTGAAAACAGAAAACTCTCTGAGTCAGACATTTAGCTTCATGCATGCTGCGTCTCTGTTGCAACTTCAACAACAACTGATGTTATTATTGGTGCTTTACTTGACTAATAAAAGTCCTGTAACCGAAAATGCGGCTTCATGATGAAGCCGCCTCCATACCATTTTCTCTTGCCCCTCCAACATGTTCTCTTGCCCCACCAAATGGGACATGTTACATCCGCCCCTGCGGCATACGCGGCGACACAAAGACATTCCCACAGAAAAACCTCTCCTCCACATGTGTATCCAGCTCCACCTGCCTATAATAACTCACCATCTGCATGGAAGGATTATAGTGGATTTAGGAGGTGTGAATTCGATCAAACGCTCATTCATTACTCAGTGAATACCTGCGGTGGTAATTGGAAACTAAGGGGGAGGGGGCGTGGGAGGGACGCGCAGAGAATGATCAAAACTCAAAGCACTGCTTTACCGCAGCGCATCACAGATTCTAATCGCGTATCTACCCAGCCAGCCACACCCAACTTGTTTTGGGTCCATTTAATATATTCTGCACCCTCAGGGTGTAGTTAAAGGGGAACTCCACCCATTTTCAACATTTTAATATGTCATTAATACACCTTAGAGATGTTGTGTGGACATGATAAAAAAGTTCCCCCATTCTGTGTTCCCCAGAAATTGAGGTCTGTAGAAAGCCACTAACATGGTGAAACATCTTGATGACATCATCAAGTGCTAATGGATTTCTTTAGACGCTTCTTTGCATTTGTACGCTCTCAGAAAAAAAAAGAAAATGGGTGGAATTCCCCTTTAACACGCAGAACTATTGTCTCTTCGAATGTTATAGACACAAAATATACAGGAATATTAGTTCCCGATCACAGTCCTCTCACAATGTCTTTTAAGTGCGCTCTCTCCAAAGCGATATTTGCTTGGCGTTTCAGTTCTCTACTATTACAACACAATGATTTTAACGAGTATATGAAAACAGCAATTAATGATTTTATTCAATGATTTAATGATAATGGCAACGTATCTGACTCTACTTTATGGGAAGCCCTTAGTTGCGGTGAGAGGCATTTTGTTTACGAGGCTGTTAAAAAATAGCAAATGCGCTCACGACTTCTTGAAATTGAGACGCTACTACCGATTGCTGAAAATACGTATAAATCTTCTTTAGCGATCTGCTTGCCCCCTTATTACTCGCAGAACTATTAGCCACAGTTCTCTGTCTGACATCTGAAGGAGGGAGGGGAGTGATAATATACTGAGCTGAAGCTGTGAGCCAAAGGTGTCATTATGGGGGAGTTGCTGGATGCTGCTCAGCATTGGCCATTTTAGGAAGGTGCCACGGGGGCACTTGCCCCCCCCCGGTGGCCAAGAAAGTAAAAGGAAAAAAGTTGGGGTAAAAAATACCAGATTGACATGAAACATACAGCATACTGATTGGTTTATTCCGAATAAATCACATAGTGTCTAGAAAAGCAAGTACATATTTTGTTGCTTATATTCCAAAGCAGTGGTTTTCAACCATTTTCAAACCAGGGCCCACAATTTATTCTTATTATTTTCATGTTTTTGTCCACAATTGGGAAAGAAAACTGGCAAAACGTTGGCCTAATAACAATTATTCTCTATTTTCTAATGGTGTAGACTACTGAAAATTACATAATTGAGATTTTTAAATGTAATTTAACTCTTGAGAGTGTAAAATGAAACCATTTTTCATTTTTCACTCTCAAGAGTTACAGATCTATAAGGGGTCAAGTGCCCCCCCCACCCCCCCCCCCCCCCCGCTGGGAGAGCCTAATATCGCCTATTCTGCAAAAAATAAGATTAGAAATACAGGAGAAATCGTGACGTTAAGATAAAGAAAGAGTACAAAGTAGGTATAGGGCACGAAAGACAGAGAGGCTAGCAGAAATCATTGAGAAATACGCTGAGTGAGGGAGAGAAAAAAAAGTGAAAGACCAAGAGACCAAATGAGAGGGTGAGACACAGAGAGGGCATTTGCTGCAGTGCTGGCACTGAGCCCATGTCTGGCCCACGATGGAAACACTAGAGAGGTGAGGCCAAGCATGACCAATGTGTCTCCAGTCCAGACACCTTTAAACCAGCCATCTCTCCCACGTACACGCAACGTTCTCTACAAGAACGTGAATTATCATTTTGTTGCCTCTGATACTGAACGTTAGGATTACATAATTGGCGAGAGCAACTCTAAGCTAATGTTTGTGTTTTCTACTATGTGGGAGGTGGCACTTCCACCAGTTCTACATTTAACAACTGGTCTGGTTCAGTTTCGCATTTTTTTTTTGTCAAAGTGGGCTCAAAACAACACAGAGTTTGCTCCGAATTTACTTTCGATTAAAGCAGGCTCACCACGTTCTACAAATAAGTGTTTGTTTTAGAAACATGGCACTCGCTCATGTGACAATGAACGCCAAACAGTGTTTTCGTGCCCCAATTTGCCCATTGTTTGCTTTTCTTTTATCATTAAAGTCTTAACCCTTTGTGTATTGAACATGTTTTGGTGTTTTAGCTGTTGAAAAATAGCAGATCTACAAGCTCATATCGCGCAATATGAGCTTGTAGTTCTGCTATTTTTGAAAAAAATGTGAAAGTGTGGTGCAAATCTTTGAATACATTATTTCGGAAGCAAATAATTTTAACTCAAATCTTTGCTTCTGGGGGATCCCTAGAACAACATGTTTTTAGATGAGGTTCTGCAGCTAAATAATAGATATTTCTGGGGGTCCTATGAAATATGTTGTATGTAAATAGTTCCTCCAATTCAAAATCAACTCTGAAAACTATCAAACCCAAACTTTTCCCCATTCTGTCCTCTCTGGCACATAATTGACTGGCACTATGAATCAGTTTCAATTTTTTGGCAGAGAGTCTCTTCAAAGTGAAATTAGATGACTCAGTTGGCACGGCCAACGGAGGACCATGAATCCGGAAGAGTGCTATAAATGAGTCTGCATTTTTAACTCGTTTCTGGTGCTGTGTATGACGTATAATTTTATTCTCCCATAAATCATGAAGACCGATGTTGAGCAAGGAGTCTGAACTATAGGCCGCCTCCAGCAATCTCTGCTATGACAAGCTACAGACAGACAAGGCTGCACAACAAGATCAGGGGCCAAGTACAGCTTCAGAGATGACACATGGTGTCATGTGTCATGTGTCACATGCGACGGTAATGTTCTGTCAGTCAAGATGGAGCATATTTTCTACAGAAACAGGCTGCTGGCTGGTGCAAATCAATGTGGATTGCTTTGACTAAAGCCAATGCCAGCCTACAAAAATGCTGCATAGAGATGCCTGACATTAGGCAGTTTGGAAAAAGAAGATTAAAGGGGAAGTCCACCCGTTTTCAACATTCTAATGTCATTAGTATACCCTAGAGGAGTTGGGTGGACATGATAAAAAAAGTTCCCCCATTCTGTGTACCCAAGAAATGGAGGTCTGAAGAAAGCCACTAACATGGTGAAACATCTTGATGACATCATCAAGATGTATTCTCACCATGTTAATGGATTTCTTTAGACGCTTCTTTTTTCTGAGAGCATACAAATGGAACCAAATGAACCCGTTAGGGTTCATTTGGTTCCATTTGTACGCTCTCAGAAAAAAAAATACACTAGAGGTAAAGCAAAATTACTAGAGGTAAAGCAAAATTACACTAGAGGTAAATTTCACCTTAACATTTTTCTTTTCTTTAAAAAAAAAAATCTACAAGCTTACCTCAGAAGGATGACTTTAACGGGCATAAAACTATACACCCACTGCCCAGAATCACTCCAACAGAACAGCTGAATGCAGACATTGATCAGCATCCTGTATGAAGCGCGATGTGTTGCGTGAACAAAATGGAGGCGGTGGGATTAAACACGGAATGCTGTGGATGGATGCTAATGGGTTAGCATTCAGACCAATATGGCAGGTGCAGCGCTGAGGCGTTTGCAAACTCCATGAGAGCTCTGGGTTGCAACATGCCATTCATCACCGTGGTAGTACAGTACAGGCGTGTCCAACACATTCTCACTCCCAACTCCTGCTCACGGTGATCTTTGTATCAAATGAACCAGGACGGATCGAGGAAAGGATCATGAATAATTTGCACCCCGCTATGTATGCAAATAGAAGAGCTGCTTGATCATGGGGCTACAAGTCAAACGTCCACCTCTGACGGTGCACATGTGTTGTTGTGTTGTGTAGTAACTGTTTTGAAGGAGTTTTCAATGATTAAAGGGATTCTGTGACTTTAAAAAGTGATTTGCCTCTTTTGTAGGTGGAAAAAAGCTTAAACAGAACTTATAAAAAGAACTTAAAACATGCAGTAGATTTTCTGTGGTCTGGGTTATTCTGGATCAAACCAGTGCTGGTTTTCCTGCTTGTTTCTGATGTCACACAGCCTGCAAATCCCATATACTGTATCTCAATTGTATTTGCCAGCAGGTTTTAAATTGCAGCTCAACAAGCTTCCAAACTCCAGAGAAAACACCACAGAAAAATCCACCGAATGTTCACAGTTCAAATGAAACATTTCCAAATAAAAATAAATGACAATGAACGTCATAAAACCTTTAATGTTGACTACTAGTGTTACGCCTCGCTTGCATCACTCACGACATTACTCTCAACGTTGAAACGTGACACAGAGAGGGGCGGTATACCTGGTGTGTTGAACCAACGAGGCATTGGTGATTTTAGGGGGGTGCCAGGGGGCACCCGTAAGATCTATAAGTGTCCAAGTGCTCCCCCTCCGGCTGCGAGAGCCTAAAATCGCTTACGCAAGGAGGCAACACATGACCGTGTTTACCACCAGTTCTAGGAGTCAGAATGTGTTGGACTGGAGATTTCGTCTCCCCCATGCAGCGAGGCATGCCAGCAGCAGATGCGTTGGAGTGTGGGGGTTGTGCAGGTAGCAGGCCAGGGGGTACAGAACATTGAAAGCGAATAATAGATCCCCCCTGTGATAGAAGCTCGCCCTCTGATCAGAGAGCTATACACACACACACATGCAGACGATGTGCAGTCGCAGACTGGCAAGCAGACGGACGGACGGACGGACGGACGTGGGGGGTATAGGGGGAGGAAGGGGTGGGGGGTGGGGGCTGCATACAGTACGGCATTCAGTCTAGTCCATAAAGGTGTTGTTGCGCATGAGGACGGACGGAGGAGAGATTTGCGATGACGGCTCGCTGTGAGAAGAGACAGATGTTCAGCTATATTTATATTATGTATACATACCTTGAAAAATATTACGACCTTCTAGTGAGGGCCGACGTAGTAGCGCAAGCGGACGGAGGGGAAGGGGAGGGGGAGGGAGGAGAGGGGGTGGAGGACAGAAGACAGAAGTATTCATACTAGAAAGCGACGAAGAAGCAGCAAGCTGCCGCGAGAGAGCCCCCCCCCCCTCCCCGCCGAGAAGCCGCAAAGCTTCTGTCGCCACAGGAAAACACCACATACAGTACAGTACCTTCATGTTGCAACATGCTGTACAGTTGTATGCATGCAATGTTGGCTTTCTCTTTTCAAACGCACGCTCACGCACACAGGTACATACATGGCAACCAGATATATGCCGCCTGAGATGGTCGCATGCGCATGCAAGGCAAATGCGTTTTTGCTTTTATAAAACTCTCTCTCTCTAGTGCATTCTGCCCACATGATCTACATGCTCGCCGCCACGTGTCACACCAAACAACAATGTTTTCGGGTTAATAAACATGCCCGGCGGCCACATTGTTAATGCTCCACATTACAGACCAGCTGCGTAATGTGGGAACAGCCTGATGATGGGCTGTTTTGCATGGTGGGTGAATGTTTGCTTCTTTGTGGATGAATGAGAGAGACGCGTGGTCATCAATAAAACCTAATAAAAACCATTCTATTAGTATTCAAAAATAACACAGAAATCCTATGAACTATTTCATTGATAGATGTATCGACCAATCAATCAACACTAACATAAATAACATAAATAACTCAGCCGGTTAGAAGTGGTTATTATATGATGATAGCTGCCGTTAATAGGACTGTTAATAGTCTTTCTCTTATTTCTCTCTCTCTTACACACACACACGCACACACACACACACACACACACACACACACACACACACACACACACACACACACACACACACACACACACACACACACACACACACACACACACACACACACACACACACACACACACACACAAACAAATCGCAATGTCTGAACAATGCTTAACCATCCTCTATACCACAAGGTCATGGGCCAGCCAGCCAGCACTCTGACTGACTCTGCCGACAGCTAGGCTGTGTAGAACAGTGTTACAGCCTGTGCAGTATACCACTATGTGCACGCTATCTGTGCAAGTAAAACACATACAAAATGCACTATTCTCTTATTAGCTGCACCAGCGTAGGAGGAGACTTGCTCTAGGGGTGACTCATTTGCAAGTCAAGCACTCGGTCATTTTGGTGTCAACCAGGTCCACAATTTGCAATGTCCAGCTTCGGTGAATGTGGCCGGTGGCACAGCCATGCAAATGTCTCCAAAAATCACACAAAAGCTTTATAAGGTAGCCTACTACAACAATGTATAAAACACTTAAATAGGCAATGGACACTCATAAATCCATCAGTATTGTTATCATCTTGCATTCCAACAAGACTCCCAGGTAGAATTTCAATCTGGTACGAGCCACTTTCACAAAGAAAAAATAATAATAAATAAATAAATCTCCTTTTACAGCACTGCCAAACCAAGCATGGAATCCCCTGACTCAATCCCTCAAAAAATGCAATGAATTCAACAAAAAGGTATAGCCTGGAGAAAGCCTTCTGCATCTTTTAAAACAGGCCTGACCTTTCATCATACATAAGGGAGAGGAAATGATAACCCTTTAGCTCTCCCTGGATATAGTGTTTTATTTTTCCTATGATTTTATTTATTTATTTTTCAACCTGTGCTGATATTAAATTTAGTTGTTATTATTGTGTATGAATTGATTAAGGCCTAAATGGAAACAAGCCTGCAAGGTCCTATCCATTTTGAACTAAATGTTTGACTGTACAGTTTTTACATTTCTGCCTATGAAACTATTCAGTCAGTCAAAGCACCTGACATATGCTAATGAAAAGTGCCCAATTGATTGGTTGTGGTTGAATCCACAAGCAACAATCCCACTAGAGTCCTTCCGATGGCGGTATTGGAAAAGCTGCCAATACTGCTTAAAATGCTGACATCGCTATCGGAGTGTATGCCAGACTATGCCATTCCAATACCACCTTATTTATCACATGATGATATTTCACCTACAGTCATATTTTAAATGTTTTAGTTGTTGTTGCATGGCTGTTTTGCACAGTTACTGTACTCTTTTTACATTAATACTTTATAAAGTAACAGCACTTATATGGAGTTAGTAGGCTAATTATATTAATGGATGAGTCCATTTGGTTCATTTGACCATCTAAATAATGTGAGCATCAACAACTAACCAACACACATAATAATAGCAGCGCCAAGGGATGAGCCCCATCCCTTGCCCCACTGTTCATTTACATAATTTAGAAAGCGGTGCAGCCATTCTCCTGAAATAGAACTGTTTAACAATTCTGCTGCATCTCTTGCAGTATCTCCCGCTGGCACAAAATATTATATGAGAAGAACCACCAATACGCCTGCTATTGACGTTCAGGTTCAATGTCACTGTAACTTTAAGCTTTGAGGGTACAAAGGCCCTGACTGCATTCCACATTGTTTCCAAAGATGGCTTCTGATTGCTTGCCTGTCTTCTTTGTGTTGTTTATTTGGAAGGAGGGAGATTATTCCCCGTCTTGTTCGCAGTGAAACCTTTGTATTTCAAGCTCTCCTATTGAATTGCCTCTCTGAAGAACCATATCATATAATGAGTGGTATCTGCGTTGCTATTGTTTCCCCGACCGTGGTTTGACAGAGCATTTTGCTCTAAGGTGTACAGCATTTCAACGCACAATGCCAAGTTATATAAAGCATTATATGAATCTGAAGAAAGCCCCATTCACCACCTATCAACATTTAATCTGGCGTTCCTGCCATTTTAGCCAGGAGTTATTGTCTGTTGTTAAATTATTTCAAAATAGCCTACTCTGTCTTTTGTTAGGCTGTCAATTACAAGCAAAGAGGGAGAAACTCAGTTAGGGGATTCCTCTGTCTTATCGGTGTTCCCTGTCCTGTCTGTCTGTCTACGTCGATGCCACTATGTCTGCCTTGACATAAACCCTCTCAACACCTATTGAAATGACAGAAGACAAAGCGCATTGTGTATTTTGTCTCTAATACAGCATAGCTGTACAACTACCTCATGGGTCTCATCTTTAGTCTTCCACCAGCCATGTTTGGGACCTCATAGGTGATGTCAATGTCTGATGATTAGGCTTCTGGTTAGCCTAATCAGACATCACCTGTGAGGTCCTAAACATGGCTGGTGGAGGACTACAGATGAGACCCATGAATAGCCTCTGCCACTCCCTGTGGTGTCTTATTCAGCCTCAATTCAGCCTTAATTTCAACTTAATAAGATTCAGTTGGACACACAATGGCCGGGCTTCAACACTTCCCGCATCATGTTAAAAAAAAACAAAAAACAACAACCCAAATGTTTCCATTCCCGGGTCTGCTGCTAAATGTTTCATGATGCTGGGTCCCTAGGGTCATATCCAGTGAGTTGTCTGTGTTAGCAATTGATCGCTAGCTGGAGCAACAAGAAGCATCACCACCACCCACAATATACAGTAGAGTCCACACTCTGACAACAGACCAGCAGGTTGCTCCGTTTCTGGGATATAGATGGACCTAAGCTTAACCCATTTTGTCATGACATTGTAGATTTTATAAAGCAATCGCTCTGAAAGAACATACTGAAAGATTTGTGCTGCAGCATCCTCACATTCTCCCCCAAAAATGGCAGGCGTTCACGGCTCATAGTGCGCCACAGAGTGGCAATGAAAGTTAAAACACCACGTAGTACAGTACAGAATGTTTTTTTAAACAAATAGGAAATACAATGGAACATATGTCCAAGTACTTTATATACTTATATATACAGTATATACAATAGTGTGCATATTCACCACCTCATTATGAAGCTACTGTGATTTTGTGCTTCCTATTTTAGTGGTCATACGGCAACTCGTACTCACTGTGGAACGGAAGTGTTGACTTGACACAAATCTAATTGACACTTTTATCAGTGGGAAATGCGAGTGCAGGGATTTGCAATATGCAGTGTAAAGTATAAACAAGGAAGACTTTTACGAGCCACTGCTGTGGTGCAGGTAAGCCATTTGCTCCCACAGAGGAAAAACGGTGAAAGCAACTTGGTAGCTAAAGTGAGATGAGCCAAGAGAAGGATTTCTTTAATAATTCAAGTCCATAATAGTCTGTCTATTAAATATAGACAGGCCATGTACTATAGTCTGTCTATTAAATATAGACAGGCCATGTACCGTACCATGTACTGTTAGAAAAGACACTAGTCCACATGCAGTGATGGGCAGGTTACTGGGAAAATGTAATAAGCTACACTACTTGTTACACTCAAAACAAGTAGTGTAGTTTCACTACAAGCTATCTCCAGAAAAATTGTAGCAAGCTACACTACAAGCTACACGACAAAAGTAGCTTGCTACATCAACAATACATATACAATATATACAATTCAATGTTGAACTTTCTAAATAATAATCATAATAATAAAATATACATAAAAATCATAATAATAATCTAGAGGTGGGTTTGAACCTAGGATGCTGGCATGTCTATCTTCTACCCATTTAAAATGGGCGGAATTTGAAAATGTGTGTGGGAAAATGTAGTAAGCTACACTCTTGTTACTCGAAACAAGTAGTGTAGCTTCACTACAAGCTATTTCCAAACAAATGTAGTAAGCTACAGTACAAGCTAGAAGAAAATGTAGCTAAGCTATGTAGCTTAGCTACATGTAACAAGTTCCTGCCCATCACTGTCCACAATGCTGTATAGTGTACACAAGGTTCATATTGTGTAATGTGATACATCTCACACGACAAACAATGCTCTGCTCCCACTACAAACAATGTCAAGAGGCTCATATTGATTGTTCAGCAATGACACCTGTTTCTGGACTATCGACAGCTTAGATGCATTATAAGGATTGAGACTGGACATCACTTTCCAGCAGGGATGTCAATCATCATCGATTAGTTCATTAAAGGACCACTTCACCACTTTTCAACATCTCTTCATATAATAGGTCCTCACTAATGTACATGATAAAATACTACTATTTTTTCTACTCAGTCTGTGTCTCAGAGGAGGGCTGTGGGTAGTTCAGAAAAGCTATCCTCCAGTGACAACATCGATAGGGAATTCAAGCTAATACAACCTGCAGGATTTCTGTTCCTGAATAATTGCAATGTGAAAATGGAATATACATTGAAAAGTGGTGAAGTGATGCTTTAATTGATAGTCAATAACATTATTGATTGAGTAAACAGATAATAAATTACCTCAATGCCTTAAAAAAGAAGAAGATCAACATTTTGCATACAGAAATAATGCAAAACGCAGGCTATATTTCTTAATCAAATATTTATTTGACCATTTGAGATTCAGGGCCAAGTGCAAATGCAGGGATGTTTCTGTAAGGTTGAGGGGAAGTTTTTTTTTTACATTCTCAGCAAACAAAACTGTTCATTTGAATAATTTCTTAATGATCAAACTAATGATCAAAGTATTAGCATCCCTACTTCCCAGTGCTGTTTCATAACCGGCATGGCAGCAGTATAGGTCCAGACAGCATCTGGACTCCCAAGCTGCTCTGAACACATTACCAACTTAATAGCAAGCGACCGATGAGGGTCACTTCATTTCTCCCACTTAGCTAAATCACCGTAAGTGATTTCTTGGCCGTTCACCCTCTCGATGGGGGGGACTCACGCTACGCCTCGGGGGAACTGTTGACAAATGGCGCCGCGGTTTCTGTGTATAGGAATCAATTGAATTAATGAGCTCTAAAGGGTGCTTTCAGATTAACCGTTTCCTTAGAAAGTCCGTGCTGTTGTTTGTTTTTAATCATTTTGTTCTGTTTTATTGAGGGCGACGGATAACCTGTCCTGCAACCTACAGCACAGTAGCACCTTCTGTAGGAGTCCAAGCCAGCGCCATTGTGAACAGACACGCACAAGCAAACATGTCCACACACACGCACACGCACACACACACACACACACGCACACACACACACACACACACACTCTACAAACACAAACGCACAACGCTTTCACGTTAATTGGCTCCAGTCCATTTCCAATCGATACTAACGCGAGAGGCATTCCTCTTAAAAGGGGACCTCGCCTGAGGCTGAGAGATAGAGATACAGATCCTATAAGCAGCATGGGGCAACATACATTGTGAGTAGATGAGCTCTGGTCCAATAATTACAGCTCATAGGAGCTCAGTGCATGTTGGTTAGACTGGCATTAGTCCGACAACACCGCTATACTGGCATGCGTTGTGCCGCTAACAACAACTAACCTGTGGGCTTTTAACCCATTGTCCTGACCCTCGATTTGCGTTTCTGACACCAGATTATACAGTAGTTCCTTACACCAGATTATAGCTGCAGCAACATTCTAGCTTTTGATGCCAGATTCTACAGTAGTTTCCACTTCTACAGTAGTCTACACTAGATTCTAGTTATTGGCACCTAAATTATAGTTTCTGGTGCTAGTTTTTGACACTAGATTCTAGTTTCTGCCAATAGATTGTAGTTCCTGACGCTAAAATTTATTTTTTGGCACTAGATTCTAGTTTCCGACACTAAATAGATTTTTTTGACACTAGATTCTAGTTTCTGACACTAGATTCTAGTTTTTCTGAAAAATCTATGTTTCTGTGTTAGTAATGCTAACATATTTCAAGCCAAGGACCACCAGAGTTATCCATATTTGGCCGCAGACCCCCATCTGAAACCATGTTGTTCTAGGGATCCCCCAGAAGCAAAGATTTCAGTTAAAAATGTTCGCTTCCCAAATATTGCATTCGGAGATTTGCACCACATTTTCACAATTTTTCAAAAATAGCAGAACAACAAGCTCATATCGCGCCACTCGGTGGCGCGATATGAGCTTGTTGATCTGCTATTTTTCAATAGCTAAAACACCAAAACGCGTTCAGTACACAAAGGGTTAAAGCTCACCTGTTGTGGCAGGTTAAAACTACTATATAACCCAGGGCTTCCTGTGAGGTTATTTATAGGTTCAAGCCAAATTCCAATACACCAAATCTCGGACCACTGGCGTTACGGGATGTTAGGTGCGATTGCCACGCATTTCAACAGATTGCAACACCACCATGCTGAAGTGACATCGAGTGTGAGTGATCGAGTGTCCGAGATTTGGGGAATACCAAAACACATAATACTAGGAACAGGAACAACATCTATTCGTTCTATGTACCGTATTATTACTGTGTCCCTCTCTATGATTCATCATTGTGGTGAAACTGTACCCATCCAAACAGTAGTACAGTAGTACATTCATTTATGCTAATCTGATTCGTTTCGGTAAAATGTCTTTCTTTTCTTTAAATCATCTGGTATAAAGTCTACCCTGTACATTCCTGCTGTATGACTCACAGTGTGAAAATGGTAATGCCATCAAGTATACTGTCTAGTTTCTAATGTTGTAGTCTGCCCTACAGCACTGAATGCTGTTGTCTAAATATAACCACAGCTCAGAGATCACACACTCACACACGCACATGTGCACACACTCACACACTCACAATACACATTGCCTACGTTACCTGCACACAACACTAGTATACAGTAATATACAGCTAGGGCAAAAGCAGCAGTGTGTCAGCTCATGTTATAAACATGGAGTCTGGAGATCTGACATACTCTATGAGAGAGAGAGAGAGATGGGTGTTCGGGTGGGAGAGGGAGAGAGGGCACAGACCGAGAGATAACACAGAATGCAGCAAGCTTCTTTAGAGGCAGAGAGACAGTGGATGGATGGATGGATGGATGGATGGATGGATGGATGGATGGATGGATGGATGGATGGATGGATGGATGGATGGATGGATGGATGGATGGATGGAAACACAGAGAGAATAAGAAATGTGTCTTCTTGTGCTCAGTGCATGTTTTGTATGAAACATGGTCCTGGATCAAAATGGCCACGAGATCCATTCATTACCAGAGATGAGCTGCTACCAGGCTACCAGTCTGATTGTCCCTGTAGAGCCTAATTATGAGGGCTCTGTTGATGCTGTCGCTTGTGGAAAATTGTATGTGTGCTAATCTCACGCAGTTCTTCGGACGAAGTACGAACCAGGCTTTTAGCAGGGTGTGGAAAATTAAAAAAAAAGAAAAAAAAAACAGAGTAGGGAGTTGCAGCAATTGAAAAAAATGACAGAGTGAAACCCTGGAGAGGCAGTTAGAGAGGAGGAATAAATGGAACAACGCATAAATGGAGGGAAAATTAGCAATTCATTTGGATAAAAGCAGCCAGAGAGGTTTGAGACTAGAGAGGGTTATAGGAACAGAATATAGTTCATGATCGTGAAAAAAGGATGAAAGAGAGATAGAGATAGAGAGAGGGGTGGAGGGGACAGAGAGACAGGGTGATGCTTTATACGCCTCCACAGTTGTTCTGTCAGCTAGGAGCTGCGTAGGCTTTTGATGGCTGTTACATGTTTAATTCCCCCTGCAGAGTGGAGCACCCACTACTGTATGTGAAACACAGCCGTATCTAATTACGTTGTGTTGTGTTGTTCGGAGGATCAATCCAGAAACTTTCTCCTAACATCCATGTCTTGCACATCGGGACTCAACAGTCACATCGCCTACCCAGCCAGGGTACAATAATATCCATTATTAAATACTCCAACAAACTCAAATTTAGCCTGTAAGAATAGTAGTAAAAATACAACATATCAACCATCTTCTCCATATCCATCTCTCTGAGACTCACCACTACAGGCCGTACCATATTGTGAGCAAATGATATGGTACTAAAATGTGCAATAAATATCAAAGTCATGAAGAATATTAGGAAATGATCATGATCGTGACATTCGTGAATGCAATAATAATCAACACACCAAGCGACACAAGGGATTGACGTCTCCGCTATCAATTCATTCCCACTATTTCCTGTCTTCTTCTCTATTGCAATGAAAAGCACTTTGAGCTGCATTTTATGTCATGAAAGGTGCTATACAAATAAAGATTATTATTATTATTATCTTTATCTACCGAGTATCTTTGTGGTCATCATTATGCAGCCTTGATCTGCACAATCTGGCAAGACCAACTTATTTTTAATGTTGTAAATACAGAGCTTAATTTATCCGAATCACTTTATAAATGTACATTGACACATGTGCATGCACACAAACACACACCAACAGCAGAGGAAACCAGGTACCGAGTCGATTCATTGGGAGCAGTTAAGGGGTTCAAGCGTCTTGCTCAAGGACACTTGGACACTAATACGGGGAGAACGCTGTTTCCCAGTCAGCTGATCTACCTCAAAGATCTTGCTCCGCCCCAGAAGAAGAAAAGAATCCTTCACACATTCCGCCAAAATGCATTCTGGTGTTAAATAATGTTTGACTGCAACCATGCAGCTAATATAAACCAAGCCAAGTTGGGCAGTAGGTTGGAACTAAATGCCACCTTTGATACTAAAGGAGGACACCAGGCTTTGCCAGATGTCCCAGATATGAACCCACTCTGGGTTCATCCCTGTTGGATGAACCCAGAAGATCTCCCTAAGGAGGTATTCTGGTCGCTTCCCACATACTATACTATACACTCCATTTTTGGGCTTTCCATTTACAATCTTTGCTTTTCCTTCTGGCTCAGCTCTCTTTTCATCACAGTGCTGCGACAGGCGCTACCACTCCTGCTGCTCCCATTTTCCGGGTGATATGCCATTCCGTCCTACCCTCAACAAGACCCAGAGAGGCACTTGAACTCCCGTGGAGACAAGACCTCATTCCAAAGCTGGAGTGAACAATTTACAAACAGTAAAAGTGCATACTAGACTAGACTAGTGCTTGGGCCAGTTGTGGGTATTTGTATTGCTTGCAACCACACGATGGATACTGTACTGCGTACGTATCACGACACAGAAGCCACGATAAGAGGTACCAGTAGATCGATATAAACGATTCTAAATATGATAATATATTTACTACAATAGCTCTTGTTTATTATCTTGTAGAAAAGGCATAGGCTTTAAGTATTGCACAATACAACAAAACACGTTGAGGCCCATAGAGATAACATCCATTCCTAAAATTGTTTTTAATACTTAATATCATTTCATTGACACACTTCCACTCAGATTGACCATAGACCGTTTATTGCAAAGCTGTAACACGTTAGTCGGCATGGCTCGGCTCATGTGATAACAGATGAACTATGTACCAAGATATAGGTCTCATATCATTTGATATACACACAGAATCACACACAGCTCTGATATCAACAAACCCCTGAGCAGAGCCTAACATACGATATAACATAACCATAGTTACAATACAGTAGATACTGAACATATCACAGACCGTAGACCACATACCAGTAAACACAGATATCCATAGCAGAAGTAGATACTATGTTGTACAATAGGTACAATCCATAGATCATGATCATCACATAATCATCCACTCAGGACTAGTGCCACAGGGAGGAGGCCAAGGAGGTGAAGGAAATTTGGATGCTGACATCTGAACAATAAATGTTAGCATCTGTTCTTTAGCATCTGTTCTTTAGCATCTGTTCTTTATAAGCAATCACTACAGAGTAGTGATTGCTTATAAAGAACACCTGATGTGGGAGTGAGTGACTTAGCTCTCCGCCAATGAGAGTGGAGGCGACTTGACATGGAGAGACTGCCGATTTAAAGCAACGGAATGAATTACTGATAGAGAATAAGGGGAATAATAATTATAAAAAAAAACTTCTGGCCTCCGTGCCTCGATGAACTATCGCTTCGCTGGATATCATATATGTCCCTCAAACTTATTTCTAATGGTTTGAGTCTCAATCACCACTCTGACATAATCAGTCATTCATTGTCATTTAATCGGTCATTTGTCATTTCTTTCAGGATTATGAAAGCAGTTTAGCTGCAGTACCACAGTGTCCAGAAGTGGTGGAGGAGCTGATCATTTTATGATTGAGTCATTGCACAAGAGCAGACTTGTTTCCATTCCATGCTTGGAAGCTTGGAAAATCAACAATGTTGGATAATGTAAACAAAGTGGAAATGCATATTTTTTTTAGTGTGCATTGATGACACCATAATGATGCCAAGAGAGTGCTAGAGACTAAGCTCAACATCACAAGCTGTCAACTCAAACCTCAAATACTGTTTTCAAAATGTCAGTAATAGCATATACAGCAAAACCTTCCAATTCTCCCCCTCTATGTTTCATTATAAGTGCATTATTACTAAACACTATAACAGTAAGTAACACCATCACCACTATTTTCAAAGCTCAAACTTTCTAGGAGGCTTTGAAATGGATTTTCAGTAATGGAATAATCACATTCTTGATGTATAGATCTTGTTGAGCCGCTCATTTTGAAAGTAGCTCTCAAGTCAAAAAAGTGTGGACAGCCCTGCCCTATGCCATGTGTTTACATACAAAGCTGCATCGGCCACACAGTCGATATACAGCAGCCTCTGTATCGATTCACCTAACGTCTGGACTGTGCAGCATACATCGTCATTTTGCCATGTCGATTCATTGAACACACGGCTAATCGACGCAGTAGCACCGAGACAACAACACAGGTCAATGTGGCACTGTAGGGACTGTATCCTCATCAGCCTGCCAAGTGACTGGAAGGAAGGGAAGGTTGCCAGTTCAGTTCGCTGTGATGTGATGTCCAGGGGCGGATCTAGGCATGGGCATGGGGGGGTGTGGGGGGGCGCAATGCCTCCCTAAATACCCAGTCGCCCCCATACCATTTTCGCCTGCCCCCCCAATTAGGAAATTCTACACCCGCCCCTGACGTGATGTCCGACGGCTGGCGTTGTACTGCCCTGTCATTGCTACTGTGTTTGCAGGAGGTGCTACACCCTTAAACCAACAGAAACAAAATAAATTCTGATGCCGTAGGCTCCACGTGTTGTGGCTGGTGCTTTTTATAGACTTGGGCATGACAATAATCTCCAAGGGACGGTCATGTTTACATACGATAAAACTTTGCAGTCTCTATGCTTCCAACAGGCGGGGGGAAGTTATTAATGGCGTTGAATGAAACTCAGGGGAAATTAAATGCTGGCTGTATGAAACAAAAATAATTAATCTGTTTATGATGTGAAAACTGTATCAATAGTGCCACATAGCATTTGGCTAACTTGCCTCACAGGACAGGGTTGTGGTAAAAATGTAATGTAATGTAAAAAACAGCAACTGCCAAAACCCAAAGTCCTTGCGGTCTTGTTTGCATTTGGAAACAGTAGGTAGTTACAAATACCAATACTGGAATACTTTCTGAAGTACAAGCAGTGAGGACACACACTGCAATCCATGATTGCTACTGCAAACTTTTATCAATACATGTTCAATAATTTGCACTTCTACTAAATGTTGCATCATCGATCATGCACTCTGGATAAAAGATAACAGACAGTTCTCTCATAATCTTACGGTATGTCTGAATGTCTTTTTTGTAATGTCATTTTCCTGCCACAGTGGATTACGAGCAGACTTAACTTCATTTCACAGTACGATGCTCAGAAACATTCTTGGATAAATCCATCATGGAAGATGTTATCGGTAGAACAGTGAACAGCTTGTCAGCAGGGAGTAAACCAGCTGTCTCTATCTCTCATTCTTAGCAACAGAGAGTAAAAGAGCATGGAGACAATGTCAGCCGTGCTTTGAGAGCAGATCAGGCACCTGTCTGACTGCAAATCACTGCTGGTGGTGGAAAAGAAAAAAGGTGTAGTGGTCCACCTGATTCCTTCCTTGAGTGACCAATGATCAACAGCCATTTCTTTCGTAATTTCATACACCCTATTAAGGCCACAGAAGTATCACTCACCCTCTGTTAATGAAATTCAGCCTCTAGAAAACAGCTGCCATTGCTAACTTACCAATATGTATTTTGTTTTACCATCCATCATCAGTGTGTGTGTGTGTGTGTGTGTGTGTGTGTGTGTGTGTGTGTGTGTGTGTGTGTGTGTGTGTGTGTGTGTGTGTGTGTGTGTGTGTGTGTGGCGCACTCGGGTGCACTGGTCATACAACATTAGTCACAAGCGTCCTTTGGCGTGACCCTGCTTTGACATGACAAATATGCATGTACTGTATGTGCAACTTGCACAAGTGGCTCATACTGTTGTGTATGTGCATCGTATGGGAAGTATTATACAGTATATGTACAGTATGTGCAAGTGAAATATACTGTATGTAGGGCAACTATACTGTATGTATGCCTGGGCAGATTATTATTCAAAAGTAAACTAAAGTAACATGGCAGCACAGCCCCTCCCCCTCTGATCAACCAGCAGACTTTCTGACCGATCATAATATCGTCATTCTTCAGATGTTTGACACCGATTTCAGTTTTATGCTGCATGAAACCTCTGCACCAGCACCAAGATGCTCCTCAGTGACATATCATCGTCACATGTACAAATAAAGACAAAGACTTTAGGCTATGCTTTCCGTTTCTGACCTGGATAATAGTGGTCAGAGGTGAAACTACTTTGCAGCAAGGACAAAATTGGCAATTGCACTCCGTTGCAAAACATTATGGTCGTGTTTGTGCCTGCAATAACTCAGTGAAATCACTTCTGAGTGTCCAGAAAAATCCATGTAGTATCTGTCTATACAACATGAGGTTTAGGCAAATATGCATGGAAGTGGCTTTTACTAGTAGTGCATGCACACAATTCTGTAGGAGGCATTCCGTGCATAGTGTACTACTATCTATTCTGTGCGATCGGGCTGGTCTATTTGATTTATTCTCTCTGCTAAATTAAAACTAAAGATTTTATAGTGCATATATGCATATCAATCAGTGGTCCTGGTTTTATTACTCTCACACGGATTGGACTGTGCAATGATGCGTTGTGTCATCT
This sequence comes from Benthosema pterotum, assembly GCA_039105355.1. NCBI lineage: Eukaryota > Metazoa > Chordata > Actinopteri > Myctophiformes > Myctophidae > Benthosema > Benthosema pterotum. The sequence goes on from CM076965.1 coordinate 50,339,837, forward strand.
GTGACAAGGAGGAGGCACTGAAAAATGAACCCTAGTAGCCAATACATCACATTCTGAGATCAGTCAATCCAGTCATCACAACTGCAATTCCAGGCCAATCACTTTTGATTATTCAGAAAAAGAAGACAGTTGCAGGCTGGCAGCCTTATTCCAGTGATTCCCTGTGCTTCTTAATAAACAGCTCATGAAACTAGCACTGCCAAGAACGATCAGGATTTCCTCCCTGGGCACAGCAAGGGCCATTTAACTCGTGTTACATGAGTGCAATACCATATAGCCTGTTATACAGTGTAGCTCAATCCGTACAGCCTGCTGGCATTAAGGAATATATCATTTCTGAAGCAAAAGAATAATAAATAAAAATTAAATAAAGGAACAACACTACAACGATAGCAGGTTTCTTTGCATAACCGCACCCACCTTATAATTTATTTAGTCCTAGTTGACTGATTTGTCTAATTTGCATAGGGTGTGAGGATGTTTTTCCAAGCTGCTGCTGTGTTTAGCCTATAGGCATTCAAAAACACTGAGCTGCAGGTGTTAAGAGTTAATAACATAACAAATAATGTCATTATAATATGCAAGACGTGATGGTGAACTTGCCTAGAGCCATCTATGTATATCATTGGTTTCTGCTGTCCATAATTCATGTTTTCAACAGAATGTTAAGGGAATTATCAAGAAACAATGCAGCTGTGCCTTGCCTTGCCTCCAGACCATCCCCTATCATTGAAAGCTGGTAAACAAAGTGGCCGCATGCCTCCACAGCAGGGCGTGTAATGCGGATGGTGGCGGACAGGCTGGTTGTTGTCACTATACCTGCACCTGGCTGGCATCATGATATACCATAGTGATAGTCTATACAGGCTGACAGGTGGTAGCTAGAACACAACCGGTCAGGCATGCACTGCTGCTGCACAGTGGCTGCTGCTGCTGCCTGCATAAAAACAGCATTGCAACGCACAAAAAAGGACTGTAAAAACAGAGCAGATCTGCACAATGCCACTTTTAATTAGTCGAATAATCAATGGGTGTTTTTCTTTTCTTTTTTGTAAACTAGTGCAGCCTAGCCTATAGCTGCTTTAAACACGGTCATTTTACCGCTGTAATGTATGGCAGTCGCTCTATTTTCACGGGTAACCTGTGGAGGAACGCCTTTTAAAGGGGAATTCCGCCCATTTTCAACATTTTATTATGTCATTAATAATATACCTCATAGAGTTGTCGCATGGGGGCAAAACACACATCTTGATGATGTCATCATGTTGTGTTTCCCCATGTCAATGTCCCCCCCCCCCCCCCCCCCCCCCCCAGACCAGTCCATTTCTACGTAACACAGAATGGGGGGGACTTGTATTTGTTATTATTAAAACACACCTCTAAGGTACGTTAATGACGTGGTAAAAAATTGAAAATGCGTCGAAATTGCCCTTTAAGCAGCCGCCTCGGCTCAAGGACATCATGCACAATCCTGGATTAACGCTGTAGCAGAATTCCCATATAGTATGCATGTGGACACCATGTTTTGCCCATTGGCTATATCACGGACTCGTGGACGGTGCAATGATACAGGGGAGACATTATTCATGATGTCGTGGTTTTTGGAGCTGCACATTAAGAGATGCACAGTTATACTCGACACATTCCCAGTCTCGGTGACATTCAGGAGCTGCTACACGGCTTCGTCTTACGGCGGTGCCGCCCACAGAGAAATCCCCCGATCTACAAGCTCACAAAACGTCATCGTGCGACGTGTTGTGGGATTTGGAGATCGGATTGGGGAACATCGTCGGAGTAGGGACGGCGTTATACTACCAGAACGATATATGGCGATCGGGCGTTTGAGGCCAGCCAAATATCCTCATATGTCCGCCTTGATCGTGTTTCTCCATCTATACCAATGATTGTTCTTTATAAATACAGACACATATAGCGTATAGGTCATCTTACCCGGGCCGCCATCTTCGCGTGTTGTCGAGTGTAGGCTCAGAGAAACGCAGCTGCTGCTGGTGGTGGTGAGATTACAGCACAGTGAATGAATGGAGAGCAGCGGATGACAGACGGACAAGACAGACGCACGGACTGGGGGTTTATAACCTGCGCAAGGTTGCACGAGCGCCACACACACAGACACACACACAGAGAGATAGTCATACACCACCACCACCACCACGGATGCTGCCGCGCCTCCCATTGGTGGATCAGAGAGGAAGCGTGCGGCAAAGCAACGTCATCCATTGGTCGACTCCTGAAACGTTGACACAGGCTCCTCCCTCCCCGTCCCCTCGTGCCATGCGGAACCACGCACGTGTCCGCTGCGTTGATTGATATTATAACGATGAGGCGATGGGGGCTCGATATCATAGATCCGTCACGGTCCCGCATGGCTGCCTGTCAGTGTGGGACTCAAGCCACCAACGTGGGTCATTTTTGTGGGAAATGTGCGTCACTGAAATCGCATGCTGGCTGTAGTGCTTACGATTTTAGGCATTGTGTTCAAAACAGAGCCCTCCTGCACGCAAACTTCTGAAGCCAAACTTATTTGAGGCCTAACAGGATGCAATAAGCGAAATCTGAAAGAAACGGTTCCCTTCTATGACTACAGATCGTACCGAACTGCGTGACGTTTGGACAAAACCCTGCGTCCTGGTACCGTCTAAAAACTGTCCTCCTAGGTGGCGCCTGGCTGCTGAGATAAGAGGCGTTATCTGGGTAAACAGCAGCATGCAGCTGCAGCTGTTGATTCAGCACCACCACCACGGACAGCGCCCACATCGCTGTCACAGAGACAGAGAGAGACGTGGGCGCTGTCCGTGGTGCTGTTCTGTCTAGTAAACTGCTGTCATTTGCACACGAATACTGATGACCAGGCTGTCCATTGACAGAGGCATTGTAAATAATCGTGGTCAGAATATCGATTCTGATCCTGGCCCAGTAAGCTCAAGCGTAGATTTTTTTATATATATATATATAATAACCGGTGCATGACAATAGAACTGTGCCTGTATGCCATCGGATAGATGCATTGCAGCTCTGCCTAGAGCTCTGCCTAGAGCTCTGCCTAGAGCTGCAATGAGGATTGCAAAGAGGATGGAAGTGAGATATTCTACACTCGTTTCGAACGGCGTTCGCTGAGTTTATATACGCTATATATGACTTGAACACAAATAACAATTCTCGTGTACACAAGTCATATAAAGCATAATAACATCCAGACAGCCTGTCTCTGCCAGACCAACAGTGGGCCAAAACCGACATGGATTCTTTTGGCCACAATACATGCTGTTTATGTATTGTGTTGCGTTTATTTGATACAACATCTAGCCTGTAATCCTATATGAACCCTTTCAAGTTCACTTAAACTGTTTTCTGTCCCTAATAGCCCTCCTTGTTTTCTTGCTTCATCATCTCACACTCACACCTCCCAAAGCTGTATGGGTAAACAACTTTCTACTGCCCTGCAGTGGTCAGAGTGAGTACTGCAACTGCATGAATCATACATGACAGACCTGCAGTGTAAGGTGCTTTTTCACCCAGCCTTGACTATCTGCCCCTGCCAGGGGCGGATGAACATTTGGAGGGGCAAGAGAAAATGGTCCGTGCGGCTTCGCGCCACGGGCGATGAAGCTGCACCCATATCATTTTCGGTTACAGGACTATTATTAGTCAAGTAAAGCATCAATAATAACATCAGTTGTTGTTGAAGTTGCAACAGACACGCAGCATGCATAAAGCTAAAGGTCTGACTCAGAGAGTTTTCTGTTTTCAATGATGAAATGCTGTTGGGTTAATGGTGCCAAAATTGTAGTTAGTAGCAGCAGTAGTGTTTCAAATAATTTTAAATATAAGCACTTTAATTTGAAATATCTTGGGTTGTTTTGCATGGCATCGTGTTTGGGGGGGCAGACTGGGTATTTAGGGGGGCATTGCCCCCCCATGCCTATGCCTAGATCTGCCCCTGGCCCCTGCTAACGTATATTCAACTATTAGAGTAGATTATTGCCTTGCACATAGAGTACATTAAATTCCCAGTGTCAAATTATTGGAAATGTAGCCTATGTCCTGTATGGGTGAGCAAATGGACGTTGTGTTTAACATCATAATGAAACAGTGGGCCTCACAGCTAGAAGGACCTGGGTTTGATTCCCAATAGGGACGCTGAAGTATAGAGTCTCCTCCACATGATCAGTGCCCATACAAGGTTAGCGTACATGTTCCCTAGGGTAGGTACCCTCACAAACAACATGCAATAATCCTGGGCTCTAGACTATACCTTCCCCTGGCCAGCCGGGGCACCTGATGGAGGGGACTGGAACTGGTTAGAAATAACGTATTCCTCAACACTGGTTTGTAGAGACTCATCTCCTATTGCTTTTAATCAACGTTTCGATTGCTTAGGATCTTCTTCAGGATTACCATAATCCTGAAGAAGATCCTTATTTCTTTTCTATGAACATTTTTTGCCCAGCACCTGGGCCAAAGATTGGATGTGTATGCTTTATTTCTTGTAAATAACATATTCCTTCCAAGGGCTACGTCCGACCGGAAAAATCATGTTTCACCAGTCAGCTTGGACTCCTCATACATAGAAGTAGGCATGAGGTCAGTTCGGTGCCCCCCCCAGGTTGGCGAAGGGGGTGTAGAGCCCTGGATCGCATTGGATAATTAGAAAACAAAAAACAAAAACAAAAAATCAAAATTACGTATCCTCCTCCTGGTGACAAGCTGAAAATGTATCCCAGAAACAGTAATTTAAAAAAACACACAAAAAGCCAACATGCTTGCAAATATCTTTTATATAAAGAAACTGTAACAGTTGATCAAATTCTTCTCACTTCTCACATACATGGTCATACACCCATAGAGTCACAGGCTGCAGCATCAGTACTCTACTGTAACACTATAGAGGCCTATAGACTTTTTGTTCAACAAAGTTATTAACTTCTTTTTGTTTATACACGATATGATCCACAAATGAAAAGGAAGGAAAAATCGAAATAACCCCCATGGTCACCAGTCGTCATAAGCTTCATCGTATGTTACACAAGTAGTATTTCTTTCTTTTTTTTGTCATGTATGTGTTTGCAAGATAAGATAAGATATGGCACGTAGTTTATGCACCGTTCAAAGACAGGAACATGAGAGATGCATGATGGGAAGGGGGTTTGAGTGGATCTTGAGTTCCTCCGACCCTACGAAACCCCTGTCAGAGAGTTCCAGAACCGCACTGGTGTACGAGAGTCACCCGGTTCTAATTGTGAAGACTGACGTTTGCTGTCCATATACCTCCTTGACCCCTGTCCTTTTTTACCGTATATGGGTCCCTGCACAGGGAATGCTTCCATTATGGTGTCACCCAGATATCATTCAACGTTGAATAGCTCAAGTAGGTACTATTATGTATCTGTGTGTGTGTGTGCGTGCATGTGTGTGTGTGTGTGTGTGTGTGTGTGTGTGTGTGTGTGTGTGTGTGTGTGTGTGTGTGTGTGTGCGCGCGTGCACAGACAGGAAGAGATTGGCCCGTCCAACTATATACTGCTCCAAGTCAGTGGTTGCATTTCGATGTATTCAATTCAAACTGCTACCATTCAGACCGACCCAAATTGGATGCAGTAAACATTGGGTGGCTATATAGTGGCATTTTGTTTGCTATAGCTATTATTCTCTACAGTAAGTAGACTCTGGATTTTATCCATATATTTGAATAGATGAATAAAATAACACCGAAACTACACAGCTAAAACAGCCACCACTGTTTTGATCATGTCTTTTTTTCTCCACTTGATGAGCACTGATTCATGCTCGGACAGTGCATGGAATCCTGATTCAGAAAGAAAATGGCTGTGATTGTTTTTGTTACGTTAAGACAAACACATTCAGTCGTGTGCATGATCATTTGAACAGTACTGCTCTAGTTTCTTTTCCGCTACCACTCAGAAACTGGATGAAACCAAAATGCGACAAAGAATACCCTTGATGATTCGGAAATCACCCTGCGATTCATTGTAAAATGCTACGTGTGGACTGTTTGACCATTGACAACAGCACAGAGAAAGAGCATGTAAACAGGATTTGGCTGCAATTGCCCTTTTTGCACATGGCTGCCATTTTGCCATCAAGGTGTCTTAACTTGGTGCAATTTCCCATTACAGACCATTATCTAAACAGAAAAGTAAATTCTGATTGTATTAAAAAATCAAACACCACCAACATTGCAGCTGTATGAAAAGCTTGGATTATCCTTCTTATATCTGAAATATGTTTCTTGTGTGCGTGTGACGTTGGTGAATACAATCAGATAGGACTTCTCCGTTTGGAAGGAGCTGTCAAAGCCAATTTGGACCTATAGTTGGTTACCTCCATGCTGGCAAGATGGCAGCGGTGTGCTTTAAGATCAATTGGAATTCATTCTCTGTGTGCATATTTGGCTTTTTGAGGTCTGACTCTGGTTTCAAGGCTACATGTTTTCTTTTTTACAGTGCTGTACCTACTGCAGCCCAGTCAGTCGTCATACATAAACAGGCATCCATATGCCATCCATCCTGACCATCATTGTCTCCAACATGTAAAATAAGAACAACCTGTGAAAGTTATGCATTTGCTTAAACATCCGTCTTGTTCTGCACAGTCAGTAGCATTGGCTCTGTTGTTCCATTTCGTTGTTTTGTGAATTAGTGGTATAATTGTTTTCTTGGTATATGGCACACAAGACGTTGCGACTCCTCGCAAGCGTTTGGTTGCGAGGAGTTGCATGGCGACCCACAGGTGTGGTTTTGGCATAGGCTGCCTCAATGCGGATGCTTCGAATTGTCAATCATAATCGCAAGAGGCAAAAAGATTTATGATAGGAAGTGCATACTTTGAATGTTTTGGAAACAGCGTCATTGAAAATCTCTGCCGCCTTTGAGTGTGTGTGTATAACGCTATATGGGAAAGCTTGTTCAAAATCAGTCCACAAGATGAGAAACGCATTGCACGCATTGCGCTGTCAACTTGTCGATTCACTATTTTCTGAAGGTGCTCCCTCAAAATCTGGATCCTGGGGTTGTTGAGGTGGTCGAAACAACAGGTTTTCCGGGTTCCAATTCAGTCGACTCGGCTTCTGCTTGGTCACCCCTCAGAATGCAACGTCGGCAGAAAAACAAACTTGACGACAGTTAAAGGTGGACTGAGAGATGTGACATCATAGATCGGGCATACAGGAAGGCAAGGACGGCTTCATCTATGCTCCTTTTGAATGTTCCCTCGTCATCAGACATTCCTTGTGCGAGACAGGCAGTGAAATAGCAGCAGTGCATGCCTGCAGGACCTGGCTGGGCCGCTTTTTTGTTTTTGCCTTGTTTTTCTGATGTCACATCACTAACTCCAGCTTCAATAGCAAATCCAGCGGGACTGGCTTCTTGGGCCCAGTCTCATGTTTACAGTGTGTGGTGTGGTTGTGGTGTGGTGTGGTTGTGCCCAACACAAAGCCGCATGCTAAGAAAAAAAAAAAACCCTACAGAAGCACACATGCACGTCGACACAACTCGATTTGAATAATTCGCGCTGGAACCTGCCACACAGTCTCTTAATAATCAGGAAGGACCCAGATCAGACCAGACTAAAAACACGAGCGTGGACTTGATGTATGCCAAGTTTTTTTGGCAGAGAGAATCTGTTGTCTCGTTCAGTCTTCCGGTGTGGAAATGTGGGGTGGAAAGGGCTGGAGAGGTGATACAAAATGGGACAACAGCCCTACAACAGTCTCTTGTTGATGTTGTTACTTCAGGGAGCCGTGTTCGATACGATGGAAGAAAAAAAACACACCTGTGGCACCTTACTCCTCGTGCTTGTCCTCTCGTACATTGCACTTCATAAGCTCTAAACGCCTATACAGTAATATATAGAATTTATTTGAATTTACTTCCTGACTACCCCAACCCCAGTCCCCCTTGCACATCTTTTACACTTGCCAGTGTGGAAACAGCACACGCAGTGAAGTGAGCATGAGCGTGTTTTCGAAAAACTCAAATGTCCTCGAACCGTGCACGTGACCGTGTGCATTTCTCTGTGACGTTGCAAAGCACGGCGTGCAGAGTGCTGCAGACATCTTTTGGCCTGGAATTTGTCTCAGCTTCCGTTCACAAACTCAAAATCCTCTCCTTGTCGTCGCTCTCGACTTTCTGCCTCCCGCTGGATAATGGAACAGCGCCAATGTGGACTGTTGGACAATTGCAGAAGGTTCGAGGGGACAAAAGAACGAAAGATTCCCCCCCGGCTGAAACACTGGGGGGTCCAGTATTGCATTTCTTCCCAAGTAAACAAAAGAGAATCTGCCTAAGAGTGTGCTTAACAGAACTGTTAAACAGTGTCAACCCACTACACATCGACAAAGTCATTCCAATTTCATAGTCTAAGAATAGAAGATAATAAGGGTTCCGATTCATAACCTATAACCTTTCTTTCAGCGTTTTCTCCCCCAAGTCTCAAGTCTCAATAGTGGTGCAACCCCATGACCAGTGTAACAGTTCAGTTTTTTCTCGATAAGGGATTATGGTAAAGTGGATTTGGCAATATGTTAGGTGATCGGTGTGCAGCCTTTGCCGCACACAGACATACAAAGTGATCTAATGCAACATGGTTATCGTATTTGATATGATTCTTCCAACCCGATGTCTCTCACATGGCAAAAGAAACATCTCATGTCCTTTCTTTCTCGCTCTCTCTCACACACACAAGCTGGTTCTTTGTTTGCCTCTTCTTGTTTCCTTTGACTTCCATGTGTCTTTATAATATTTCCTATATTTTTCCACATGTATATATATACAGGAGCAGCATCGCAGCGGTGTCATCTGGCATTTGGGACTCACTTTCGGGTTGCTTTTGTTTCGTGTGTTATGCAAGAATTGAGAACGGGTCAGAGCGAAGCATGGCGCCCACACACACAGACACACACACACACGCACCCCCGTCAAACACAAATTAAGATCACGTCTATTTCAACGTTTCCTTTTAGCAGGCTCATTTTAGAGGCCCCGTGGGGCTGGCCGGCTGATATCAACAAGGGGGATCTAATCTGGGCCTGTATTGTCGTCAAGAAATCTAATAATCGCGTGTCCTCTTTTCGTCCCCAATGTATTAGGCTATTATCCCCTAATGAGCCGTGTGTGTGTGTGGTGGGGGGGGGGGTGTTTGACTGCGGCAAGTGGTCTCTGGTAGTGGGAATCTAATCAGGGTCCGATCGGTTCGGATAAAAGTGGTTGCAGGGCGAAGGTTTGGCTACTGTGCGCGCCAGACCAACAATCTGATTTGGCACTGGTTCTGTGGTTTGGGAAAAAGGCTCAAACTACCAACCCCCATGTGTCTAGTTGCTGCCTGCGGGCAATGTATGGGAGATCGTGAGCTCTCTCTGTCACCTAAGTGACATTAACAGTTTGACTCCCAAAAACGAGTTGAGCAAGTTTTTTGTTTTGAGTTTGGAGCTCAATAAAACAAATTGGCGCAGGCAGGTCTCAGGTGTTTTGATCACTGACCACACATCTTTGGTGCACTTCTGAAATGCTTTGGCGTTCACGGAAATGCATCAATTTTGTCGGTCTAGCTTCAAATTAAATGTGTGCAGTTCCAATTTTTACGATAGTCGGAGCCGATTTTGACCACAAGGGGTGGTAACAAAAATGTTAAATGAAAAATGAGTGCTATTGTAAGTGCTATATCACCCAGATGAAGGCAGTGAGTTGTGCTGCAACGCAAAGGTGCGTTTTGGCTTTTGCAATGCATTAGCCACTTTAAATGATTTTTTGGGGGGGTGGGGGCATTGCTCTCTTCTTTGATGCATTGTAAGTGCTATGTTAAAATTCCAACCACTTGCACTTACTTCATCGCCTGACTACCGCTATTATTTTTCGGGGGGTTGGGTTGTTTAGCTGGCATCTCCCTACTCCATCATTTGATCAGAATAAAGCGTTGACTAAAATATTGTGTAAGGTGTGATGAGAAATGCCAGACAGCACCGCTGCTTAACTGCAGTTCTACTCCCCGTCCCTCCACCCATCCTCTCTAAAACGTTCCCTCATCCATTCACCTCCAACCCAAGGTATACTTTCAGACGGGGCATCGACTGACGCAGACGCCGTTGCCCGGATGGATGACAGTTCTCATTGAGGTCTTGCACACATAAAGAACAAATGTTCTGTGCTTTGCCTGTGTTCCACGGCTACTTCCAACACTTTTTCCAATCAAAGTCTGACCAAACAGTCGTGTTCGATTGCCCCCCCTCCGACACAGGCAGAACACAGAACATTTGTTGTTTATGTGTGCACGAGGCCTCCATGAGAACTTTTTAGTTTCTTCACTGGAAGAAACATTCGCTATCATCAATCACTGCCCGTCTGAAAGGACCTTCTCACCACCATCACCCCGCCTCCCCTTCACCCCCATCTCCTCCATCACCTCCTCCTCCTCCTCCTCACCGGTCCAGGCCGATGAGGAGGCGCGTCTTCTCCTCCTCGCGCTTGCTCTCGTTCTTCAGGTCGGCGAACACCTGCGTGAAGTAGTGCGGGTCGGTGTTGATGCGCAGCATCTTGCCGCTCATGCGCTCGATGATCTCCAGGCAGCGGTCCCAGAAGGCCTCCTTCTTCTCGGCCTCCACCAGGAAGGGCTTGAGCGGGTAGGAGATCTCGTTGCCCATGTACGAGTAGGAGAGGTAGAGGCAGGTGAGCAGCGAGGCCTGCAGCTCGCGCTCCGACGCCAGCTCCGACGGCACCACGTCGCGGCACAGCATGTAGAGGAAGACCACGTTGGCGGGCGTGATGAAGCCCTGGTCCTGCCAGCCCTGCAGCAGCAGCGAGCGGTCCACGCTGCGCAGCCACAGCACCGGGTCGGTGGGCGACAGGCGCTTCAGCCGGTAGCAGCGGCGGCACAGGAACTCGCCCAGGCTGCGCATCAACTCGCTGGTGGACGCCTATAGGGGGTAGCGGGGCGGGCGGGTGCGTGGAGGAGGAAAACAACGAGGTAGGTTTAGACCTGAGAACGATTCTACGAACCTTCTACAGTCTGACCAGAACATCTGAAACTGCATTGTTGCAGTGACTCTCCCAGAAGCAAGATTCAAGTTTAAAAAAACATTTGCTCGGAAAGAATGTTTTCAAAGATTTGAGCTACTTTTCCACAAGTTTACAAAAACAGCAGATCTACAAATCTGGTAGCTATGGGCATGTAGATCTACTTTTCAATAGCTAAAGGAGAAGAAAATAAGGCTTAAAATAGCAAAGAAGGGGTTCCCATCCTGAATGAGTTGAGGACAGGAACTGTACTGTTAAAGGGGATTTCCACCCGTTTTCAACATTTTACTATGGCTTTAGTATACCTTAGAGATGTTGTGTGGACATGATAAAAAAAAGTTCTCCCCCATTCTGTGTTTCCTAGAAATGGAGGTCAGGAAAAAAACACAGTTGAAACACAGCTTGATGACATCATCAAGTTGTGTTTCACCATGTTAATGTTTTTTTTTTCTTTTCTGAGAGTGTACAAATTTGGTTCATTTGGCTCCATTTGTACGCTCTCAGACAAAATCTTGAAAATGGTTGGGATTCCCCTTTAACTGGATTTTTTGGAGGGATTTGTACTTTACTTCCCAATGAATTCCAAATATCCACTGCTTTTACTTCTACTCTACTGCAGCTCAGATGCAAATGTTCTGTAGTTTTTCTCTATTTTTGGATTATTGTTACAAAGACACTTAGGCCATATGTCACTGTACATTTGCCCTTTGAAATTATCTCAATATTCATTTTCTAAATGCTATATTTACTTTTTACGTTTTATTACGCAATCCTTACTCTGGCCCTTTTCAATCCTGCATCTGAGTTATTTGTCAGGTACAGGTTTGCGAGGGGAAGAAAAAAATAAAACTAACAAAGAATTTAGCTAAACCTAACCGTGGGCATAAAAATAAGTAACTATCAAGCCCGGTCCAAGAACCAACTAAAGCTAACTGAATTGGGGAGAAATAAAGTCAAAACTCTCAAAAATTAAACTATAATGACACATCCCAAACTAATAATGATGCATTAAGGTGAGTGTGGTTAAATGACACAATTAAATTTAATTAGCTTATTATTTTGAACTATGTGGTGGCCAAGAAGGTTCTATAATCAGAGCCTGTGTTTTCACTATGAATACAAACATCACTCTTTGACAGAATGGATTTAGATCAATATGTGTAGCACCAGTCAAGTTCAGTGAGTTGAATCAGAACGCTATTAGCGATGCTCAAGTTGAGTGTCTAAAAAGGAATTCAGGGTCCAGAGTTATTTTATACAGAATGTATCTGGGATGTAATGATTTCTTTTGTGTGCCATGAGGGCGTATTGCTCAGTTTCCCTGTTCCTTTTACACACTTTGCCTTTATGTTGATGTTGACCAAACAATAAAAATCTATAAGTTAGCAGAATAAACAGAAAATGGTATAGACCAGTGGTTCTTGGATGTTTTAGCTTCATGCATGTGACCCAAAACAGAACAAATAGCATATTCGCCTCATGGGGCCCCAAACTATAGTGAAAATAGCAGATCGACAAGATCATAACACGTCCATGCCGTGATTGGCTATTTTAAATACTCCTTCAAGGAGAATTCCACCCATTTTCAAAAGAAAAAAATGATCAACATGGTGAAACACAATTTGATGATGTCATCAAGTTGTGTTTCACCTTTTAAGACCTCCAGGTGGAAACACAGAATGAGGGAATTTATCATGTTCACACAACATCTCTAAGGTATATTAATGACATAGTAAAATGTTAAAAATGGGAGGAATTCCCCTTTAAATATTTTATTCGTTCTAATTTTATTCTTTGATTTTTTGGGGGGTTGTTTTGTTAAAAATGGTTGTTTTTTTTTTGTTAGTTATACAAAAAACAACTCTGTTGGTTTTTGTATTTTTGTTTTTGTATGCTTTCTACTTAAACAACCATGGTTACTGAAGTAACCCGACGCCACCCATATACGTTACCTGGACGATGACGCGTTTGGGCGTGCCGGCGGCGTTGGAGGACGGCTGGAGGCCGGAGCCCGTCAGGGAGTTCTTCTTCCCGGCGACGGTGGAGGAGGCGTGCGTGGACACGTTGGCCAGGGTCTTGGAGGTGGGCAGGTGGGAGGAGGTAGTGGTGGTGGTGCCGGCGGTGCTCCCGTTGTGGAGCTCCTTATGGGTGGAGGAGGACGAGGTGTAGGACGACAGGTTGGCACAGGACTGGGACTTCTTCAGCTTCAGGCTGTCGGCGGACGAGGCCTCGGAGGCCGTGGTCACCACATGCTGCCCGTCGACTGGGCTGCCCTTGCCTCCCCCCGCGTCGCCACCGTCCGATGACAGCTTCTTGGAGCCCTTTTGGGTAGAACAGGATGGATGTAAGTGATGTGATGTCATGCTGTAATGCTTATTTGACCTGCTCATGTAGTGAGAAGCCTATATGTGGGGTCGGTGCAGTCAGTGAGGAGTTACGGCAGTTTCAGTAATTCCAGTGAGATCCAAAAAGTCATGGACACAGTATGGGCTTACTTCCTAGACTACAATCCCTATAATGCTTTGGTTTGGTGCACAGCTCCTCCTTGTGGAGAGAGGGAGGCTTGTCTTACTGAGATAACATCTAGTCCAGGAAGGAAATAAAACTATTGAATGTTAAAAGTTTGGGTTTCTTGGGTGTAACCGGGCTCAGAAAAAACAAATGCTAACCTGAAAACCAGCCCAAACTGCTACAGGAAAAAACACCCCTGGGCAGATTTGGTGTGGCACTCCTCAGTTTGAATAACATTTCCCTCAGCTCAAAATTGTGAGTGACCAATCAGAGCCTACTATTCAAATTCAAATTGCATTCAAATTGCTGTTTGGAACTGCCCCTCGGACATACAACATCAAAACAGAGGTTCCAGGCTAATATATACTCAGAGATTTGAGACACTTTTTCACAATGGAGATGTCTCCATCTCTTCACATTAGCCCTGCAGGTCGGGATCTAAGCTGTCCCACTTGGGGGGCAGCCCTTTAACCCTTTAACTAAAACAGTTAGGTTAAACTCCTCCAAACCCTTGAAATGCATAGAAAACTATGTAGGCCAGTTCTTTAAGTGATTCTGTAGGATGAAAACAGAGATACTGTATATTTTGTATATTTTGTTGTAAACCTTCTACCCTAATGAATCGGAATTGTGTTATGCGTTGTTAAAAATGGCTACTTTCAAAATGAATGTCTCAATCTCTCGCCTAAAATCAAGATTGCACTGGTTAAATCTACATTTCGGGTCACGGAATGCAATGGAGCTGATTACGTTCTATTTTTTATTTAGATTTCTGTATTAACCCTGCTATAAAAGGTGGGCCAACAGAAATATACAACCTTTTTGCATGGCATCATGTTTGGTGAGGCAGTCAGGTCATATAGGGACCCCCCCCTTTGCCTATGCCTTGATCCGGCCCCTGCGGTAGCCTACAGGAATCTCGTAGTAGAGGTAAAGACTTCTCCTTTATAAAACCATAACCCTCCTCACCTTCCTCTTGGCCGACACGGCCACGATGCGCTTCCATGGCAGGACGCTGATGATGGACGGACGTTTGAGGCTCTTGGCGGCGGCGGCAGCGGCCGCCGTGGCGCTGGCACTGTCCTTGGCATTCTTGCTGTTCTGGACGGCCGTGTAGTGTCCCACGGTGGCGGGGCCGTCCTCGAACAGCGCCGCCTTGCGGTAGCTGGGCGACAGAGACAGCACCGTACCCATGGTGGCGGTCTCTGGCGGAGTGTGTGAGTGTTAGATGGGGAAAGGGTGAGGTTCAGGCGCGTGGATGCAGGGAGCGCAGGTGGCTACTGGCTCTTTGGTTTATGGAGAGCAGAGTGTTGGAGGAAAACACTCAGGCCTAACCTGCAGGGAAAACACAAGAAAGAGGGTCAGAACAGAGAAGAACAGAATAGAACTTTTGCCTTTCATTTTAAACTAATAAGTACTAAACTAACACTCAGGAAAACACTCAAAACTAACTAAACTAACACTCAGGAAAACACTCAAAACTAACTAAACTAACACTCAGGAAAACACTCTAGGCGCAACCTGCAGGGAAAACACAAGAAAGCGGGTCAGAACAGAGAAGAACAGAATAGAACTTTTGCCTTTCATCTTTAACTAATAAGTACTAAACTAATAAGAGAATAAGTTGGCATTCAGAGTAGGCGTGCAGTGGGTGGTATTATCACCCTCAGTTTTATGAGGTGGGGGGAGGTCGCTCCACCTTTGAGAGGAAGAAAAAAGGAAAAAATGATCAGGTAACAACAGCAATGCAAAAGTAAAGGGGAGGGATATCGTGGGTCCTTGGTCTGCCCCGGGGTCTCCTGGGACGTGCTCGGGGATCTCCCTAGTGAGACGCTCGAGAGGCATCCTAACCAGATGCCCGAACCACCTCAGTTGGCTCCTTTCCAAGCAAAGGAGCAGCAGCTCTACTCCGCATCTCTCCCAAATCCCCCACCCCCTGATTAATAATCACTTATGGTCTGTGCATGCCATGAAGTCTATTTAATAATGTATACAACTGGGATTGATTGCTGCTATCCACTGAGTTATGTGTGATTTACATTCTGCAACAGGACATTTTAATTAGATTTGCCTTATTGCAAAATGAATACTATGAAATATAACCAATAACATCACATTCATATTTTTTTCTTCATGTCTTTGCTCACTCCACTGTTCCATATGTATTACTTCATCATGGCTGGACTGTTTTGGAGGGATGTGTGGGACGGTTTGTGTTTGTTGTTTTTCAGGAAACCCTCTGAAGGGTTTCTATACAGTACAATGCATCAATAATGATGATCATGTTAAAATGACCTCTCACATTGCCAACATTGTGCATTAGAAGAGATTCAACACGACTATCAAAAGTATCATGTTTTCCATTCTATGTGTTATGATGGAAGAAAAACAGAGGTATGTCAGAGGCTAATATCATCTGGCCTAAAGCAATTAACATAAATTCCTTCACAGCCGCTGTGGGGGCATGCAGGACGTTTAAATTGAATCAAAGTAGCTTGCTGGTTTGTTCTCATATCCCTCAGAACAGGTTTAATGCTCTACAGGTACAGATACGTAGTTTAGTCATATATCTTAAGCACTGCTTAACCAAAGCTAAAAGCCTAGTATTGTTTTCACCTCCAAAGGAAATTTCAAACGCGGTGTCCATTTTGGCGTGCTCTGCTACCGTATAGAATATGTTATATATCAACACCACGGTAGAAAACGGCCCTGCTTCTCGCCACTCAACCGTGTTCACTTCCAGATTATATAAGGACCAAGATAAGGCCACAGAGGCATGAGAAAGAAATGTGCGCAAGCATCCATCTTAGCTTCAAAATGGAAGCCTTGAACGAAAACACCACCACCCCCTTCGACACACGGCAGGCAGCTTCCAAAATATTAATTAATATGGGCCCGTGTAAAAGCTCAACCCTATAACAGTCTAGAAACCTATAACCACACACCGCCGACGAATATGATTCATATAGCTGATGTTATGAGATTTTGCCAAGGCTGGTTTCACCTCTTGGTTCGATAGGATCATTATTATTCATACTCAGGTTGCTGTGGTGCATGCAAATATGGGAATATATATTGTGGTTCTCGACTTATATCGCCTAGCCATTGGAAAAACGAAAACCCTTACATGATTCATATGGGGGTTGGGGCTTTTTAATTATGAGCAATAACGATGCAGGTGGACACATGCAACAAAACAACAGCTTCATGGTGGAGTCCTCTACCTTCAAGTCAATCGATTCATTTGGGCTTTTCAAACTCATATATAGGCTACAATTACACCTTGATCTCAGGCAAATGTGATCATAATGTGATCTGATGTTATTGCTGCTGAATTCGCTGCTCACCACCATGCAGTCACCAGGATCTCTCGTCTGCCACCATGCAGCTTAAATGGGGAGCTGTCCAAGGTGCTGGGCGTGATACACGGTTGGCTGGTGTATGTATTAGCCGTCCAGAGGAAAGCACTGGTGGGGATGATGTTGATGATGAGGTTGATCAGTCCTTCCAGAGGGGGCTTCGATCTTTTTTCTTGGCGTTTAAGATTTCATTTAAGAACGGTGAGAGTATCTCGCTCGTCGTCGACGCGAATGGGGCTGCGGCACGGACGCGGAACGATGTGCGATCAGCCTCGCGGTGAGTGGGAGGAAGAAGACGTCTTCCATTGAGAAATTAAACACCTCGATCCCCCCCAACTATGTAACGCAACGCACCCGATACGATGACAGCACAGGTGAGTAGAGTCCCTCCAACCCCCCCTCCTCAAGCATATAAACAAAAAAACGAGTCTAAATCAACAGGGGGGAAAAGAGGGGATGGGAATGGAGACGGATCTAGGGGGGAAAATGGCTACTACGAGTTCCAAAAATAGACGATGGCAGCTTATGGTAAGCAAAGCTGCGAAAGAGAGAGAAAAAAAATCTCGTCGTTTTGATGCGGGCATCTGCAGTTATTCGGGTTGGTTGTGAGAGCTAAAGGGAGCGCTGTGATTGGTCGACGCGCTGGATGCTGTTGCTCGCTCCTCCGTCGCCGTCGCAACCAGAGACGTGCAGAGAGTGTTAGAGGGGCAGGGGGCTGGAAGTCCCGAAAAAAGGGCACCTTTGGACAATAATAGCAGCACTCTACAGGCACTCTGACGTGTTGCTGCGATGTGTTGAGAGCTTGTATGTCGTCTGTTTTCGAGACGCAACCCAGAACCCTTTAGTTAGTGGAGATGTGGTAGGCCTATATAACAACGTGGATTTCTAACAAATTTGTTTAGGCATGGCAAGGAGTGGCTGGAGAAAAATGTCAATAACTTGGCTTTAAAATCATTGTAAATTATAATGCTTACAGGGTCTTTGCTGAAAATAGCCTACGTCTGCCACTGAGCATGATTTTTTTTATTAGACTTATTTTTATTGTCTTTCTTTGCACAGTGGTGAACAAACTGTGGAAAACGAGGTGTGCTATATGGTGATTCACCAGGAAACCATCTGAGAAGAGTTGATCTTTAAACAAACTCTTGACTCACCATGGCACTTATTGACATCATCCCATAGCCCCATTAATTTTAATCCATGATGCGCAAAAAGTGAAAGCCTGGACTAAATCATTGCCCACGCTGGCCTAGAAGAGGAGAGGTTTCCCCTACCCCTTAGAATGGGGCTATGGGATGTTGTTTATATTCACCTATTTCCATCACTCCAAAATGTTCTCTCTTCTCTAGTGTGTTTACACTCACACTTTTGCTTTTGGTTCAGCAGTGGTTCATTCATCCATAAAGCGTGCACCACACCCCCACCTTTTGAAACAGCCAATAAAGCTGTTTCACAGCCTTATTGGCAACAACTGGACCACTTTTGGGGGAAATAAATCAACTGCAAATAAAGGTATAGGAAAGCCTTCTGGGGTGGATTTCTCCTTTATTACTTGCGTGAGTGATGTGCAGTGTTTGTTTAGTGGCGGTCGGTCCCTTGGGGTACTCTGATTGGCCGGTTTTGGGTGATGATAATGGAAATGGTAGGTATGGTAGGTACCATTTGCTCGCGCACAAGTAGGCCAAGGCCTACTTTGCAAGTTTGCACTCTGCCGAGTGCTGATCTAGTTTTATGCATAAATTGTATAAGGCCTAAAATTTATTTAAAGGGGAAAGGAGTGGCAGTTGCATTTCTTTCACCATGTAGTAAGTGCTGCATTCGTTGTCTGGAAAGGACAGTTGTTTTTCTGACAGGTAAAAGGGCAGGGGCTGAAGCGCGGCCCCTTTGCTGACTATGTGTGCACGTCACTGATCGCAAACGCCTCGCTCAAGAATGGGAGCGTTGCGATCCATCTCCGAGGGGAAGATGGTTGCTTTGTGATTGGCTGGATGAATGGTTGTCGTAGCAACCATTGACTATGGACTGCGTTGTCTACCACCACCCCAGGAATGCAGCAAGTGTGTGACATAATTTCTTGCATAGGCATAGCTATATCATATTCACAAATGCACATAAAACGTTTCAAGGGCACCATTGTTGTCTCTCCATTCATAATTGCTCATACAATATTTGCGTTGAAAAGGTATAGCTTTTAAATTGGAATACATCCTTTTTTCATATTTTTCAGTTCTATATGTGGGAATAATAAACGATTCACCCCCTTGCATTGTATCCTAGAACCGGAGGTCAGAAAAAACATTAACATGGTGAAGTAAATCACCAGGTTAATGATTTTTTTTTTTTACCACCAGTCCTAGGGAAACAATGAATAGGGGACTTTTCTTTTTTTTTTTTAAAGTCGGCTGTATACTGATATAGCCTAGCAAAATGTTGAAAATGGGTATTCCCCTTTAACTCCAATAGCCCACTCGTCCTGTGAAACGTCCAGTTCTGGGTTGCCTTAGTCTAATCTCATGTACACCCTATAGGCCTTTCCGGTAAAATATCTATATAAAAAAAGATGAGGTAAGACTATTAAAAAAAAACTTTGCCTACAACTCAACAACGAATCAGAGTGACCGTGTATTCCTCCTGTGTATGGGATCTTTCTACAGACTATCCTCATTGATCCATTGGATGCCGAGATGCCTCGACCTATCAGACGGCTCGCTGTCCATGGTGCTGAATACAGCAGGCCTGATGCGTTGAGAATGAATGACTGGTTCTACACAAAAACCCTGAGTGTTCTGAGAGACCAGGTCCAGTCGGATGCTTTGGTACTCACATTTGCAAATGGACTAATTAGCATGAAGGGTTTTACTGTGCAGGCACGTGTGGGTGATCCCCCAGATGGTAGACTTTATGAATAATTTCTGAACTTCTATTTTTGTGTGATTTCTGTCGACTCCGGCTGCAAGAGCAAGACGGATATAATCTGATACATGCTGTCCATTGCTTGCCTCAGTTGCCTAGGGATACAGTTCTACTGAGCAGTCAAATCAAACAAGAATGCATAGTTAACAAATGTATTCTAGATTTGACATTGTATTCATTTAGTCAAAACAAATAAGAATGCAGAGTTTGCATAAAGAAGGGGGGAAATTTCAAATGTTTTCTATTATGCTGGTTTTCAACATGGGGTCCAGGAGTTCCAGGGAGACCCCACCTAAAAGATCGGTATAGTTGGAAGGAAAATCTGATTGTAGTTACAGTATACAGTATGCACCTCATTGACTTAGAATGTATGCACTAAAATGGCTCTTAAAGTCACTCTTTCAGGACAAACGCTGAGTTGATTCAGACAACAAAGCATCACCAAAATTCATGTTGTTTTATTTAGTCAACAATAATGTACTTTTGGTGATGTTCTATTGTCTGAATCACCTTTGTGATTGTTTACATTCTAAAAGGATAAGTTTGAGAGCTGTTTTAGCTCAATGGAATGTGGAGCATATTTTGAATTATAATTTTATAATCACTGGAGCATTTTTTCCTGTCCATGATTTGGAGTTACATCATGGCGAGGTAACTACACAACCCAAACTTAAAAAGATGGTCTTGTTTTTTTTTTAAGATACAACCACCTTTTTGTTGTTTCTATGTACAGTATCATTTTGTTTTTTGTTAAGATATATAGTCCATTTTTAGAATAAGCGTTTAAATCGTTTTAAATTAAGGTTTCATTAAGTTAAACAAAACCACAAAAAGCTGAGCATGAGGTCCTTGAAATGACAAACGTTGCAATTACACTGAACGGATGCCAATTTAGTTTATCGTCTCTTCACACTTCCGTCTCTTTGGGGCGGTTGGTTCCGCTGTAAGGTTTGTCTGTTCTCCGTCCCTGCTGTAGAGCACCTCTTTGGGAAGGGTGAAGCTCACGCACATCATCTCCTTGTTCGGAGACACATTTCGCACCAAATGGACGGAGCATCGATCCACCAGGGGGAACCCGAGGCTAGAGGAAGCCCTTTCCACCACGTCCTTCTTGGGGTCGTCGTGTTTAGAGAACCCGTAACAGTGCACTATGGGCAGGTTGTTGTTAGAGAGCTCCACTATCGGCAGGTTGTTGTTAGAGAGCTCCGGGCTGCTCAGGAGGCCCCTGAACGCGTCCAGAAACTCCAGAGCCAAGGTGGGCAGGTTCATGACTATGTGGACGCTGGCCGTTCCCTTCAGTAGGGCGGGAAGCTCCTGCCTCACGGGTCCCCGAATGAACGCCCTGCCGTCCAGCTTGAAGGTTCTGACCAGGCCGTCCACTTTGTTCAGCTTGCTGTTGTGCTGCAGCCAGTGGTAGGAGTCCTTGTTGAGGTCGTTGGCGAGCACGGTGGTGGCGCCGCGCCGGGCGGCGGGGAGGGCAAAGGGTCCCACGCCAGCAAACACGTCCAGCACAGCGTCTCCACGCTTGATGAGGCTCACCACGCGCCCGTGCTCCGTGCCCAGCCTAGGGTTCCAGTAGACGCAGGAGAAATCGAACTTGTAGGTCAGGCCGTTTTCTTTCACCTTGGCCGTGGTCTTCTTCTCTCCGGCCAGCACCTCCATCCGGAAGTTGCGGAACCTCAAGTCGATGGCCTCGGTCTTGTTGACCACGCAGGTCACCCCCGGGTTTTTGTCCATGATGACCTGTCCTATGAGCTTCCTGTAAGGCAGCTGGTGGTCTCTCAGGTTCATGTGCGCGATGTGTCCGACGCGACTGAACGCCGTGGAGACGTCCCGGCCCTCGGGGAGCACGGCCCGCAGCACCTCCTCGCTCTTCAGGTTGTCGTACGTCAGAGGCAGCGCGTGGTACAGGAGCTCTCGAGGAACGTCGAGCGAACGCAGGACCTCGGCTTCGGCCTCGGTGAAGGAGCTGGCCGAAGACACCCTGCCGGGATCCAACAGCAGCAAATGGAAGTCGTCCGCCTCAGCGCTTTCCTCCTTAACGACTCCGCGGACCCCCGGAAGCGGGATTCTGCACCTTTTCAGACATTTTGCGACTTTGTTCGTCGCTCCTTTGGGAACGCGCAGGGCTGGGACCGTAACCGTCTGGGTGAAAGCCTCTCTGTCTAACGTGGTCATTCCACGGACCTCTGGCGGGGCCCTGTAGAACTGTGGCTTCGTCCGGCTCTGCTGGGAATCGGCCATGGCCTTTAGAACGGACGCCGGATGGACCGAGACTCGGTGAGAAAATACAGAACTGAAGCTGATCTGCAGTGTGAAGTGCTCTGTGGAAATTCTTAACAAAGCCTTGTGATGCATACATACATATGGTACATGAATAAGCAATGGTTGATGTTCAAAAAGAGGTGGGGGGTTGTGTGCGACTTGACCAGACCTTGCTCTGGTCTTGATCATCTGTCAAAAATGTTAATGTCAAAGTGTTACTCTTGGTAGCAACCGCACTGTACTGAGAAAGACATTCAATCTGTCATCAAAAGCGTTTTCCTTCAGATTTAGTCGACGTTATAAGACTATAGCTCCTCCTAAAATGGAAATTCTATCCTTGTCTACATAGCCTACCCTCAGCGAATTACTTGGATGGACAGAGCGTACGGGTAAGCTTATGGTTAATTGGTTGTATTTATGGTGATGAAATTGTTTACATGTTTCGGTGTTGGGTGAGTAAAAGGTGATCAGATACAGTACAGCATGTACATGCTATATATGTATGTTTCTATCCATGTTCATGTATATGGGTGGGAACGGTAGAACCGATTAGGCTCTAATCGTGTGGATCTCACTTCATGTAGCCGTCATGTGATGTCATATACAGTAGTTATTATTGCGCAATGGCTTTCATTTTAAAATATGTTACATGGCTATGACATCACATACAGCTAAACAGTGTACATATTTGGACAAGGGCAAATCATGTTCATGTCAACAAGTTCACATGTCACATTCTAACACCTTATAATGAGCTTGTAGGCTACGTATTTTTTGAGGGTGCCCGCCCCTCCTGTGAACAGCGATGTATAAGATAGGATAGTGATTTTTGATAGGTGAATTATAAAATAGGGCAAAAATATTAAACTGTTCCCTCATTTTGCTGGTGGCGCCCCCAAAGTACATCAGGGGGTCCCCAGACCACAGTCTGGGAGGCACGGTAATATAGTATTGGCTCCATGAGTTGGGATCACACCCATGTGAAGTGAGCGGTACATCAGTATTCTTTATGCATCGAATGCAGAATAGACTGAATGCTGGTATAAACCTCTACTGAGAGCCGCTTGTAGTTAATCAAGGGCTATTTAGAAAGGATATTGTCATTATTAAAGGGCTATAGAGACTCGCCCCTCAGGCCTGCCACAAGATAGCCCACTGAGTCAGCTCCAATCCCAAACATGCAGATTATAAAAAGCAAAAAACAGAACAATTTGATAATAATAGACTGAGGATGCATTGTAGCTCTACATTATGCTGCTTGTGAAAACAGTTGCACATGAGAAGCTGTAGATCTGGATGGATGGATGGATGGACAGATCGATGATCAATCTCCAAAAGTCGTTGGGGGCCCAGACACATGAAACATCTTCCACAACATTACATGTGACACTGGTTCCCGAACCTTTTCATGTCATGGACCCCCAAATTGACACCAATTAGCCCATGGATGCACATTTGCAAAGATGCCAAGGACACCTAGCCTGGTACCACACTAATTTGTCATTGGCAACATAAACGTTCAATATATGAACGTTAAAGTTTCCACCTCCAAATCATGATTTGGAGGTGGAAACTTTAACGTTCATATATTGAGCGTTTATGTTGCCAATGACAAATTAGTGTCGTACCAGGCTAAATGACACCCATGATTGAAGATTTCTGTCTATTGCAGTCAATAGTCTACAGATCCTGAACTGGGAACATCCTGGACCTCCCTCAGGGACCACTGGGGGTCCCTGGACGACACTTTGGGAACCACGGCTTTAAATGATCACGCATATTTTATTTAAACTAATTAAATACTAATTAAATATACCTAAAGGATCACTTCACCACTTTTCAACGTATAGGTGCTAACTAATGTACATGATAAAATACCAACGTTTTTTCTACTCTGTCTCAGGAGGTCTGTGGACAGATCAGAAACCCATCTACCATGTGCCTCATCGACGGCAATACAAGCTAATAGAAACTGCAGGCTTCCTTTCAAAAAGGAAAAAAAAATCTGACAATTGATGATGGGCATGGAAGGCAGGTTTCTAAACTGCCCACAGCCTATAATGTGAGAAACAAAGAGAGTGTGTTATTTTATCATGTACTTTAGTGAGGACCAATTATGTGAAGATAAGTTGAGAAGTGTTGAAGTTGTCCTTTATAATTGGGAAATAATAATGCATTTGGGAAACAATGCAGACATGTCACTATAAGGTGCAAAACGTCATCCTCATGTGAAACAGAAAACAGAGACACCGGTATTACAGACATACTGCCATTGATCTACATAATGTATAACCGTGGCTTAAAATGTATGCTATTGAACAGGCAACCCCCCCTCCAAAAAAGGAGTATTTCCTCACTTTGACTGTTAAAATTCACACAACTTCAGTTCTCCGATTTTTTCTTTTGTTTTGTTTTTATTAGCACTTGTCTTTCTCTATGTCATATGGTAAACTCTCTAAAGTTGTTGCAAAAAAAAGGAAAAAAGAACAAAAAAAGAGAATCAAATCGCCATCAAAACAGCACGGTTTGATTTCATTTCAGCGAAAATCCTGGCCTGGCCCACCGTTATTTACACCACAAAGCATCTCATAATGCAAAGAGTCCGTCTGCCCCGTATACAAACTGAGCATTAAAAAGCACTTTGTGTAAACGGCCAAAGTCCTCATTCGGGGAGTGGCGCTTTTCACTCTGTTCTTTTAGCGTTGTATATATATTTATATATAAAAAGATGAGTTGAGTTTGGGGAGGGGTGGGGTGGTGGGGCAGTGGGCATAGTGACTAGTACATCGGGGCCTGGAATAGACAGTGGTGCTTGGCAACATTATATACAAACTGGAAGTGAAGACTTCAGCGGTGGTGACGGGGGAAGAAGTCGGAGAGACACCGCCGCACGCTAGTGAGGAAATGTATAATCTCCCTGTGGCTTTTCCCCGGGGCGGGGAGGAGGGTGCAGATCCCATCCGCTCCGCACGCATCCCCCCAAGAATGCCCTTTGAAACGAGACAACTTGGTTACATGATGTTTCTTTTGGAGAGGCTCCAAAAGGGGTCAGTGTTTCTCGTCCACGTTGAAATGGTATTAAGTAAAAAGAGGGAGGGGGAACACGTTTTAAGTGCAAGATCAAAAAAGGAGATTGGCGACGTCAAACGAAAACCGAACGGAAGCTGGAACATAACCATCGAGGTAAGACACACACACACACAAAAAAAAACAGACTCAACCTTTCAAACCTCCAGCCGTTAAATCTGACAGACCAGTTATGTTTGTTTCTTTGTAGTTTCTTTTTTCTTTATCATACATGTATGTATAAGTACTGTATAATGTATTCATCGATATCTTACAAGGATCCCTGATGGCCAGTGCAGACAGAAACCGAAAACAGAGAGAGAAGAAGGCCCAGTTCCATCGGACAACCAGTGTCAGGAAAAAAAAAGATGTGGAGAAGAAGAAGCGCAGTGCCTGGACTTGTCCACGGGGGGGCACAGTTTGTTTCAGATCAAACACCCCTCATCTAAAAAGTCATTCTGAAGGAAAGGAGGAAGGACTGAAAGGAGGGAAGGAGAGTAGGAGGGAGGAGAAGGAATGGGAACAGAGGAGAGCAAGCAGCCGAGTCCTGTCAGTCTGTGGTTCTGTTGGTCTGTTCTTGTTTTGTTTTTTTTCCTTCGGTTGGTTTATTTGCTTGCTGGGTTTGTTGAAAGTTCAGTTCAAAGTCTCGCCCTCTTCCTCTCCCCCTCCTCCGCCCTTCTGATCCCAAAAAGTGAAGTGCGTGTTCGACACAAAGTCTGACAGGCCGACGTCACTCCGGACAGGGAGACAGGAGATGGTCAACAGTGTCTACCAGGGAGAAATTAACAAACAGAGAAGAATGCTATGTTTAAAGCACCGGCCCTGGTGTGAAGATATAACAGTTTGGCTAATAACCTCAGAGTTCTTATCCTATTAGTTGTGGTGACAGTTTAATTTGTCCTAGAATTAACCCCGGAATATGCGTTAATCTCATCACAACATCATACATATAGTAGCCTCAGCAAAGCAACCAGTGATCCCCTGAAATACTATCCGCATTCAGTTACGTTACACGGTGAAACAGGTCTCAAAGTTTAGTGCTTGCCAGCTTTAAATTTTAGGAAGAGGATATCAGAGGGTATCAGACTTACCGACCAGAAGTATATACGGTCAGTAAGTCATATTCTGTAAATACAAACATTTGACTTCTATCTGCATCATTTCCGACATCCCTACCAGTACTGACCTATGTGAGCTTCTTGGCTTTGTTGTAGAGAGAGTCGACCACTTTGCTCATGTTCTGAATGGTCTCCAGAGCGGCTTCGTATGTCGTGTCCACCAGTGGCTCGTCAAAGATGATCAAAACACCTTCACCTTGGTCCAAAATACCTATAGTTTCACATAAGCGTTCGGAGAAGAGGCATCATCAAAAGATGGATTTGGTTGTTGTTTCAATTATAATACAGACATTAAACGGACAAGTTTACGCCAGAGTGTGAAAAACATCCAACACAGGACGATTTTGACGATATGTATGATTGGTAGAAATTAGCACACCATCTAGTCAGTTATGGTGAGATATAGTAAGTCAGTGATGATGAATGATGATGGTGAAGGAACGATGCAATACAGGTACACCGATTGGGTTTGATTCATAATTAGAAATACGTGGGTGCCAAACGTCTGCAGTACAATCCACAAGTGAGCTTATGTAGATTAACTATATTTGGTGCGTTTTAGACACATACCATGAAATTTCTTGTCCAGAATCATTTGTGACAATTTCCTCTCCACATCATCCTGCAGAGAAAGCACACACCTTATATCACTTGTATATACACACACAATTACACAGTACATAATTCCAGCTGAGGGTTCTATGTCTATGTATGGCATGTCCTTTGAGAATATGTTGAACAGACTGAAATATGTCTGGTCATCTGCAACTGTAAGCAATGAATGGAGGTGGAAAGAAATATTGCAGAAATGGTTTAACACACTTACCTTAGACAGTTTGATGAGGACTGAAATGTGTTCCATCTGTAGGGAGGGACAGGGAGAAAGACAGAGGTATATCTTTATCGATTATGAAATAGAACATCAATGTGAAGTAAATCCCACGATAACCAAAAGCATAAAGCAAAACAGCGTACTGTCCCTTGCTGTCAATTACGGTTAGGTAAGAAGTTTGACTTGACAGGCTCTTCTGTAAGCCGATGGGCATTCTCACACCCAAACAGGGCATATCAGCGGTGCAGAGTGGGAGTGGAGCGGGTTTCGTATTTAGAGAGGCGCAGGTTTTAAATTGGAGGTCAGAGTCGGAGCCGTACACCACGTCTGAACATGGCCAGTCGCACAGTTTTTGGGACATGCAGCGAAATAGAGGTGCTCCAATCAGGTTTTTGGGACCAATCCCAACCACCGAAAAGATTTTCTTAGGATTTGAATGTTTCCAAAATGATTTTATGTCATAGACAAAAAGAAATCCTGTGAAGGGAGAACATGTGAGTCTGTCATACAGATGCAAAGCAATATTCCACCTTACCTACGATTGACATTTACACAACTAATTGTAACAATTGTACAAAAGATGTCTTTCTCCAGCTCGGTCAAATTGCTGATCAATCACTGAGTCATTTGGAGTGAAAATCAGCCCACTGGCCTGGAGCACCTCTGCGGGGAAATGTGTTATTTCTTGCTGCTGCGTGGACGTGTCTGAGTACGGAACGTCCGGAGCACAAATGATGGTGAGCGACGGAGCAGGGGTGGGGAATAAACATGAGCAAATGAGCAAGCGAAGACAACATCCCCCTGGAGTGAGCAGCAGCTGTTTACCCCGCTCCACAACGCTCATATGCTCTGCACCCACCCCAAAATAGGCCGATTCACCTTACAACCATTATAAAACAAGGCAGCCAGGCAGAACGGACTTGATCCCTGTGAGACACGCCAGAGCGAGGCACCAGCAGTGCTGCCATTGCATATTGATAGGATTTTAAAATCGTAATTCATGCCTGATGAATCTGACACTGGTTCGCCTTACCCAACTCGTCACTGCAGTAAATAACCTGCGTGTGAGAATGCATACATTTTACAACACAGTCCCTTTCAATGCTAACACCCATGGTTGACCCTAGGAAGGATGTCAACAACACAGTTTTCCCAAAGAGATGGACAGGGCAATACCATCCCACAAGCTCAGTATTTTAGCTCAACTTTTTCACTTCTAGATGGCGCTAACAGTAGTTCAGCTCAGGCATTCACTACCGTTCTATTAGGTAGTAAAAAAAAAAAAAAAAAAAAAAAAATCGAAACGATCCCCCAAAAAGCAGTCCTGCTGCTGATTTCTGTCATATTTTACACACGCGGTCAGTCAGTTGCTATTGAGCCACTAAACATGGTTGCTTTGTTCATCTACTGCCATCTGAACAGGATTAATCCTCAAACGGACTAGAAATGGCGAGGATGCACTTTGCATATAATCAGTCAAAAGCTGAGTTAAATGGTTGGTTTAATGCGTCAGATTCAGTGTGTGTCAGAGATGCAGGATTTGTTCCGCTTAGTATCTCTGAAGAACAGCTATCCAACCTAGTGTTTGATGTCCAATTAATCGAACCCTTTGTGACGCAGACACAAGCTGCCGAGAAGGACGTTTATATTCCATTTAATGACTGTCCTGACAGTTTCTGCATTGTAGGCTGTAATGTCAGTGAATGTATAAAGAGATGTTATTGTGAATAATAATACCTGGACTCTGGAGAAGGGCTCTATGACTCTGATTAGGTTCTGTTCCAGCAGCTTGTCATAGAGTTTGGTCAGATGTGTGCTGATGATGGGGTCGTCCTTCAGCTCTGCACTGTACTCCGTTAGCGCCTAGAGAGAGATGCAAGCTGGTTATTAACACATTACAACCCAATTCTACAAATGCCTTGGGGCTTAGTATTGAGAGGGTTGGCTCACCTTTTCAAAGTCTGCCAGCGACCTGTTCTTGCTGGCTTGTGCCACGGATTTCAACGAGTCTGTCTGCAAAGGCAGTCAAAGGAGAGATGTTTTAATGCAGCTTGTGAGTCATGTTGACAGAAGGGTTAAAACATTTTTTAAAGATGCAAAGCAAAACCCATCTGTGGGCCGGCGTACCTGTCGCCCTGCGTGCCGCAGCGCTAGTTTCCCACTGGTCAGAGACTGGACGTCTTCTGGCCTGAATGAAAAAAAAAGCTAAATTACACAGCAATTACACTGTACTATTCAGTAAAGGAAAACACAAAGAAAAAAAAACATTTTGCTGCTACTAATAGCATAGTATTAACTTCTGTAACAAAAATATAAAGGTATTTGGCAGAATAGTAACCAAGCATGTTTCTAACTTTTTATCATTTACAAGTGCACAGGTCACTGTATAAATGCTAGGCATGATTTTGCAGAAAGCAAACTAATTAATGTACTTTTTGTGTGAGAAAGATCTCAGTCAGTAGGCCTGCAGTTCGTATCATGTTGATCAAGTGAGTGGATTTTTCAGAATTGTATGTATACATTAAGCATAGATACGGCAGCAGAGGACAGATTTGCAGAGTACATTTTGCACAATAGTGTATGTATATCTTACAAATTGAGCATGATTTTGCAGAGCAGCATGTATTTCAGCGAGGTGATGGCTTTGGGGTGGTCGATGGAATCGTAGCCCTCGAAGGCTTCATAGAAGTACGAGTAGGCCGTCTTCCAATCCTTCTCCTCTGCTGCGTGAATGATCCCTGGAAACCACGCACAGTAACACGTCAGTATACTACAGTACGTGGACACATGTGGATGGAGCATGTTTACACTTTGGCACACTCACAGGCGGCCCTGTACCTGACTGCATGTCCAGCGCGGCCTGTAGCTTGGGCGGGCAGTAGATGGCGTTGGCCGTGGTCCTGGCGGACGTGAGGGCGGCGCGGGCCTTGGGCAGGTTGCTGAGGGCATGGTATGTCTTACTCTCTAGCAGCTGAACCTCCACCAGCAGGGCCTTGTCATCCATCTTCTTAAGCTCCTGCAGGAGCTGGGATTCTGGGAAAAATATATAAATACATACTTGTTAAAAGAATGGTCACACATTTTATTGCCACAACAAAAGGTTAAGATGTCCCGGAGTCCTTCAGCAAGTCACCAAAGTGCTACCTGCCCACTCTGGAATGTATAGGTCAAACTGGCACCAAAGCTTATGCAACAGAGTATATGGCTCTGACACTGCCAGCTGCCATTGTTATAGTTTGTGATTTAATTTGCAACAGCAACTAAGGACTAAAAGATAAGGACATAATTGTGGCTCTAGCTGAAACTTGCAGGACACCAAACACCAAATTAAGCACTCACAGTAAATCCAGGTGACTCACCTAGATGTAGCGCCTCCTGGTAGCGCTTTGTGTCGAAGTACAGCGAGATGAGACGGGCCTGGGTGGGACACAGGAAATATGACTTAATGCAACTTGCAAGCAATTGTGACATTTGCATTCATTTCAAATTATACTACAACATCCTGTCACAGAATATCCTTTCACCCTCAATCTCTCTCCTCCAAACAAAATGTGTGGTTCTACATAAAATACCTGAACCTTATATTGGCACTCTTTTTTTAAACCAAATTGTTTGAATTGAGAGATATTTCACAACTGACAATAATGACAGAATGCCTTGCACTTCAGCTTCAAGTTCAAAATTTGATTCAAGGTTTATTTTAGAGTTCCTGGCGTAGAGAGGACTTCACTTTCACTTGCCAATAAGTCAAGGCCCAGTGCCAGATTTTAGGCCAATAAGGGGCCAAATTGTAGACCTCAAGTCAGTTGGAGAACATTTTGAGACATCTCTCAAAATTAGCATAGCTGTTTTTTGTAACAAGGCAGTAATCTGCATAACATCTGGCTAAGCATGTACTGTACTGCACGTGCAAATATAATAGTAAACAGCGCATTCCTATAGCTCTTTTATCCAAAGCACACTATCTTGCGCCTCCCATAATGGCCACTTTAACTCTGATCCACTGCTGCCCTGTTACACTGAGAAGGCAATCCTCAACTCCTAAGAAGGTCATTTACATTTTTGGCTTACTCACATATGTCTCTACAAGCGCTCACCTCCAGTGCCTGTCTGAGGAAGGTCCTTTTCTCTGCCTTGGCCCACTCGATGCACTCCAGGCAGAGGTCCACTTCTTGGCCCGTGGCCGCCTCCATGTCCAGGAAGAGGTCCAGCAGCAGGCGCACCAGCCGCGCCGCCTTGGCCTTGGAGATGGAGTTGAGGAAGGGACGCACATATTTCAGCAAACCACCGAGTTCTGGCGATGTCGGGGATGACGCACGGGAGCCAAGAGCGACGGAGGGAGAGGAAGAGACCAAGTAGGGGGAGACAGAGAGACGCAGGGGGATTAGAGCCAGGCCATATTCGTGACGGATATTAGGGAGTAAATATAAACACATACAATCACATACAAGCGTCAGAATAGTGGACTGCCGGTGTGTTTCTAGCTAGAATAATTTGTGGCACACATCCTTTTGGTTCTCATGTATCTGTCATCAAATCAAGTGCTACTATGGAAGGGACATACCAAACACATTTATCTGCTTTAGCTGCCAACTACAAATTTGGCAGCTCTACATGTGGTTGGTATTTGGTTACTTGCCAAAGTGCCAGGTACATTAAACAAATCACAACAAAATGATTGGTTGTATTTGGCGGGTTGCCCATAGATGAAGAACTGTGCAGATGCTTTTTTTGCTCAACATAAACATATACAATTAATCAGGTGCAGATTCCATACTATCGTTAGTGCCAAAATGGAACCGGCTATTGAACTTTAAACATGTAATGCCATGTAATTTCATTGTTGGTACAAAACTTACATTGAAAGAGTAAAGGAAGGCCAAAACTTCATCTCATTCTCTGACAATTAACCGCACATCAATAATGTTTTACTGGAGCTCCAAGTGAAGTACTTAAAAACTTAGGAGAGTTCAACAAACTGCCCAGACTTGCGGTGTTTATTCCAGTGGTTCTCTTTCAGGTGGTGCCAACCAAAACAATGATTAGTTTAACTGAGTTTGAGCATTGAATTTTGTTTGACTCTAGTCTGTCCCATGCATAAATTGTAAGAACAGCAGATATATAAGCTTACAGTCATCCAAGGAGTTGACCCCTGCAAAAAATATGTGGAGACACCCTGGGGGGTCTCGAACCACACGTTGAGAACCATTGGTTCACACACTGGCAGTGCATGTCAGGGTCAGGTTTAGTTACCTGCGGCTTGTCCGGTCTGGGCCAGCAGACCCCCCAACTCCAAGATGCTCTGCTCTTTCACACGAACTGCCTCCTCGTCACTTTCTTGGATGTCCCTTTTCACTACAAAACAAACAGGTGTTTTGTTTACCAGCTGGGCCATTAAGTGCTTGAAACAATAGTTTAACAAGGCTGTCAGTCACATTTCATGTCATTGTCTGCAACAACTCAATCAACTGGATAACTAAGTATCAACACTCATTATCTGACAACGGTTGCATCTGGTGGGAAAAGTGATGGTCATAACAGAAAATGATGATAAATTATTTGTCATGCATCTCCTGAACTTGTCTGAGACTAAACCCAGCCAGTGATGAGCCACTCTGCTCAACTTGACGTTTGTGATGTGATGATCACCACGTCACAACAAAAGTGCATTAGAGCACTAATTGTCTCCATCTGATTCCATCTCCCGTTTGTTTAACAGCCTACCTGTAGATAGCCACGAATCTAATAAGTTAAAGATTTCGGCGAATGGCTACCAGCCAAGTGGGTGGCCCAGTGATTAAATATATTTATAACTGTGAAAGTACAAATTATACAATAATGACAACTACCTGTCCAACACGTTCACGTGGTTCTTGCTCAGTATGAACGATGCGGCATCTAGACTTGCTGCCGGTGGCCAATATTAATGACACCCAGTCACCCAAAAACAAAACAAGTAAATTGAATTGTCAATCGGCCTGCCAATAGAAGCGGGTCGCTGCTAACGTTCCCCGCAAGCTAACGCGTCGCTAACTATTAACGAAAAGTTCGCGTCAGTCAATGAATGGGCTAGGTTGTTAGCATCAGAGCCATAGAGTGTAGACAGTTACGCAAACTCCGTTCACTTCATGGGGTCAGTCTAATACTGACTCCACTGCCACATACCGACTTCTATTGAGAATGGGGACAATAAGTAGGCAGAAATGCAGTGTGCTCTGGCTATAATGAGCTTGAATCACTTTGTTTTAAAGGGGAATTCCACCCGTTTATTTTTTTCTCAGGAAAACGGGGCCTGAAAGAAAAAACATTAACATGGTGAAATACATCTTGATGATGTCATCAGATGTATTTCAGCATGTTAATGAATTTTGAGACCTCCATTTTTAGGAAATACAGAATCGGGGGAACTTTTTTATCATGTCCACACAACATCTCTAAGGTATATTAAAACAGTTGACATGTTGCACACGCAGCTCTTAGTTTCACCACCTCGTTGTAAACAAAATGCATTTCCAACTGCAGTTTGTCCCCGCTTCAGACGGCATGAACAGCGCCGTTTCTGACCCCTCAATGTCGCAACTCCTCTACTGGATGTGCTCTCTTAGCATTAGCTTAGCTTGCGGACCGGTACGCTGGCTGCTGACTCACTGTGGTAGTGAGGGAGACGGGCCAGCAGTAACACACGCACGGGGCTAACTTATAGCCGCTAACAGGACAGGAGGGGTGACAGACGGACAGTCCCAAGTGAGTTCGCTCCCGGACGTGTAGTCCCAGGTGGTTCAGACGATCGTTCCCACCCGATTATATTTCACGTATTATCCTATATATACACTGTCCCCGTATACGTATTCGTATCATTTATAGCATATATTATGTATTGGCACACGTATTATTTCTTAACACCACTCCAGTAAGAATACCACTACTGGATAACACGCGGCAGTAATGCCAGTAACAGGACGTTCTTGGCCAGTAATAGGACTGGTTTGCTAGTCCGGAGTTGTTGGTCGCTTTTTTCTACACGCATAAATGGTCGGGAGTTATAGAATCTACAAGCATAAATGGTCGGGAGTTATAGAATCTACAAGCATAAATGGTCGGGAGTTATAGAAATGGTCGGGAGTTTTCGTTAGCTTTAATGCTGGACCGGAAACGGAAAGAGGATTTATCCACCACTTGTTAAAACGTAACGACAAAGTCGATTCATAGGCTAATAGTCATACTGTAGGTGTGTTTGAAACAATATGTCACTAATTATATGTCAACGTACGTAACAAAAAACTAACATAAAAAAGATAACTAGCTCCGTTATATGTCGGTGGGCTCGATAGTCTGGCTAGTGGGAGTGTGCCGACCGGGGAGCGTCCCGCGTTGGGACTGTCCGTCTGGGAATCGACAGGAGGCTCCATGGCAAAGAAAAAAAAGCTGGCTAACTCCCTCCGCTAACTCCACCGCAAACAGTCCGCGTGTCTTTTAAGCGGCGCATTTCTCTCTGTGGTGCTGGCCCACGGCTTACCTATAGAATGTAAAATGTCAATGGAGGCATTCCGGTCCGTTCCCATCAGAGACTGTGCTCTTTGAAACTCAGCCACTGCCGCGGCTGCCATCTTTCCTGTCAGCCCTGACTCCCTCTCTGCTCCGCTCCCGTCCAGTCTTCCGTCCGCCGTCTCCCACACGGCAGGTCGACGGCGCCACCTGTCGCCGTGTCGACGGCAACTGCGGCGCTGCATGCAGTGGATCTCAAAACTTTTTATTTACACACATGTTGACACAACGAAAGCGCCAAAGCGGATTATCACCCTCCATGATTTTATTTCCAAACATTTAGCTATAGGAGCCACTATAGCGCCTTTATCCAAGGCGCTTACATTCACCCATTCATACACCGATGGACGGATGGAAGTGGAAACCATGCAACAAGCACATGGAGCAGGTACAGCCAGCACATCAGGACTCAGGAGCAGTAGGGGTTCAGTGTCTTGCTCAAGGACACTTCGACAGTAATTCTGGGGGAGCCCATCCAGTGACTACCATCGCAGCCCCACACATACATGTGCGTGGTGAGTATAGAAAAGGAATATGGAAATGTAAAAATCCAATTTCACAAGACCTGATAAATGTGTCATCCACGTTTGTGTAACATTTGATATACTTAAAATATGAGGGGACAGTTTTCCTTTTTTTATTTGTTTGGTCCCCAATATTTCTCATAAACACTTATATAAAATACATTTACAGGCATATTTATAGCATTAAGTTTGTAGTCAGACCTTCTTGGTCAGATACAGCACGCCCAAAGGACACATGTAATAATCATTATGATCACCATTATAAAAAAAAAGGTCTATGGAGTCACAACATACTGTATATATTAAAATAAATCTTTATTTCACAAAATTCACAAATTCATTAAACATTAAAATTCACAGGGAAAACGCAAAAAACATCCATGATTGAAGGCATCTTTCAGAGAATGATTGAGAGGTAGTCACACACCTAGGGGGGGAAAAAGGAGACCAGAGAAATTCAGTCACAATCATCATCCCAGATTATACAATACAACATTGTAAATAAAACAGTCCATTTTCCGTATGCCACAGAATAGACAATTTAATGTTCCTTAAGATTTGGACAGTGACCAAAGAGTCATGACACTTCCAGTCCCACCTGACAGCTCATCATGAGGTTAGAAGAACCTTCGGTGCTGGCTACCATGCTGAAAGCTGGGTTACAGGGACATCCTTCCATGTGTTCTGAGATTCTTGACTCCAGTATGTGTTGAATAACCTCTGCAGTGATGTTCTGTTGCTGGAAAGCAGACAACACGCAGACATTTACCACTTTCAACTTGGCTTCTCAATTGCATATAGGCATCATCGACTTATACAGGTGGTAGAAGCAGCGAAATGTTCCAATAGGCAATCACAAATCAAAACGTTGCACCAATCAATAATTCAATAATGTAATTAGCAGTCCCCAGATGTACTATCCTTTTACGTTTTACAGAAGAAAAGATTCAACAAACCCTTGTGTTGATGTACAGTCCACACGGGCAGGAGGTGAAATGACTGTTAATGGTCAAGTTGTTCCTAAGAGACAAAAACACGTTTCCAAGGTTCATACTTACTCACCAGCCAAAACAAATGGTAATCCAGTACCAAAAAATATCAGAGTTTACAAATTCAGACTTACATGTGACATATGGGGCAAATAATACGAGACTCCTTATCCTCCATTCCCTCAACAATGGATAAAATGTACTGTTCTTCAAACTGTAAGTTCCTCTCATACTCGTCAATGATGGACAACTCTAGAAAATGCAGAGGAAAAACAGACTAGGTTCAATGGTGTGCCAGTTTTATAGACTGGCACACCATTGCATACTGGAGGTTAGCCGCAAATTTACTAAGCCAATAATCTGATAGAAAACTATGGATGTAGGACAAATAACCAACCTAATCCTTCTGGAGATAGCCTCCAGAAGAAAGTGACCAAGGTCACTAAGAAGAGGGAGGACAGGTAAAATGAAATTACCTTGAGACCTGAGCTCTTGTTGGATTTCCTCAAACACTGCCAGTTCATCATACTCCATTAAACTGAACTGAACAGAAAACAAAACACAAACAGCATTAGTAGCAAAGCTGAGATGGGACCAGAGACATGTTTTTTTTTTTAAAGAGTTTTATCAAGTTTAACCTGTTTTACCAATATTTCATGTTGCATATTGTTGCTGTCAGGCAGAAAGTTCTTTATTCAAATTCACCATGTACAGCGTTGTAATTATTTCATAGAGCAGAAATTGTGTACATTTATGAAATAATTCTTTAGTGAAAGTTAAGCAGAATTGAAGGTTATTCATTCAATCTTAAATTTGTATTCAGTCACAAGAGCTTGTGACCAAATACCTTTAATACTGAAGGTTAATTACCCCTTGAATTAATCGTAATCAAATCAAGAATTGAATTATAGGTCAACTTTTTTAATTAACCATTTGAGTTCGGAAGAGAATTGTTCCTTTTAGACAGGACACATGTAGCTATTCTTTAATCAAATGTATGCAGTCAGCACTCAGCAGTCAGAATAACAGTAAAGGTGCCAGGAATTGTTTAATTAAATAATGTTTGTTTAATAGCAGCCTAATCAGCAACTAATCAAATGTATTTTGTTTGCTAGAACATGTCTAAAATATATATTTTAAGGTGATTGTTAAAGTGTCGTAATCCAATTAATCATGTAAATAATCGGCCAATGATTATGACAATCGGCGTCAGTTGCACACCTATATGTGTATGTCTGTGTGTAATTTTAAATCAATAACATTGCAACAATTCTAGTTGAATATGGTTTCATGCAATTGTTTTCATTGTTGTTTTCATTGTTTCATTGTTGTTGTATGACCATATGAGCCTATAATTCAGGGAAATAAACAAACACCCATTTGTAGTGTTCACCCTCCAGTGAAATCACTCAGGGTTTTTACTGTGCATGCATTAACAACCTACTTTTTCCATGCTGAATAAAGGCAGTCTTTGGTTTTCAGACTGTAGTGCATTCCACTCCAGCTCCATCACCTCCTGGACCATGCTGGAGCCTTTTGCCTTGCATGGCTGTTCACCTTCTCCCACCTGGCGATACCGGTCCAGTAACCGTGAGCGGCTGTTTCTCAACCTGTCCATGCAGCGCTAGAGAAAAAGCAAGTGTGATTAGTAGAGCTGTGCTGTGACATTAGACTATGTTTGTTTTTTCCCCTGGAGATTTTCTCGGTCTGGGGATCCTCCACTCAGAAACCTGTTTCTGACAGACAGTAGGGGCTCCATTCGTTACTGTTAAACCCCTTATCCCTCAACTTCTTTGCCTTTTTAAACTATTAAAAAGAAACATTTTCAGTAGTTAAAATGGCCAGTCTACAAGTTGTTAATAGATTCCCCTTTAACATGGTAGATAATATGTTCCTGTGTTCTTGTGGATTTTAGGGATAGAGCTTTTAAACTGGAAATGGCAACAATGAATGAACGAATGATTTTTTTTTTATTGACAGAGATGAGAGTTACAGTACAAGTCAAGTACACACTGCAACAAAACTGATAACAGCTTGGAGAATTACAGTACAAATCAAGTACAACTACATCAAATCTGACAGAGCTGATTGGACACACTAGTTAAGCGTACACTTGTTTACAATAGTGGCCAACTTGTTCATTTCATTTAGGCATTCAAATACATACAAAACAACTACTTTAGTGAAGTCAGAAGCAGCAAATCATGGAGGTAAAATCATAGTGGGGGTAAAAAGGGAAAAGAGAAATGTACAAAGAGGAGAGGGGGTGGGTGGAGGGATTTTTATTTACAATTTTGTTTTACAGAGGCCAGTTTCGAATTGCAGCCATCTGTAGGTGCCCCTTGAGAGCGGTTTTGAAGGAGTCAAGGGATTCACAAGTCTTAATGACTGTTGGTAAGGGCGTTCCACATTTTGGTTGCATATGAGCGGAAGGAATTAAGTCCCTTTTTTGT
Source organism: Benthosema pterotum (assembly GCA_039105355.1). Taxonomy (NCBI): domain Eukaryota; kingdom Metazoa; phylum Chordata; class Actinopteri; order Myctophiformes; family Myctophidae; genus Benthosema; species Benthosema pterotum. The sequence continues at coordinate 50,378,454 of CM076965.1, forward strand.
GCCAAATCTGGGTTTAACATGGTTGGTGGCACTCCCTCTGGTGTTGTGGGAGTGAGGCTCATTGACACTTAGGAAGTATTTGGAGAGGTACAGGGGTATTTTGGTAGAGTATTGAATCTTGTGGACGGTAGACCAGACCCATTGCGAGATGTTGAACTCTGTCGTCAACCCTAAGCCAACCCAGACTGTCAAAGTGGGCAGGGGTGAGGTGGGTTCGGGGCGTGAGGCCAAGTAACAGCCTGACCAGTTTGTTTTGTGAGGTCTGTAGCCTTGTTTTCAAGGTCTTCGAGGTGCTGTGGTACCAAGAGGTGCAGGTATAGTCAAAGAAACCTTGTACCAGGGCTCCAGTTATGGTCTTCAAAGTGTCTTTGTTGACCAATGAGGAGATCCTGTATAGGAATCTAGTCCTTTGGTTGACCTTTCTGATTAGATTGGTGGCCATTTTATCACCGTAACGTTTCTGTTCATGATTGTATATGTATTACCCTCCTCTTCTGCGTCCTCAGTCCAGAACACGTAACGTTCCATAACATTATAACATGAAAGTAGCTCTGGTCCAGAGCTCCACTGCTTCTGAGTCTGACCTGCATTGGAGCTCTGTTGGTCTCCGTGCATTCGGCCATTACTGCACCCGACCAGCCTCTCTTCTCTAGTGGATATATAATAGAACGTTTTACCTACTCACCAAAATAAACAGGTCTTGTGTCATTAGAAAGCCTACTTACCTTGGTGGTCGCACTCCTAGCCCCCCACCACACGGATAAATTGGACTTTTTGGCCAGAACGCGATCGTTTTTCACTGAAGGAAAAATATTTCCTATGGAACTTTTCTATGGGCAATATCGGTAGAGGGCGCAAATCCTGGTTGTTTTTCCGGTGAAAAACGATCGCGTTCTGGCCAAAAAGTCCAATTTATCCGTGTGGTGGGGGGCTAAGAGTGCGACCACTAAGGTAAGTAGGCTTTCTAATGACACAAGACCTGTTTATTTTGGTGAGTAGGTAAAACGTTCTTTATATATCCACTAGAGAAGAGAGGCTGGTCGGGTGCAGTAATGGCCGAATGCACGGAGACCAACAGAGCTCCAATGCAAGTCAGACTCAGAAGCAGTGGAGCTCTGGACCAGAGCTAACATGAAAGGTCTTGCCATCATTGCCTCCTGCCTGCAAACTTAGCTAGGCTAGCTTCTGGCATGGCCGATCAACACATCCTCCTGACCCGCGGCCGCGGGACACCAAAAACACGAGACAGTATTTTTGGCATCACAGTGCAACACTTTCGAGATATGAGATCCATTTGTCCTGGACCAGAAAAGGCACTGACTTTTTAGACAGCCTGAAATCTATGATATCCCCATTGGGTTCTGAAGGGGCTAGTTAGCTGGTCAAGACTGTTTTCGTGCATTACCTTCCGAAATGTTTCTTTCCATGGCGGCGTCGTTCCCTTGTAAAGAGCGCGGTGTCTGCTCACAGCGTCCATATTAAAGTGTTTAGAGATTTAAAAACAACGAACAAAAAAACAAACTAATAGGCTAAAGCGCTGAGCTACTCGCACGGCTAAAAGCAAAACAGTAAACACGGCATCTTATAACTTGGCGCACCGGAAGTCGGTGTACGGTTAATGCCATGGTGCATTATGGGTTGTGTAGTTTTGTCTTGTTGAGTGAGGGTCGGCCGCATAGTTCCGAGCCTATTGATAGGCCAATATTGTATTTTATTTATTAAGTAGGCCATTGGAGATTAGATTATGAGCTTGAAGTGGATGGGGGAGGAACTGGATTTAAACTAGATTTAAACTATTTACAATTAAAGGTCATGATATGGGCCACATTTACATAATGTATTAATTTGCCCTTTGGTTGGATACAAACCTGTCGCTGTATGTCACATGATGAAATCCCATCTCAAGTCTTGCAGGATGTGAGCTCTTTGGTTTAAGACAATTAATATTTTCTCCTCTAAACAGATGTCTCACTTACATCCCTACATCTGTTGTTTTTACATTAAAGCAAAAATAATAGCAATTTTCAATGCAAAAAAAAACAACAACAATTTTTACATTATGAAAAATAAGGGTGGGCGAGAGACAGCGAAATCAATTCCTGGCAGTAGGGATACAGCGGATGGGGCATTGTGGCAGAGTAACATATTACTTTACTTTACTTTTGCTGGAAAAGGCAATAATATTACAGTAATATTTAATTAGTTATAGGCTACTGCCCAACACGGCTGACCACATCAAACCCTGTAACTTCAAGACACGCTCCGTATATGGCCAGTACAGAATTCATAACAAAAGATAAAGCATGCACATCCAATAACAGGCCCAGGTGCAGGACAAAAAGAGTTCATAGAAAAGAAATAAGGTCCGCAACACTGGATGAGAGACTCAGCTCCTCTACTTTATTCAACGTTTCGATCGTTTGTGATCTTCTTCAGGAATAATGATTATTCCTGAAGAAGATCACAAACGATCGAAACGTTGAATAAAGTAGAGGAGCTGAGTCTCTCATCCAGTGTTGCAGTACAGAATTCATTCCATCTGAGCACCCATGCCAAAGTATCTACATAGAATCAACGCAGCAGTCTGCCGCCACACTGTTGGGCAAGTCTTGGTTCTTTGTGTGTATGTGTGTCTATTCCTTAATATTCCACCCCCTGTGACGATGTGTGGGTCCAATACATCACATTGAATAATAATGAATATTTTGTCCCTCTCTCCAGGCATACAGAGGATGTGAAGGACGACAGCATCATCAGCACACACCTGACCAAACTCTAGTCCCAGTGTTATTCACAATATCTGTATCTATTCAGTCATTTTATAGCCTACAATTGAGATCAGGACAATAAAAGAGGTGTCAAATCATGAAATGGATTATAAATGTCCCTCTCGGCAGAGTTAAACTGGGTCACAGAGGGTTCAAACACTATGTTGGATATTGGATAGGTGTTATATCAGGAGGAGGGGATTATGTTCTTCAGAGATACTGAGTGGTCTAAATCCTGCAGCCCTGACACATACTTTAAAAAGGACACATTAAACCAGTACCATCTCTGCCTTTCTTTTTTTTTTAATCTTACATGAACAAAATCAGCAATTACAATGTGACACATTTATGCACAACACAGCAACAGTTACACTCGCTTAGAGGTTGTATATTTTCTGCAACTCTTGTGATTCCAAGTATAAATCACTGTTAATGTTATGGGTTTGATTTACAAACTCAATGTACTATACATTCCATGGCACGATTTCTCTATTGTCTATCCCTTTCTTACTTAATAACACACCATGGCTGACTAAGGTTGCTAACCTTTTTTGACCAAATTAATCTTTTGATGATTCATTTCTTTTGATTGTCTCCCTTGAAAAAGAAAACATCGCGACTAGGGTCATGATTTTAAAGCACAACGAAATGCCATGTAACTTTGTAATGTTAAAATTTATTGTGACGCTTTCTTTAATAGTTGCTCTTGTTTGGAATTTGAAATTACTCGCATGGTTTCTTTGTACGCTGTTATGAGAGCAATATGGGGTTAATTCTAAATCTGTGGTTGGACAAATTAAACAGTGACACCACAATTGAATTAAGTGGTTTAGTGGTTAGTGGCCAATGGTCTGTTGATCCCTGCTTTAAACATTCATCAAAATAATGTTTGACCTTTGGCTGTTACAAGCCAGGCACTCAATTGTTGGAAAACTATCAATGCCCTAAGAGTTTAGCACATTAAAAACTAGCATAGTAAGAAGAAACCTGTTGAATTAGGATCTTGGACTTCATAGCCTGGCCTAACCTGAAATGATTTTGGCCTAGGGGGGCGGGGTGCCATCCGAATTTTGACGGCAGATTAGCTGATCTGATTTGATCTCACCATTGTGTCGTCATCTGCGGCCCCTACCCCTACCCCTCACTGCTGTTCTACGTCACATCATTTGGAGCGACGCCTACCCCGAAAGGTTGACTCCTACTACTTCTAGGCCACCATGGCTAACAAATTAGTCCACTCTTTCCGTGTTCGCACAGCACAGACAAAAATGAAAGCCTGGGTGTCGAGGCTATGGACTTCATGAAGCGAGGTGCCATAGATCGAAGATTCAGGCTTTGGATGTATCAAGCACTATAAAACAGAGACTCATTTTAGTCTTCTTTAGTTGAATGGAGGGCTCATTTGACAATGACTGGTCTAGAAATAAATGCTGGTGTATTTCTTGCATTTGAGATTTGTTTTTGTTCATTTTTCCCTTGGCACTGTTGACCATCTCCTGTCTCCCTGTTCGGAGTGACGTCGGCCTGTCAGACTTCTGTCGAACACGCACTTCACTTTTGGCATGGGTGGAGGAGGAGGGAGCGAAGACCAGGGAGAGAGTTTGAACTTTCAACAAACCCAGCAAGCAAATAAACCAACCAAAGGAAAAAAACAAAACAAGAACAGACCAACAGAACCACAAACTGACAGAACTCGGCTGCTTGCACTCCTCTGTTCCCATTCCTCCTCCTCCTCCCTCCTACTCTCCTTCCCAACTTTCAGTCCTTCCTTCTTTCCTTCAGATGAGGGGTGTTTGATATGAAACAAACTGTGCCCCCCTGTGGACAAGTCCAGGCACTGCGCCTCCCTCCACCTCAACCCTTTCCTGACACTGGTTGTCAGATGAAACTGGGCCTTCTCTCTCAATCTCTTTCAGTTTCTGTCGGCATAGAGATCCAAAAAGTCAAACAATACCATATTTTCTGTTTACGTGTTTACGTGTTTACTTCGATTAAAAAAAAAGAAGAACAATATATTCGATACAGTTACTATATTGTTACACCTCTAATGTATATGGATGACAAACTACAAAAGAAACAAACATAACATAAGCCTTGTCTGTTGTCAGATTGTAATGGAAAAAGGTTTGAAAGGTTGAGTCTGGTTTTGTGTCTCACCTTGATGCTTCTGTTCCAGGTTCTGTTTGGTTTTGTGTGAATCATCAATCTCTATGGATCTTGTTCTTAACATGTTCCCGCCCTCTTTTTTACTTATACCATTTCAATATGGATGAAAAGAAGAAGATTGGGGCGCTATGCTTATAGTGAAGCATGCTGAGCTGGCTGCCCTTGTGCTTCAGGCTGTAATAGATTGTGAAAATGCCCCATCCTGTATCCCTATAGTATACTCCCCTGCAATATCACTTGTTTTGTAGGCTAGTGTTGACAAGCGTGAGGAGTCCTGGACTGGCATATTCACTATTTTACACTATGCCTATACTACCCCTACCCCAAATTACTTTTTTATGTAACACTAAAGAACCGAGTAAAAAAAAAACACTCCCTGACTAAGGACTGGAAAGTGCTTTTTAATGCCTGGTTTGTATACAGGGCATGACTGGAGAGGACTCTTTGCATTATGAGATGCTTTGTGGTGTGGATACAGTGGGCCAGGCCAGGTTTCGCTGAACTGAAATTGTGCTGTTTTTGTTGTTGCTGTTGTTTTTTTTTTTTTTTTTTTTTTGTAAACTTACATATGACATAGAGAAAAACTAGTAAAATCCGAAAACTGAACTTATGAGGATTTTCAAAGTGACTAAATACTGAAATGTATAGCATACTTTTTGTGTGCATGTTCAATAGCATACATACAACCTGGTCCGTTACTCTACTACAGGTAGGCTGCTGTGTGTGTGTATGCCTCTATGGTGGGGGCCACCAACCAGGGCCTCGCTCAGTATGCCACATGTTTGCATACTGAGTGAGCCCTGGTTGGTGGTCCTCACCTTAGGGGGCAGCAAAATCCAAACACAACTGAGTGGAGGCAGATATGCCAGGCCTGTGAGTAGGCTACCTGGCATCTATCCAGAGCGATTCATAGTGGAGGTAAAATCATAGTGGAGGTAAAAAGGTAATGGGGAGATATACAAAGAGGAGAAAGGGGATGTGTGGGGGTGTTGCATTTTTTATATTGTTTTATGGAGGCCAGTTTCGAATTGCAGCTGTCCATAGATGCCCTTTGAGAGTGCTTTTGAAGGTGTCAGTGGATTCACAGTCTTAATGACTGTGGTGGCATATGAGCGAAATGAATTAAGTCCCTTGTTTGTGACAAATCTGGGTTGCACATGGTTAATTGCACTCCCTCTGGTGTTGTGGGAGTGGACCTCATTGGCATTATGGAAGTATTTGGACAGGTACATGGGTTGGGTATGGTAGTGTATCAAATTTTGTAGACAGGTAGGCCTATGAAACTGTTTCCATAAGCAGGCAAATCTAGTGCTACACTGTATCCTCTATATTGCTACCATTCTGGCATTGCTTTTTACTATCTGCATGTTTTGGATTGGAGTTGACAGGCTGCCTTGTGGCAGGCCTGAGGGGCAAGTCTCTGAGTCTATGGCCTTTACTACAGGAGTATCCTATCTAAATAGCCATTGATTAACTGTAAACAGCTCTCAGCAGAGGTCGATTGCAGCATTGGGGTCTGTTCTGCATTTGAATAGGGACATCACCATTAAGCCCGTGCGTAAACAACCTTATCACAACACCATTATGCATGGCCAATGCATAATGCAGATTGTTTTGGTCCCATTGGCACAGTGTGAGTTAAAAGGTTTAACGACATCCAGTCAGTGGTGGTGGTGGTGGTGGTGGTGAATCACTCTCTTGCCTCATATAGAAGGACTTCGCATTTAGAAACATGGCGACGCGCTGAGGTGTACAAAGTTAGGGTGTTTACAGGCCGTGGATGGATTTTTTTTATGCTCCTCGTCGTCTCCACGGTCGGGGCAAGACGGCAAGTCAAGAGAGAGGGATGTAGGTTTTTTTGCTCGAGGTTTCTGTGGAGAGAATAGGGGAGCCAGACAGGCGACAGTCAGAGCTAGTCTGGGCCCCGGAGCCCCGGGGCAGAGGCAGGGACGAGCCAATGGGATCGCGCCATCCACTCCCCCTCCAGCCCTGCTCTGCGCGGCGCGCCCTGTAATTTGGAGTTTTACTTGGGCTGGGCGCCGCCACACCGGACAGCCCCGATCGCTGCCTGACGACTGACTGACTGGCTGACTGGCTGACTGACTACGCCAAGGGACTTTGGATCATACACGCAAGCATATACTGTACTGCGCAACACGTCTTGGAGGATTTCATTGCGTTGAGGAAAGAAGAATAGAATAAAAAAAAAACATATTCTGGGAGATGATCTGAATTGCAGAGTGCACTGCATAGGGGTTGCAACTTTGGTCACTTGGAAAAGCAGTGATTAAAAGTGATCGATTCCGCCCCCAAACCAAAGGGGATTTGTTTTTGAACATGAACGGACAGTCTTCTCCCTACGACGACAAGAAACCCGCCGTCGCGGGTCTCAGCAACAGCGGCTCCTCCGATCATCTCCCGGCGGCCGGAGGAGGCAGCTCTCTCCCGGCCACGAATAAGGACTCCCCGACGCTGCCCGAGTCCTCCTCCACGGACATGGGCTTCTACAGCGGCCAGACGCACCACCACCTTACCGGTCACCACCACCCCCACCCCCATCACGACTTCTACCAGACGGCGCAGCAGCAGCAGCACCACCTCCACCAGACGTCCTACGCCGGCAGCAGCACCCAGCAAGCCGCGATGAATCCCTACACGTATCACCACTACAACCTGAACGGGATGGGGCCGGCGAGCAGCACCTATCCCCCGATCACCAAGACGGAGTATTCTTCATCTTCTTCTGCGTCTTCCTCTTCCTACCCCCACGCGTCCTACCGGCAGCACGGCCACTTCAGCAGGGAGGTCCAGTCTCCCTTGCAAGACGTGGGTAAGTTTTTACGCACGGGACCAAGGTTGGAGTTTCCTTTTGTCCGATGCGGTCAGAAATGTTCCACTGACTGCAGTAGTCACTGTACCATAGAGACTGCTCTGCTCTTAACTTATAGGCTGCTCCACTCGTTTGTTTATTTTTCCCTCTAGAAATGTGCTGATTTGAGTTGTTCTCCCCTCTTGATTTCATTGTCAGCTGTACAAACACGACCATAGAAAAATACGATTCTAAAATATCCCATGTAAGACACCCTCTGGTTTGTCTCAAGCTTCAAAATATTGTTCATATTGCTCTGTTCGGTTAGAGGAATTTTAGATGTAAGAATTTCAAGGATGTTGGCCAAATGACCATATAGGCCAGCATCATTCATAACATCATCATAACATCATAATATCAGAATGAATAGCTGCTATATTTTGCCTGGATATGCAACAATGAGGCTGAAGCAATGCAAAAACAAATCCCACACATTACATATCCATCAAACCCACACACCCGCTCTGATTCAATCTGCACTATAGTATTTTACTATATGCCTATGTGCCATTTGATTTATTTGATTTTGTCAACAACTCACTATGTACACAAACAGATGAGTTTACAAGTTTAGAGGCCCCTAGTAGTAATAGTAGAAACAACAAACTCGACAAGCTGGTATTATGGCCTACCGTTTTTGACATTCCAGTTTGGAAGTCTCTGTCTTGGCCCCAGGGCTTTGGCCCTGGGCCACGAGCATCAGGTGTCACGCCATGTCAATCAACCTAGGTGTCTGACTCACGGGAAACACCGACCACAGCTCGGTTAGCACGCAATGCCTGCTTTTGTTCTAATTTTTCGTGAGAAAAGAAGAAAAATTAACATGCAAAAAAGCAACAACAGGACAAAACAAGAGACACACACACAGGCCTATAGCCTAGGCTTCGACCAGGCCTACTACTACAGGCAACATGAAAAGCACCTATAAATCTCTCCCCCTCCACGTCTGTGGGAGACACACAGACCAAAATTATAAGTTACAGTGGCGTCGGAATTTCTTTGAAATTTCGGGGTTGTGTGTGCGTAGCGGCAGTGTCTATTTTTGTGCCCCTGAATCCATGAGTAAAATAAACATTTTAGATATGCAGATGGGTGACTATAGTAGGGCTATTTATAGGCAAGGAAGGAACTATAAACTATATGACCTTGCAGTACCAATTGCACTTTAAGCTATACTTTCATGCTCAATGGAAGTAGGCCTATATACATTTTTGTGCTCATTTTCGTAACCCCTTCTCCCTTCTCTGTCAGCAGTGAAAGAGGAACCAGAAGTGGAGGTTCGGATGGTGAACGGAAAGCCCAAAAAGATCCGGAAGCCTCGGACCATTTACTCCAGCTACCAGCTGGCAGCTCTCCAGAGGCGCTTCCAGACTGCCCAGTACCTCGCTCTGCCCGAGAGAGCCGAGCTGGCCGCCCAGATGGGCCTCACTCAGACACAGGTGAGTCTGGATGGACCATGCATGCTGTCAAAGATTTGTTTAAGGTTAAAGGATTCCACACCAAAACACATTTGGCATCCATTTACCTTGATCGCTGTGACATTATATATTGCACTTGATTTTTGTCATAGATGTCCCTTTTTCTACATTTCCCCCTTGAGGTCAGTTTACATTGGTGCAGGTTGTCTTCATTCTAATGCGGGCATTTTACTAGCTCCATTGTTTTATCATGTTTTTTTTTTATCATGTCACAGGAATCAAGGTAGATGGATGCCCAATGTGTTTTGGCGTGGAATTCTCCTTTCAAGGGCTTGCAGTTCACCTTTTGCAAACCATGATCTTTATTTCAACTATGTTTGGGAGACAAGAAAGACCTTCTTTCATGGTTTTTTTTTTTAGTGTGGGCGATTTGTGTGTTTAGATATTCTAGTTTTTCATCGACACTAGTCTCACTGCTGAATTACTGGAATGACCATAATGCTTTGTTGCACTCACCCTGGCTTGTGGACAGGTTGTCTTCCGGCTCAAACTTACTCCAGGATGAAGTGAGTTTAGGTGAGTTTTCACAGCGGTGTAGTTTTGGGGGGTTCACCCTGGAGGCTTCACTTTGAAGGGTGAAGCCTTAAAAAATACATTGCGGTGAAAACTCTTCACCTAGACTCACTTCACCCTGGAGTATGTTTCAGCCTTTACTGTGAGGTATAGCCCAGGAAGTACTGTAAGTGAGACCTGCAGTGCCTATGACATCAATGGCACTTTGAAATGCTAAAATATCTTAAGACACACAAAGAAAAAAACAAAGAGTTTTTTTGTCTACCAAATATTAAAATTAAATTTGGTTGCAAAAGTGGGAAGTGGCCCTTTAATAGAGCCCAATACCAGTCCCAAATACTGTTACTGTAAAATTAATTGTTGGCCCATACTTTTATTACGACCATGGCATGATTTACAGCTCCTGTTTTAGAATAGGCAACGAGACAAACAATACAGTACAGCGGCCATGACACATCCGCTAGCAGATGAAGATGAAAGCATGTTTGTCAGTCAGCACCAGAGATCCCTATCAGTAAAGTTGACGTGAGGTGAGGGTTGTTTCTCTGGTTAGAATTAGGCTGCCATAAGCTTTTATTGCCACGTGGCTTATTTACATGTGCAGTGATAGGAATCAGACAAACCTTGCGTCACCAGCCTGTCTGTAGTAGTAGTCTCCATTCTTAACCAGTACCATCCGGCCTAGAGATCAGCCTACGCTCCATATACGCGTATCCAGTAATTTCCATACGCGTACACGGCACACGCGCACGCCACACACGGACCATGTCCGTATCTGGCAAAAGCGACTTGATCCCGATGTCTAAGCGTCGGTACACATGCCATGGGTGTGTTTGCTGTTTCACGAGCAGTGAAGCACAGCATCATATAGCCTGACGAATGTGACATTTCGGTCATGCTTAATTTACCTCAAGAAAATGTGTTGAACCTGTTCTGTCTTTATCAGCAATACCATCCAATAGTCTGAATCCACTATTGTGACACCAACAACAATTGACAATTTAAACGTCAATTTAAACAACTGAGGATAAGGAATATGAAGAAAAAAACTCCTGGATTTTGGGGAGGATTGATGTGCGGAAATGGAAAGCGAATGCAGTTTCACTTCCCATGTATGGTACATACAAATATGGAGTGTGACGCACAGACAGACAGATATTTCTGCCTGGCTTTCATAGTACATGGTTCACTGAATATACAAATAAGCCTCCTGGCCCTTTTGTGACCCCTAGTAGTTGTTCAAGTCTATCAGCTTATAAACTGCGTTCACTTCGCATCCCATGTCACTGATCACATAGCTAGAAAGACAGGCATACCTGGATATTCAAGCGCAAAATCACACCGATGTGAAATTCTGCCTTTGTAGTCAAGCGTGTAGAATTGCTGTAATCAGACATACTATACATATTATGGACACGCAGTGCTGTGCATCTGAGACAGTGTGTCACCATCAGTGTTGGGCATTAACAAGTTACATATTACTGTAATATTATTACCTTTTCCAGCAAAATAGTGCAACGCTATTACTCTGCCAAAATGGGTAATATGTAATACGACGCGCCTCATTACTCATTGCAAACAAGCTTGTTGTTGCATGCGAAAATATAAGATTTACAAGCTATCAACAGATAACAACAGGGATTGTAGTACAGGGACTGTAGATTGTAATCCACCACAGGAATAGTTAAGCAGCAGTAATAAAGTAAAATGTAACATATTACTCTTTGATTCAATTATCATAACTAAAGTAAAGATATTACTCTCCTAAGTAATATTGCCCAACATTGGCCACAACTCAAAAACCTCTAGATGGGTTTCTCCGCAGCGATGTAAGAGTCTGAATGAAGTCGTTCCAACTAACCCATGCAGAGACACCCAGACAGCTGCATTGAAACCTCCCTCACTTCGTGTCTCTTCCTCAGGTCAAAATCTGGTTCCAGAACCGACGGTCGAAGTTCAAGAAGCTCTACAAGAACGGAGAGTTCCCGCTTGGAGACATCCCACTGGACCACAGCCCAGACGCCAGCGACCCCATGGCCTGCAACTCCCCTACATCCCCGTCCATTTGGGAAAACAACAACAACAACAACCAGACCAGCAACAACAACAGCACCAGCACCAGCAATGGCAGCGACAACAAAACTAACACGGCACCGAATAATGCAGCGCCAGACCCTGCCATTCGCGGCGGACAGGGTCCTTTCCAGCCTATTGTGAGCTCACCGTCGTCGGGCTACATGGGGGACTATTCGCACCAGAACTGGTACCAGCAGCAGGGGGCAACTTTAGGCATACAGCAGCCAGGTCCAGTTCACCACACACCCTCGCCTCCATCCACACAAAGCATGGGAGCTGTGTACTGAATCCAATGCTGTGTGAGACCCAGCTAAAGGGTGCCATTTGGACGGGAGAGCTGTGGGAACAACACTGACTTTTGAAGATCTGTGGTAAGGCTTAATAAAGAGAGAAAAAGAGAAAAGGCCTGGTAATGGATTTTTGGGTGATGTTGGGAAAGGAGTCCTGTCTGCAAACCCACAGACTTTTCTTTTGTTGAAGCGGATTCTCCCTGCTGTTGACTTTTAAGTGAAGTAAATCTTCGGGATTTAGGAAGATACGCAACACTGACGTTGTGGAGTCGGCACGGAAACGGTACACCTTTTAACGCTTTAAAGTCCTCTGTTGTCAAGTCAGACTTTTCAAAGGTGCTTTAGAACAACCGCGGACCTGCGGTACCTGAACAGATTTGTAACGTAAAAACCAAAAGATGCACATCACAAAGTGTCAAGTGATCACCGCAATCGTGTTTAACACTGAGCAAAAGCAATGGCTTGACATCACATTTTCATCACTTGTGCAGGATTTGGGGAGATTATACCTCCTGATAAATTAACGTCATCATGTAATAGACCAACATTGCCGAATTATTGCTATCTGTATTTTTTATTTTCCGTTTCCTTTGCAGTACTAAAAATGTAGAATTTATTTGCTGAGACAAATCAGAATGTGTCAATTATTAATAATAGTTGAACTCAACTGACTTTCAGTTTTTGTAGTTTTATTCATGAGTTTGTCATGGTAGTGTTCTAAATGCTAAACACAAAAACATGGTATTTTGAAAGAATTCAGGAAAAGGAAACGTTGCTGTAATAAACTGAACTGACCTGAAACGCAAACATTAGCCTACTCACCTTTAGATGTGACGTAGAAAAGCTCGTAAAACACAACATTCTGTACTCACTGTTGACAGAAATAGTACACAGAAAACTTGTTGAACGTGATGAAATTGACAACAAAGCATGCAGAAACTGAGAAATTAAGTCACAGCGGATGAACACAGGATAGAGTATCTCCAACACATTACCTTCACCTGACAAATTCCTAATTTCTTCTTTCTCACTGTCAAGCAGGTTTGTTACACAAGAGAACAGATTTAAGTGTCAGGTTTATATATTGTCTTACCAACTCAAAGTTTCTAAGATTTCTTTTGTCATACAGATATATTTATATACATATATATCTATGTGCAAGCACACACACCCACGCCAGACAGACAGACAATATGTTCTGTTAAACAGAACTAGTTGGGCTAACTTACAACACCATAGCATGAATAGGGCTTTGGATTTTGGTGTCGCGTTGATTTACATTCTATTCTCAAGCACACCAGTGTGGCGTCTTTGAGCTGGCTACATAAATCCATTTGTTCAAAACTCCTAGTAAACGTTCATAGTGTTTCTAGCTTCTTTGTTTTTTCCTTTTTCTTTTTTTTTGTCATGGGCCAAACAGATGGCGAACGCACAACATATAGAGGAATGAATTTTCCTGTTAAATTATTATGGCCTAAACAGATACGGCCGATCAACAGATCACTCTGTTGCCTTATTCTAACTGTACATAAAGATGCGTTTTGAGAGCAGATGTCATGCAATTAGTTGGTGATGAAACATTTATATATATATTAAAAAGGAAAGGTGTTTTTATTCTTAATATCATACATGTTACTGAACTCAGGTCTGTTAATTTATATGCTGTGTAGATAGATGGAAGGAAGATTTGGTGGTCGGTGCCTTAGAGCCATTTATGTGAGGAGATTGTGTCATTTTGAGTTAAGAATAAAAGATTTTTACGGTGTTATAGGGATGGATGTCTTCTTTAGCTTGGATGTGCAGTGAGGTTGTGCACAAGGTTGTGTGAATGTGTAAATTGCACAAAGGTATAGTGAATGTATTCATATAATAGACATGCACGTGATTTCGTATATGTAGGCTACATAGAAGCAATCTTTCTCACACAGGCACACACACACCACTGGCCCTGCGGGTCAATCTTTGCAGTCACAGTTAAAGTAACATTCAGGATCAACATAGATGTATGTACACACACACACACACACACACACACACACACACACACATGCGTGTACATGCATGCACAGTGCACACACAACACACAGTTTTGCTGACTGTTTTCCTGGTGGATCAGTAAGAGTGAATGAGTCAGACAACAGGTTGCGCCCAGCTATATATCTCTCTTACGCACACACACACACATGCACACGCGCTGGATGTGCACGTGAAGACGGCTGTGGGAGGTGATGGAACTGTAGACACTCTGGAGTCTCTGGATCTTTAATAACACACCAGCAGCAGATGAAAGGAGACGAGGAGAGAGGGGGGAGGAGGGAAGGAGGGAGGAAGGGAGTGAGGGAAGGCAGTAGTTCTGGAAGAGTGAGAGAGATGGGAAGGGAAGGAGACATGTATGATGGGCTGCCTGGAATAGTGGACTGTTATGGCAATATATAGCAGTAGTTTTCAACCATTTTGATGCCAGGGACCACCGTTTGATGACATTTTCAACCCAAAAACCGTAAGACTAAAGATTTATTTTGGCTTTGTCCACAATGCCAGGCTGGATTTCCGCAAACAAAACATGGTCGACTTCTTAATTATGTGGTGCTAATTCAGACGATGAAGTTTTGAACTTGAATGGAAAGGGTCCATTTGTTTACATTTTTACACTCTCAAGAGTTACATCTGGTTAACCAACTTTCTGTCATTTAGCCTGAGGACCACCTGGAACCCTTTCAAGGACCACTGGTTGAAAACCACTGATATAGGCAGTATGTAGCCTATAGCGAGACAGAGGAGGGTTGGAAGGTAGGAAGGGGGGAATAAATGAGTATGGGTGCAAGTGTGTGTGTGTGTGTGTGTGTGTGTGTGTGTGTGTGTGTGTGTGTGTGCGTGCGCGTGCGCGTGTGGTGGGGGGTGAACCAGAGAGGAAGAAGATTGTGGTGCAGAGAGAGAGGGTGTTCAGGCCTGTCATGTGGCGAGCAGTTGGAAAGGGGAGGATATTGGTGTGTGTGTGTGTGTGTGTGCACGCAATCTTACACACACGCTCGTGCACTCATCCAGGCTATTTATGTAGGCCGGTTTGAGGTCGGCTCGACGCTGAGTGAGACTGCACACAGATATGAGTAAGACTTGTAATGAGCATCCACACATTCATTTGTGTGCGACCAAATGTGTATTTACGAGTTCTGTCTGTGCACGTGCACGTGTGTGTCTGTCTGTGCGTGCGTGCGTGCGTGCGTGCGTGCGTGCGTGCGTGCGTGAGAGAGACAGAGAGAATGCTGAACAAGCGGTCCATCGTTCCTGCACCTCTCTTGTTCTGACTTGTTCCATGGGCGACAGACAAGACAACACACACACACACACACACACACACACACACACACACACACACACACACACACACACACACACACACACACACACACACACACACACACACACACACACACAAATGTACACATACACATCATGTGCATATACTATACAGGAAGATCCCAGTCTCAATCCTCCTCCTCCTCATCTTGTGGCCTTGAAACCTCGCCGTTTGTGAGCAGCACGGTGTGCATCCTAATCCTCTTGTGATCCACCCTGCGTGCTTTTCTTTTCAGAAGTCTGTCTTGACTTCCTGTGCTTCCAGGTGTCAGAGAGGAATGTACCTTGTCCCTCAGAGAGATGGGGGGGGGGTTTTGACTGGGAAGGGAGGGCAAAGTTGGTGTGTGTCTGTAGGTGTGCTGTGCGTGGTGCGTGATCACACAGCACCAAGGCCTTAGGTGCTTGAGAGTGGAGTGGAGGTGATGACATTATAACCACTTAAATAAACCCATGCATGCAGCATCCATATTTATTGCGTGGAAAGCTTTAACTGGAAACACTACCGGCAAAAGCTCTTCCCACGATAATAGTCAAGCCCTGAGTTGCTCTGGTGAAGCATAACAGGGTTTACAAGTGGATAAGAAGCAGAAGAAAAGTGTTAACCATTTCATTTTATGCATGTGTATCATCTTTAGTCAATATAGTGCTGGTCTTCAGCACAACAACATCTATTCTATGTTGTTTTGGTGAACATACAAGGTTTCCTGACGACCTGACAGTGACAGTTTCTATTGGTGCAGCAGCAGATAGGATATGACCTGCAGCTATATACTTTATGATCTGGACACAAAGTACATGTAAACATGTAGACACACACACACACACACACACACACACACACACACACACACACACACACACACACACACACACACACACACACACATGCGTGCGCAGGTTTTTGAGCACATACACAAAAATACATTTAGATTTTTACACAGACGGTAAGTATAGTAAACTAGGAATGCATGTGTGAAGAGAATGCATCTGTTTAATTCTAGCGTGTGTGTGTGTGTGTGTGTGTGTGTGTGTGTGTGTGTGTGTGTGTGTGTGTGTGTGTGTGTGTGTGTGTGTGTGTTCACCATGGGCCAGGTTTAACAAGCTAATATAAAGTGGCCCCTGCAGCTTAGAACTTGTTTTAATTAATATGTTTTCCTTCTCATCTCTCTCTGTCACTGAACCTTTTCCTCTCCCCCTCTACCTATCTCTGCCTAAGCCTTTTCCTAAACTTGTCTAATGTGGGCTTTTTATTCATAAGGTAGTATTTCTTTTCTCTTAGCCTGTTTCTTTTTCTCAGAATCTCCCTTTTCTCTTACCCTTTGAATGTATCTTTTTACCCTCTCTTCTGTATTCTTCTTTCTTACTCTCTCCTTCCATCTCCCTTGTTCTCTTGACCTCTGAAAATCACTCTTAAGGCTATAATTCTTCACAAACACACTGTTCTACAGAAGCAGGGTTTTAACAATGTACAGGGAGCTCTACATTCACAATTCCTGTTTGTGATATTCATCCCTGTCAACTGTCAACAGGGATAGCAGTAAACATTCTGTTTACTGCATGTCTGTACAGGAGTCTAGTCGTCTAGTAGTCTGTCTGTGTGTCTGTGTCTACACGCAGGTACAGAGACAAATAGGCTACATGCAGATATGTCACAGATGACTAATGTCGCACATGGCAACACAAGTCACAGCAACTCTTGCACAATAAAGCAGTGGGTCTCAAAGACACTGTCACTTCTCTTTGAATTTCACCACAGTAAGCAAAACGTTGTGGCAAAAGGATCTCAGTGTGATGTGATGGATTAATATAGCCTGTCCTAATGTCACAAGGGCTATATTTAAGCCATGGCAAATTTTGTCTGGATTCCAGGCTGGAACTAATGACCACTATTTCCTATTGATTTATTTTATACATTATAGTGAGGACCGATGATGTGATGGATAAGTTGTCATTTAAGCCAAAGGAAGGAAAACTAATGCAAAGCATAACTGCTCAGTAAAACAGATCTCTAACTCTTACTCAGTGAACTTAAAACAGCTTTCACTGGGTTAGAGTAAAAGTAAAGTAGGCTTTAGTTTATCAACAGTAAATGTACAGTATGAATGAATATGTCTATCAGCAAGTACACAACATAGTATTGAATATACTGTATCTGTTTGTTAACACATGTACCAGTAAGCACACAGAAGGCAGACTGCTGGGTGAGCACTGGCGCTTTGGCATGGGGTCGCAGATCAACATATGGAATGAATTCTGTTCTGGCCATATATGGAGTGTGTGTTGAGTGTACAGGGTCTGATGAGGTAAGATCAGCAAGAGTTACTGGCCGGTTCCATGCTTCTCCACATATGAATGCAGGGTTATAGATGAGGCCAGTATCGTCACCTTCATATGTTGGTTGACATCTATGGAGGTCTTAAGGGTCTCCATTATGTCAAATGATGTCAAGGTCAGATCCATATATGGAGATCTAAAGTTCGCCACACTGTCACGTGACAACACTGGATTGACAACCTTAGGTGGTGGTGTGACGGACGTGAGATGCAGGATTTCATTGTACTGTAAATGCGACCTGTGGTCACAGTTTTGAATGAATAGGCCTATACTGTATCAACAATGCATAATTCAGTGATGTTTAACAGAATGCTTGCTTAATAGGGACGGGGTCTATACACAGGCCTCATTTTTCCCTGGCCTCTACACCAAAAGTCTTCGCTGAAAATAGACGGTCTACGAGCTCACAATGCATCATGATTCTTCGCAACACACCACAATGTCATATAGTGAGCTTGTAGACGAGATATTTTTTGCCAAATGTTTGCCGGCTATTATGACAGTTTATAGGCTGTTCATGTTCAGGCAGTTCATTGTGCTTTCATTATGATTTTCAATAAACTGCACAATGCCTTTGAAATGCACGCCTCTTTAAGAATCGCCTGAGTTGGGACTTTTGGCCATAGAAGGCTGCCTTGCTGGCAACATGGTTGACAAAACCCAACGCGTCTAAATTTTTAATTTTATGTGTGGGGAGGGAGAGTGACATGGTTCACAGGACTTTAACCAGCTTCAATATAGTTCAAATATTCTTCAAGAATTTACAGTATATCACTGGTAAGTGTGCAATGCTCATGTAATTCCAGTTTCACCCACCAGGGTGCAGCTTCTCAAACAATTTACAACTTTAGGTTTGAGTTCATCACAGTATCACACCACCATCAATCACAGATACACAGAAATAACCAAAATTATAAAAAGGTTAA
Organism: Benthosema pterotum; assembly: GCA_039105355.1. Lineage (NCBI taxonomy): Eukaryota > Metazoa > Chordata > Actinopteri > Myctophiformes > Myctophidae > Benthosema > Benthosema pterotum. The sequence goes on from CM076965.1 coordinate 50,397,231, forward strand.
TATATATATATATATATATATATATATATATATATATATATATATATATATATATATATATATATATATATATATATATATATATATATATATATATATATATATATATATATATATATATATATATATATATATACAGTATATAAAAGGTTAAAGGTCAATATAAATAAACACTAACAAAAAAATGAAAAAGATAGTAATATTAGGCTATGGCTGCATACCAGTTAGCCTGCATTTGAGAGCCTAGCACTGTGGATATCATCTGGATCACTTTACTTCTTTCACTCCATTAGTAATTTTTTAGATGCAACACACACACACACACACACACACACACACACACACACACACACACACACACACACACACACACACACACACACACACACACACACACACACACACACACACACACACACACACACACACACACGCTCCCATGTGACCCCTCCCGTGGTCAGTGGGTCTGTGACCTGCCTCACATCAGCATGTCTCCCTGCATTTTGCAGACAAGCTAACAGGCTAATGACAGGGCAGCGCACCTGTAAGTCATTTCAGATAAACGGCCCTTTTCATTGTCAACCAGTAAACTGTCAGCGAACACTTGCAGTGATGCCGAGCCTCCCTCCTCTTGTTCTACAGGCCTACTTCATATCTGGACAGTGGACTCATGTGGTAAGTTTAGGAAAGTTATTTTATTTTGTTTCATTGTTTGTGCCCATTGTATATCGCTTAAAGGGGAAGTCCACCCATTTTCAACATTCTAATATGTCATTAGTTTACCCTAGAGGTGCTGGGTGGACATGATGAAAAAGTTCCCCCAGTGTTCCCAAGAAATGGAGGTCTGAAGAAAACCACTAGCATGCCCACCCTGAATCACTCATGCCCACCCTGAATTGAGTTTCTGGCTACGCCACTGTTGTCACACCTTGTGACAAGTCACATCACCATATATGGCCATCTTCATATATATGTCATGGCACTGACCATATTTAACCCTGGATAACCATACATGGAGAAGACTAGATAATCTGGAGCCGGCAAGTGACTCTAGACTCCGAGACTAATCTAAGCAGGGTCTGAGTGAGGTCAAACTTCAAACCTTAGATCTCCATATATGGAGTTGACCTCTTTGGACATTCCAAATGATCCCTCACTCACTCAAGACACACTCCACATATGGCCCGAATGCCCCCTGTGAAACATTGCAAACCACTAAAATAAAAGATAGAATAAAACAAAAATTAAAATAAAATAAATACACCTACTTTATCTAATAATGCATGAACCATAATTATTTGGGGGAAAAGTTGTCCTTTAAATACAAAAGTGGTAGTACTTTTTGAGGCTGTAGGTCAAAAAGATGCTTACTGAGAATTAAATAGCCTTCTCCAATATTCGCTTGATATACACTGCTTAGTCTGCTTGAAATTATAAGATATTGTATTATTTTGCATTATAAACAACACATTCCTGAATGGAATAAAATAAAATAAAATGACAGTGGCAAATAGTGTAAAACACAGGTGCCTCTAAAATGTAGCAATAAAATGTTTCAGTTAGGTGTTGCATACGAGTTTCAAAGGTCACAACCTTGATTTAATTATTGAAATGGGATTGTGGGTAATTGAAGCATCTTGCCTCTCATTTTCATCCGAAATGAAGCAGGTAATGACCCGCTTTTAAAAGGAAGAAAACAACAAGCATATTTAGTCCATCTTTTCCTTTTCCTCTCAGGTAGTAATGGTTGCATGTGGCTTCGTCCTAAATCTGCATAGACTCTCTGTTTGTCAAAACAAATAGACTAAATGATGGGCTACAGCCCACTAGCCCACAAAAAACGGAAACCCAACTGTAATATAATAACTGTTTTAAAGGTCACTGTAAACTGATAATAGTTACCAATTTGTGGAAATATATTCCTGTAATCCCCTGACGTGTGATCCGTTACTTCCGTCATTGCCTCGTCTCGTGTCGGCGTGGTGGAGGGATAGATTCCCTACAGCCTGCAAATTGCACATAATTACCTGCTGGTCGTCGCAGTGAAAGCTTAATTCAACAAGCTGTGCCCTAAATTACCTTTAATTGGGGGTGGTCATTTTATAAAATCATTGCCAATGCTCGCCGACTCATTCTTCGCCTTGCCAGATGTTTTGAGGGGAGTGAGGGATGTGAGCCCTTTTTCTTGTGATTTACGACTTTTGTGATTTCTTGAAAACACCTTCGGGTTACCTTAGGTTTAGGGCAAGGGTTTTCACCCTTTTTGATAGCAGGGCCCACTATTCAGCATTGAGCCATGGACCACTATTTGAGGACATTTTAGCCCCACAGACCCCAAAACTAAAGATTTCTTTTGCTTTTGTCCACAATTCCAGACTGGATTTGGGAAACAAAACAAACATACAGATCAAACAAACATACAGATCGAAATGACCTTATCATGACATTAATCTTCTACATTCTCTAGTTGTCTACACTTGGGCTAATTCAGATGATGAATATTTTAACTCGAGTGTAAAAATGTTGCGGGTCCATTTGGTTTAATTTTACACCCAAGAGTTACATCTGGTTAACCAATTTAGCTCCCCGGACCACTGGTTGAAAACTAACGGTTGATTATGTTTCAGGATACAAAGCCCCAAAACACTTGAACACTGTGAAATCCTGAATTTTAAATGATGGATATCATAAATGATCACTGAGGATTTTACCTGGAATTGTTTCAGTTGCTGAAAGTTACCGCTCATTTTTATTTGCTAGTGCTTTCACCACCTTTTCATTACATATTAATTTTCACCCCGATGAAAACATGTGATTTCTGCACACACCATCAGAGATGAAAGACACGCTAAACAGTTACATTTCTGAGACAGTTGTCAGTCAGTGTCATATGAATTAACTGGAGGGGATCTGAAGACAAAAAAAGTAACTATTGATGATCATTGATTCATTTCAAAGAGTACAATATTTTGATCCACCCACAACCATTTCTATTGGAATAAATGTCCCACTGAGCACTAGTTCTAAAAATGTCTAAAGTTGAACGTTTTTAGAGGTCTAATCTTAGATTAGATGTTGATGATGTTGATGTTGGGTATATTTTGGCTGGAAACTCCCAACTGTCAGGAAAGACAAGTTTATAAAGTCTTTATTTAGTTCTTATTAAGGCCACTGGCCCACAAAGTCAAAAAAACACAAAAGAATATATGAAACCGATAAAACCAAACGAATGAATGACAAAAGACAAGGGGGAAAAAATCTGGAAAAAACAAGACAGACTCCAAAGAAGGACCCTAAATGGGAGAGAGCTGAGACGCTGCTCAGAGTCGTATCCACTTTTACACAATCAAGAGTCAGAATGAAACACGTCGTGTCGCTGTGTACCTTGACCTAAAGCAATACTTTGTCCGAAAACAGGTTCTGGTCAAACATGGCCTCCCTCCTCCTCCTCCCCCATCATCACATCATCTGAGTCCTGGGCATGGAGTCCTGATGGTGATGACTCGGGTACCAATGTCCAAAATTGTTCATGTATCCACCGGAGTGCACAGGCGTGCCTTTGTTGGCCATGGAGATGTCCCACAGGGGCGGGGGCATCCCGGGGGAGCAGGGGGAGGCGGACGACGCCGGGTGCAGGTGCTCTCCTTCCGGTCCGCAGGGGCCGTTCTTCATGATCTTCTTGTACTTGGAGCGCTTGTTTTGGAACCATATTTTGACCTGGGGCAGTGAGGGAGACAGAGAGAGAGAGTTGTGATGATGCACAGTGGTGGCAAAAAGTATACTCGCATTTGCTCAAGTAAAGGTATCAACACTGCAATATAGGGCTTTTTGGGCTAACCCTCCCTACTTTAGAGTGTGGCGACATTATAAGGAGTTCCTCCCTGTCCCCAGTGACGTCCAATCATGATGAGAGAGGGGCCTAGCTCCAATCAGGTCACTCGATCACTTCCCCAGACGGTAGAGTGTGTGCGTGTGCAGATCTTGTTACCAGCGGGGAAAGGAGTGGTTTTCCAAATCACCCAAATGGCCAAAATGTATACAGCTGAAGTGGTTTAATGCATGTTTCGGAATAATAATACAAATCTACAAAGTAACTATAGTAACAAAGTAATTGCAGTGGACTAAAAAGCATAACATTTGCCTTTACTTGTAAAAATAGTAAAAAATGGAAATACTCCAGTGAGGTACTTCAATATTGTAATAGCACAGTATTAAGTATTAGCACATGAGTAAATGTACTTAGTTACTTTATGCCACGGGTGATGTCTGTAATGGTGACACGAAGAAGCTCAATATGCAAAAAAAGTGTACAATTTAAGGCCAGACATTGTTGCACCCTGACAAAAGCCACAAAATGAGAAAATGTCTTTGCACGGCCTGGTATTGGTCTGGCCTGCCGGCTTCAGCATAATACTTTATATTGGGTTATGCAGAATTCATTTTGACAGCCACCCAGCTATTATTCTACACCCCATCTCGGTGTTACGAAGCCAACCGTGTTGTCGTTGCCTAAAATAATTGATATTGCTAGTGTTTCCAGCGCGCATGCAAATTGGGCGTCAAATTATGTGAACATACCCGGCGGGCAACATGTTAGCTCTGCGGGGATGACTGAATGAATCATAAATAATTACATGCGCTCAGTGAACAATGCTTTGATCTAAAAACAAGTTTTAACAGCGACATAAAATAGGAAAAAAGGAGGGGGGAAAAAACAAAAAAACAGCCAAGGGATTGCATTGCCAGGAGGAATGCGCCGTAGCCAATGCGGGCCTAGCCGCGAGCCAAACTGTAAACACAGCAACACATGAAAAGAATGAAATAAACCATGAAATAAACATGCGACAGAGATTTCATCCTGGCGTGGCTTTGGTTTGTTTGTGTCCCCTCTTTTTCACACAGACAATTCCCTCGAAAATCGAAAATTTATGGATGTGGCACCCACATCGTTGTAAAAAATGATATTCTCGTAAAAGAAAGCTCGTTAGAGCACTCGTTCGGATCGATTATGAAAGCGTGGTAAAATATATATCAGACCACATGACGATCGGGGGAAAAAAATCATCATACGTGGCCAGAACTGACCTCATTTTAAATGTGGTTTCGGCTATATCACAAAGATGGAACGCAACATTCAACAACGTTTTACGACAGCGTCCCTCATTGTTGGGGTCACTTCAGTGGAGGTAAATCACAGCCAGTGGGAAGTTTAGCATCGAGGCTGGCAATGGCATAAACCCCCAACTACCCACCCACTTCATAAATCGGCAAGGTGGTTCTAATTGGAGCCATTTTTGTTTTATTATTCGAGCGTTAACTTTAAATTGCATCATAAAGTTTCAGATGGCCCTGGTGCAGTTCTCTGGTGTGATCAAGCCGAAGTGCACGCAGCATAAATTAACGTCAGCGTTAATTTAGTTTTCGTATCCTCATCTTGAGTTGAAGTATATATTATGCTCCGGATGTGCCCTGTGCAGGTTTAAGGCAAAGCTTCTATGTCAAACATCACAACACAACACGTTCAGAAAACCGCAGCTCGCATAATGATTAAGTTTAGCGAGGGGCGGGTAGGTTTCGTCGTGCTGGAAAACCCAAACTGAATAATGTGGATCTGGGCTCATGAGGCCGGTAGTCAATCAACGGCATGTTAACTTAATGTGAATATTTGCGCGGTAATTATTGGTTTCATATTCCCAGCAGTGTCTGACATCGGCTGTCTGAGAGCTTCGCTAATGAGACTCGCATCATCGAGGGTTGGGGGAGACCGAGAGAAACGTCCAGGTGATCATCGCACTGTGTGCAAGGATGAGTATAACTAATGAAGCTGCCTGTTAATGCACGTGAGTGTACACAGCACACTCACACTGGGTTTGTGTGAGTGTGCATGGCTTGCATGTGCATGAATGTGTCTTGAGGTGCGTGTCAGGACTCGGCATGCACGTACATTGTGTGTGAGTGCCAATGATGCCAGTACCAATGCACACTCATCTACCGGTATGTTCATTTGTGTGTGTGTTTGTGTGAGGAAGGGGCAATTGGCAGTGCATGTGTTAATACAGGATTGTATAAGAACATGTGTACTGTCGATGTTCCTGTTGATGTGGGATAATACTGTGGAAGAGAAAAGAGAGACAAGCAGAGAAAACAGATGGATGCTGTCAGGGTGAGAGAGACAGATTCCCAGACTAAAAAATGAGAGTCAGATGGGTTGTGTGTAAAGTTATGTTTTGTAAAAAGGCTAAGAGATCAAAACATTTATAAGCAGAGCTTTGCAAATGACCTAGCACAGACCTTTTGGTTGTAGCATTTATGGCAAAAGCTTATATTGTGCATGTACATGTTTTTCTTGGATGGTTGGAACTGTACCCATCCACTTTTTTTTAACTTGTACATCAATAATAAAGCTAATTCTCAAAGTGAATAAGCATTGTAACAGTACAAAATTGCACAGCATTGGAGAGGGAGAAATTTGATGGTGATGGAAGTATGTAGCATAGCGTGTGTGTGTGTGTGTGTGTGTGTGTGTGTGTGTGTGTGTGTGTGTGTGTGTGTGCGTGTGCGTGTGCGTGTGCGTGTGTGTGTGTGTGTGTGTGTGTGTGCGTGCATGCATGAAGAAGGCAATGTTTCATTTATCCTTAAGTGGCTTTAAAAACATCCTGTCTAGTAGTGTCAAGTAGTAGTATGTCTGGCTGCTACCTGGTTTGACCCTATAATGTAACTTTCTCCTGATCAGTGTTTGGATCGAATGTATTATGCCTTTTGTGCAGATCCAAATGCAATCATTCGAAAGTGTGTGTGCTTGCATTGGGGGCGTGTTTGTATGTGCATTTGTCCAAGTTTGCGCAGACAGTATGTGCATAAATATAATGCATGTTTGTGTGTGCTATGTGCATACATGCATGCACGGTTGAGCTTGTGTGTCAGTCAGCATAGTCAAACAGTACTTGTGTCAAATAGTACTAATTATGCTTAGTGTTTGTTTTAACCTGCTCAGTGTGCCAGAAGGGTGGGGTTTTGCCTTCATAAGGTCCATATAAAGCGACTGCCAAGTTTATAGAAAAATCTAATTAGAATACCGATATCTGACAACTCAACTGAACTGTCTGGATGCAGTATAAGAACTTGTGTAAACTTTGACTAGAAAATGAACGGTAACAAAATATTTAATCAACAAACCATCTAAGACAAACACTAGAGCCATTACATCCACAAATGCTGTTCTGTCCATTTATAGTAATTTAGCAGAACTTTGTCTATCCAGGGTAATTTGCCACTGAGGTTGACATCCCAGTTCAACACTGTAAGTGAGTGCAGAATTGGGATGATGAAAGTTCCGTTTGACACACGACTGGGGAAAAAGTAGTCAAATGTTTTACTTGTAAAAGTGTCAATACTGCAATTTAGAAACACAAGTAAAAGTTACGGAATTCAAAGTGTAATTTAGTCAAAGTACAAAAGTCGTCAGGCATCAAAATGTACTTAAAGTATCAAAGGTAAAAGTATTCATATACTATATGTCTAATAATCCTTTGAAAGTAACATATCTATAAGCTTGCAATGTGTCACATCTTGTTGCAATAGTGCTAAAATGAATGTAACTATGTTTTGTAAAAATCAAGTACCTCAAAAACTCAAAATTCGATACATGAGTAAATATACCTATATATATGTATACTGTATGTATCTGTGTGTACACACACACACACACACACACACACACACACACACACACACACACACACACACACACACACACACACACACACACACACACACACACACACACGGCTTAAGATAATAACACAAATATGCCTTAAAATATTATGCAAACTGTCAATATTTTATTTCTTTCATAAGTAGAGAATATTCCACAACAGGGACTGCTCCTGTTGCAAGTTGACAATGTCATAGGTCCATGTGTGGTCTGGCCCTATGGAATGTATGAATATGATAATAAATATGATAATCAAATCAGTATGTTATACACAGGCCTGGACCACACATGGACTAATGACATCATCTCAACTCTATTTATGAAAGAAATGTTTAAGGTGTTTTTAGTTTTCTGGTTTGATGGCATGTAGATATTTTAAAGCATACAGTATTCGTCTTATTAGGGACCCTTTTAAGCGCAATGGATTCTGATTGATTTCACAGTCAGTACTAAACCGACAAGTCCAACTTAGAAGAAAATGGAAATATACTGAACCATGGTCTTATACTCTCCTTAACATAACGATTTCTTGCTCCAAAATGGATATATTAGCATTTAGAAATAAACACATTACAGTATGCATGCCAGGGCTTAGCAAATAAAGGCTAATTGCAGTAAACCCTTGGCCGCATGAGAGTTTGGGTCAATATGAGTAAAGCAGCTGTGTTGAGCCACATGACTGCGTGTCAATACAAGATGTTCTGTGTTCTATTCTCCCAGTGGCCGCACATTAAACCCATTACAACCTAATACCGCCCTAATGCCAGCCCTGCTGTATTACAGGATGAGAAAACGCCACAGTCGCACCATCCACTTCCGAAGGGCTTAGAATACGGCAATTAAACGACACTGTATACTCTTAATAAGCCTCAATACATTTCTGTTTCTTGTTTGGGGTGGTAATGATAATTGACCATATTCACACCCTGACCGTTTTGCTCTTATGAGGGGTCGGGTGAGAGGGGCTTCTATTTGGCCTCCATTAATCATGACCGCAATCTTAAAACAATTTTCATCACCATGTCTAGTTCGAGGCAACACATTTGAACATTACGGCCGCTTGCGACACATGCATGTGAATGTAGTCTCAGCTTAACAAAAAATACATTACACGCACGCACATGCGAGCACACACACACACACACACACACACTTTTAGACTCTGTGCTACTAACAGCCCAACACGGCATTGCGTACCACTAATATCTCAAGAACAACACAACTTTGCATTCCAATGCATGTGGGAATGGCAAATAATTGCACGTTTCCTCGTGTCAAACACACAGATGTGAAGAAAGTGACAGGCCACCTTGCTTTGATCCTGTATCTATCAAAAGATGGACTAGTCAGAAATAATAACTCAGTGACTCAGTGAAAACCAATTCCATTTCTTCTTTTTTTGCACCTAGATCATGTTTGTGCAAATACGGTATATTATTGCCTACAAGAAAATATCACCAATTCTAGTACAATCCTGTAAGCGTGACCAAAGCAGGCAGTTGGAATGTGAATAGTAGTCAAAGCAGCCACCGACAGTAGATTTGTTCAATGGATTTGTTCATCTGATCCAACCAAAACACAAGCAGTTCATACTGTACATCCAAAAAAAGGTCTCCAAAGGGAAATCCAAACACTGCAAGTCTTTGTCTACTTTAATAGAAGCAGAATTGAATCTTTGAATCGTTTTTTATCATTTTTCATCATTATTATGTGAACACCTACAGTATGTGGTAGCAATAATATTATATTATACCAATGTGACTGTGATTGTTTATTGCTTTACATCATAATCTCAAATGATGAGCTCCAACTAAATAAATCATACAAACGCTCAAAACTTGCTCAACCTAAACAAACACGTCCCTTCGTTGCCCTCGGGCGTCCGATCTCAGAGGGGAAAAATCACTTTGACAAAGGGAGCTGTAATGCTGCCAGTCAAAGACGTGCTAATAACTGATCCGAAACATTTCATTTATACAAAAGTCAAACCAAAAT
>CM076965.1:50414439-50434439 GCA_039105355.1 Benthosema pterotum
CGCGCCGCCGTGCTGGGCGCTGTAGGGCAGGTAGGCGCCGGGGACGTGGTGCGCGGCGGCGTGCACCGGGCTGTGGTGGTGGTGATGGTGGTAGGGGTACCCCAGCGGCCGACCGCCGTACGTGGGCGGTACGCCGCCGGCGGGGCCGCCGCCGGACGACGACGAAGACGAGAAAGGGCTGTCGTGCTGCGACGCCGCCGCGTGCAAGCCGTGCACCACCGACGCCGGCACCGGGTAGTGGTTGTGGGACAAGCCCGGGGAAGGCTGCTGGTGATGGGGGTGGTGGTGCGGGTGATGTCCCGGATAGCCGCCGAACTCCAGAAACGCCGACTTGTTGGAAGGGTCGGCGGCGGCGGCGACCAGACTATCCGACATTGAACTCATAGTCATCATTGGGTGTGGGGTCCATAAAGGCGACGTATTACGGCGCGGGGGTCGTCAGCAATAAAACCGCCGAGCCGATCGCCGTAGTTGCATGGTGATATATCCCCAAAAAACGCGCTCCGTATATGAAAAGAAATATTCCCCCACTCTTGCCGGTTATATAATCTCCAGAACATGCAGTCCACAAAAATGCAAAGTTTTGTCTTGTTGTTATCTTCTTGTCGATTCTGCAGCGAACGATCGAAGGAACGAAAGGGGGAACTTCAACTTGGCACAGAGCAGACGGGTGTGAGTATATCCCTGCCTTCGGTTCTGCCTGTGCGCGCGTGTGTGTGTGCATTTGTGTGAGTGTGTGCGTGCGGAAAAGAACAGCGCGCTCACCTTCACTTGGCACACACTGCAGCTAACGGCCCGCTCATTGGTTGCAGCGGTTTACATGTCACCATGAAGGCCTGCAGGCCAAAAACCACATTCCATACATCCGTCACGACTGATCAATTCACATCTTGTCTTGAAAATTAAATTATATATCAATACATTAATACATGAATTAATAGGCTTGGATAAATGCAAATACGAATATAAGTGAAGCTGTTTCAGGACTTTCGAACTGAATTATCGTTTGGTTTTAATTTAATCGACTAAACTATTACAGTGCTTATTCACCAATGGGGAAAAAATAATCTAAATGCCTCCAGTGTTTGACTTTTTGAGTCTACTCATGATCAGAGAGTTCCGCCCATGTAGGCACGCACACACGGGGGTTTAAATACTTGACGAAATGACGGTATCAGAATGGCTCATCTAAACGATTATACAGAACGGCTCAGCCTCAGTGACCACCAGATCCAAATAGAAGCCTATTTATAGGTTGACTCTGCCCTGGCTGGCGTATAAATGTAGCAACAGATCTGTCCAAAATCCAAATCATCATCAAGTGAAATAGCCTCTAACCCCAAATACCTGTACCGTACAGGGTGTACGTAGTTGATGTCTGTTCAAATTTAGCAGGTATTCACACCATTAGTCATGCCCAGTTGGTTTTGAAGCCTCAAGCCTGATTTAACGTGGTTGCGCATCGGCTTTGGACTTGCACTGAAAATATAGCAAATCTATGAGCTCACAGCTGCACATTACGCAGGCATTGCATTGAATTTGTGACTGAACTTGTAGATCGAATAAATGATAGGCTGTACAAAACAAAGGTGTGCGTGCGTGCGTACGTGTTGTCGCAAAACTAAAACCAAGAATAAGAAACCCCACTGCCCCACTGAAGAACTCAAAACCTGTGATTTGGGCAAACTGTGCGTCCGACACTATATCATTTCAAGCATCATTCATTATGTCCCCAAATTTCCCATTTCCCAAACTTAGGAAATTCCCAAACTTGGGAACAAAATGTAAAACAAAAAAAGAAAGACAGTATGACAATATAGCCTAAACCTGTTCTTCTTATAGGCTAATAATCTTGTCTATCACGGCTATCAAGATTGCACTTCATATACCGTTAAGCAGTTAGGCCTTATATGTTATTGTTTTAAAGGACACACACATTGCTTCCAGCGGCTATAATTACAGAGTTCGTTAGACCTGTCAGCGGGTGGACCAGAGCTCTGTGATGAACTTGGACGCGTCACCCACGCGTGGGCCAGAGCGAGACCAAATCCAATGGATTAATTCATGTGGTTCGGTATTATGTAATGGTGCTTTGAATTTGGGGCAGAATTTCCATTCTGGTGTAGCCAGGGCTCTATTGTGACATGGCAAAGGGATATAAGTCTGGAAAATATAGTTTGTTTGATTGGTTGTTTGTTTGATTAGGTCATTTATTTGCCTATTTGCGGTGTCTATTTATTCATTTATTTATTTGTGCATTTATTTATTTATTTATTTATTTATGCATTTATTTATTTATAAATAATTGTTAAATGATCACAGCATGTTAATTTACAAAAAACAACAACATTCAGACGTTTTTTATGTTGTTTCCACCGAACTGAATCACAACTTGGTTGTGCTATAACTTATTATAGGCCTATATACAGGCCTATATACAGTGAAAATGTAAATCGGCTGCTGTATAGCCTTGAGGCAGTTTAAACACAAACGTTTTAAATGCGCCGGTTTAAGGGGAAGAAGAAGGGGGACAGTGAGGACAATGGCAGCAGTTCATATTCGCCCCGAGGCTGCACGCAGGTCCACCTTGAAGTGAGTCTAATCTCCGTCTGGTTGACATGTCTTTGAACGCTGCGCTACCTGTCACTCTGCTCACTTATATGCACAGACTGAGCGCCGCGGCGCCAGCACTGTCTTCTTGGAATATGCTGCAGGAATGAAGAATGTCGAGCAGAATGTGGGAATTATGCATCCCCCTTACAGGCTTGATTCTATTGCCGTGTTATTGCTATATTTCTCAATGTCATCGACACTACTGGGCAACCCACATTTGACTGTAATGTATTAATGTTTTATTTTGACGGTGGTATTATAGGTCTACCCATGACAATCAGCTGATTGTTGGTTTAAACTTTATTTTCACTGCCTAAGGGAGGCCTACAGCCTATACAGTTTTCAATTAACTGTTGGATATAAGATATAGGGCCTATATAGGCTATATTAAAACAAGAAAATGAAGACAAAGCCATATAGGAAGATTTGGCTTTGTTTCCAATGGGGTCCTCCATATTCAATTCATTCATAAGATTTAAATCCTTTAAATCCTTAAATCCTGAGTTATTGGCCTAATTGGTCTTTGTTGGGTCATTCCAACCCTTTTTTGTTTTTTGATTTTTTTTAAACAAAAATATTAATGACATTTATTTAGAAGATTTAGAACATGATTTTCCTGGGGTCCTTATTTCTGTCATATGTGCTTTTAGAGATATTTTAGAAGTGAGTCCAGTGTCTCTGATGTCATCAGCACTATTTTCTGGACTACAATTCCAATAACGCTTTGGTGCACTGTACCTCCTTGTGGAATAAGGGGAGGGCTGACTTTTCTGAACTGCCACGGACCTCTCATGTAAGTAGAAAAAGAAAATCATGATTATGAGAACAACTATATAAAGGCTTAAACATGGTGTAGTGATCCTTTAATGCATCATAGAGCATGCATGCCTTTACCCCTATAAGGATTGAAATAACAATATTGACCATTCCTTTCATTGATAAAATTCATATTGAAAGGCCACAGAAAGTTGCGTGTGTGTGTGTGTGTGTGTGTGTGTGTGTGTGTGTGTGTGTGTGTGTGTGTGTGTGTGTGTGTGTGCGTGTGTGTGTGTGCGCGCGTACGTGTGTGTGCAGGAGAGAGAGAGAGAGAGAGAGAGAGAGAGAGAGAGAGAGAGAGAGAGAGAGAGAGAGAGAGAGAGAGAGAGAGAGAGAGAGAGGTGTTTTGGCACGTTTCAGTCCAGAGTACATGGTTTGTTGCCGTGTCTCCTGCCTGGAGGATCCGTGTTATTATGTCGACCAAGGGCGCAAACCTGCGTCCGTCCTCATGGGGGCCCAAAAAAAACCCATCAACCCCCGCCTCCCCGCGACCCCCCCCCCCCCCCCCCCCCCCCCCCCCCAACAACAACTCTCTATGTTAATTATGTGTTCTAACTACTTGCTTTCAATTTTGAAGCAATTAGTTAGAACACATAATTAACATAGAGAGTTGTTTTCGTTAGTTTTAGTTAACTATACTTTAAAGTTTAAAATTTAAAGTTTTTATAGTTAACTAAAACTATTAAACTAACTAATTTTCGTTAGTTTTAGTTAACTATAAAACCCTGCAATACACCAGTATACTTGTGTTATGTCTTCAAGTTTAAAAATATATATATATTCGTTAACTGAAACTAAATAAAAGCTAAATAACTAAACAAAACTAAATAAACTAGCATATGAATTGGAAAACCCCCCATGTACAAACGTTTCCACTGTCTTTTGGTCGCGACTTGACGTGAAAGGGAGAGGAAGACCCATTTCTGTCGCTTGAGAACAGACTCTACAAAATACTTTGTCTTTAGTAGAGTCGTATGTAATCCACGGAAAAGCATTTGCCCACGAAGCCTGATATTTGCGGTTGTGCCCTCGTGCATTGCAGTCGCCTTTGTTTAATTCAGAGATCCCTGTTGCTGTCGCCGGCGCGCCGGCGACAGCAACAGGGATCTCTGCTCTTTTAGTCAGGCGGCCTCTTTTAGATATGGAATTTATATATGGAATTTTAGTAGTGGCATCATTGGCTTTAAAAAAAGCCTTTGGGGTGGCTCTTAAAAGAGCCGTTGTGGTAGTATTAGAAGCATCGTCGGCTAGAGAACATGGAATTTTACAATTGGAATCACTCTTATCATTGGCCTTTAAAAGGGCCTTTGTGGGGCTGGCTCTGAAAAGAGCCGGTGTAGCAGCGGCGGCGGCGGCGGCAGGTTCCAGCCCCAGGCCGGCAGCAGCATCACTGTTCTCGGCCGCCGTGGTGATCTTGGTCTTGGCAGTGAACTGGAGAGTCCCCTGGATGAAACGCTTCTTGGCAGGAGGAGCTTTCATTGTGAAAATGTAAGCACAACACTGTGCCCTAGCCTAAATTTATACCCTACACCTACAGGTAAACAAAAGACTGTTCAGTTCAATTCAAATGAGCTTTATTGGCATGATAAAACACACAGACTGATTAGCATTGATGGCCCTGTTGCCTATGACGTCAATGCATTGCACAATACAATAGGCAAGTCTCCACCCCCGAAACCATGGCCCCGATGTGTGAACAAGCGCAGTGGGGTGGGGGTCGGTCGGGGTGGGTGTCGGGGGGCCCGGGGAGCTCGAGCCCTGATGCCTTAATTTCTCATGGGGGCCCGGGCCCCGGAGCCCCCATAAAAACGGCGCGCCTGATGTCGACAGGGTTGAAGTGTCGAGAATTATTACACATCCTTTAATCTTTAATCTCGGGCCAACATTCTTCACGCCCTCCCCCTTTTTTTCTTCACCTCCCTTACCGGCGGGCACGCCCTCTCCGTTGCATCAATCGTGTTATTTGGCGGTACGGTATTGCCAAGTCGTCAGTTCTTTAACCCCACAGTCTGAAAAGGTCAACGGTTCAGCATGGTTCAGTACCTGCTGACTTATAACCTTTATGTGTCGAAACTCCCCTTCTTATAACGCCCTATCTGTCTTTCTTTCTTTCACCAACTGCATCCAGGTGCGGATCTAGGCATGCATGGGTATGGGGGGGGCAATGCCTCCTAAATGCCCAGTCTGCCCCTGCACCGAACACGATGGCATGCAAAACAACCCAAGATGTTTCAAATTAAAGTGCCTATATTTAAAATGATTTGAAACACTACTACTGTTACTAACTAACTACAGTTGTCACAGCATTTCATCATCAAAAACAGAAAACTCTCTGAGTCAGACCTTTAGCTTTATGCATGCTGCGTGTCTGTTGCAACTTCAACAACAACTGATGTTCTTATTGATGCTTTACTTGCCTAATAAAAGTCCTGTAACCGAAAATGGTATTTTCTCCTGCCACCCCAATTGGGAAATGTTACATCCGCCCCTGACTGCATCTATCCTTAGAGGTCTTGATTATCTTTGTTTGTGATTATCTTTCCTTTTGTTGTTGTTACGCAACTTTTGCACCTTCAATATAACTCCCATATGGCACTGTAAACAACGACTCACAGAACGAAATCATTATGCTGCAGGGATTTCCAATTATGCATCGTTTCAATATCACGCAGGCATAGATTCAGTCCCAATGCATGGTTTCCAATCTGGGACACGCCCTGCATATGTCTCCTGGTCCCTCTCACGGTAAGGACATTTCAAAGTGAGAAACGTCGCTAGAAATGCAAAAAATCTGCCTGGCTGCATCTGCGACATGCACACATCTCAGTATATGGGCCATGATGAAGAAGTGAAAATATCTCAGTCGAACATCACAATGTGGGCATGGCGTGGCAGAGCTGCAACCATCCAAACACAGTGAAATAACACAGATTCCTCCTGGCACATAACACTAGAAAAAACCCAAATCTGTGCCTACAGATTACACAGAAATCCTCCCTGCATGAGCCAAAAAAGCCACCATCGAGTGAGCTAAATCGAGAAGTTTGACTGCGCCAGCTCAGCCCTAATTGCAACCCATTGGCACGGTATCGCAAATAACGTCAACCCTATCTCACCCAAACCCGGTGAAATAACACGCTTCTGTCACTGTCAAAACAGTAGCAGTGTGTGGATTTGGGGGTTTATAGGGGGGAGTTTTGGAAAAGTCAATTTGTCAACACACAAAAGAGGGCATGACATGGTGTGCTGTGCTGTGCTGTGCTGTGCTGTGCTGTGCTGTGCTGTGCTGTGCTGTGCTGTGCTGTGCTGTGCTGTGCTGTGCTGTGCTGTGCAGTGCAGAGAGGATTGTGGGAGATGGCGCCGGTGTGGCTGGCAGGCCGTCTGAGGCTGGGTAGCTGTGTGAGGCTGTGTGTTCTACTGCTGCTTTTTGTCCTGTTTTCGTCTGTCATAAGAACCATCGATTCCCTAACGGTCTATGACCGTCTGGAGTTGTTAAAAATCAAGGCTTCTGTGGACTGTGTGGCGGAATTTGGCAAAGATGACCAAGGGAACTTTGTTCCCCCGCTTTTAGCGGACATCCCCGACTACCTGTGGCGAGTGAAGGATCCCCCCCGGAGGCGTAAACGTCACAGGCGCAGAGGGACGCGAGCTGGTCGGCTAGTCCGGGTTAAAGCTTGGCTCGCGCACCCCCCTGGATCGGCAGTGTCTTCCCGCGGTTTTCCACAGGATTATGGAGCGTGTTTTCAACGCATCGCCTCTCGGCGTGCAACCGCCCTAGCCCGCACTTGGCTGCTACCTGTTGTAGATCCGTATGGAGAGCTCCGTGAATTGCGGTGGACAGCGCCCCGTCTGCGGCGTCTTGGTGGAGCTAACCCCGGCAACCTACGGCCGCTGAGCCGGGCGGCTCGCGCGGCGGCAGTGGATCCTCCCGTGACAACTAGCTGTGCGTTGCTAAACGCCAGATCGGTGAGGAATAAGACGTTCATTTTGAATGACTTTTTCGTGTCCCACGGATTGGATATTCTGTTCCTGACGGAAACATGGATACAGCCGGGTGAGTCTGCCGCTTTCACCGAACTTTTACCTCCTGATTGTACTGTCATAAACTCTCCCAGGATGACAGGTCGCGCAGGAGGAGGAATCGCTACGATTTTTAAAAACACTCTCTTTTGCAAACCCATCCCACCGTTGTCTTTCTCCTCGTTTGAACTGAGTTTATTTGAACTACGCCGCTCCGACCCCGTTCTCTGTGCGATTATTTATCGTCCACCGGGATATAATAAAAACTTTATAAAGGACTTTTCGGATTTCCTCGCTGGCGTGCTGATCAAGTATAATAAACTCTTATTGGTTGGAGATACCAACGTGCATGTGTGTTGTATCTCTATGCCGTTGGCTAAAGAGTTTGTGGATGTGCTCGATGCGTTTAACCTTGTTCAACACGTCTCTGCTCCCACACATGAGCGTGGACATACGCTCGATCTTGTGATTTCATATGGTTTGCCTATTACTAATGTTCATGTTTGTGCTCCCGTCAGCTCGGACCATTTTCCTGTCACTTTTGATTTTGTTTTGCCTTGTGACACTGATTATACAAATGGTTCTGCACGTCACTGCCGTGTATTAAAGCCTGCTACTGCCGCTCTGTTTTCCTCTGCTTTTAATAGTGTAGCGGATAATGGCCCAAATGACGGTTTAGACACAGAGCAACTTACTTCTTCCTTTCTGTCCACCTGTGCCGGCATTCTGGACTCTGTTGCGCCGCTAAAAGCCTTGCGTCCCAAACCCAAGTCTGAGCCTTGGCTAAACGACACGACCCGCGCCGCTAGGAGGGAGTGCCGGAAGGCTGAGCGCAGGTGGAAGAAAGACAAGCTCCATGTCTCACATGACATGTTAAAGGAGTGCTTGAAAGAATACCAGAGAATTGTAAAAGCCGAAAAGGCAAAACATTTCTCCGAGTTGATTTCCAATCATATTGATAAACCACGTGTCCTTTTTAAAACGATTGATCAGTTGCTTAATCCCCCCCAACCCTCCTGTCTGGAAGCTTCCCTTGAGGTCTGTGAACAGTTTCTCAGGTTTTTTACAGATAAGGTCACCAATATTATAGCGCAAATCACCCCCCCTGCTTCTGACCCCTCCATGGCTGCTGCCTGCAAATCTGCATTCAACCACTTCTCCCCCGTCTCATTTTCACAACTCAGTGACCTGGTATTTCAACTCAAAACCACATCCTGTCCTACTGATGCTATCCCCACACACCTCTTCAAAGAGGTCTGGGAAACGATTGGGCCTAGAGTCCACACCATCATAAATAGCAGTCTGACTTCAGGTGTTGTACCTCAGTATTTTAAGTCAGCAGTTGTGACTCCACTCATTAAAAACCCAGTCTTGATACCTCTGTCCTGGCTAACTACAGACCTATTTCTAAGCTCCCATTCATGTCCAAAGTCCTTGAGAAAACTGTATTAGTTCAAATGCAGTCCTTTCTTCAGGCACACAACATTTTGGACCAATTTCAGTCAGGATTCAAAGCACTTCACAGTACTGAGTCGGCTCTGCTCCGGGTTTTCAATGATATTCTGTTGACAACTGACTCTGGTGATTCTGTAATCTTGCTGCTCCTTGACTTATCCTCCGCGTTTGACACTCTCTGCCATAAGACTTTAATCTCAAGACTAAAACAATGTGTAGGTCTTAGGGGCACTGCCCTAGACTGGTTTTCATCCTACCTTTCAGAGAGGCGTTTTTCTGTTAAATTTGGTGAATTTGAATCGTCATCTACTCCACTGTCCTCTGGAGTCCCACAGGGCTCGATCCTAGGGCCTATACTCTTTTCCCTGTACCTCCTTCCATTGGGACAAATTTTCAGTAAACACGGCATTGCCTATCATTTTTATGCTGATGATTCCCAAATCTATATGCCCCTTAAAAAGGGATGCAATAGTTCATTGTCTTCCCTTTTGAACTGCCTCAATGATGTCAAAGACTGGATGGCTCTAAATTTCCTCAGTTTGAATGAAGGCAAAACGGAGGTCATAGTGTTTGGCCCCAGCGGCCCCGGCGGTTCACCCACCGACCTGGGACCCCTGCAGCCTTACGCCAAATCTGTAGTTTCCAACCTTGGCGTCAAATTTGACAGTGCTCTTAAACTGGACAAACAGGTTAACGCGGTGGTCAGCTCCAGTTTTTATCACCTGAGGCTTCTTGCCAAAATCAAGCCCTTTCTGTCCTTTAGCGACCTTGAACGCGTTATTCATGCTTTTATTTCCACTCGTCTGGACTATTGCAATGCACTGTATGCAGGCCTCAACCAGGGCTCTATGGCACGCCTACAGCTGGTGCAAAACTCTGCAGCGCGTCTCCTTACTGGAACCCGTAAACGTGATCACATTACACCAATCCTGGCCTCTCTTCACTGGCTCCCTGTTCGTTTTAGGATTGATTTTAAGATTTTATTATTCGTGTTTAAAGCTCTTAATGGGCTGGCGCCACAGTATCTGTGCGAACTAATTGAGGTGTATAACCCCCCTAGATCATTGAGGTCCGCAGGCCAACTGAACCTCAAGGTGAAGAAAAAGTCGCGCCTCAAGACCAGAGGCGATCGAGCTTTTGCCAGTGCTGCCCCCAAACTGTGGAATGATCTTCCGTCCCACATTAAATTGGCCCCCACCATTGAGATCTTTAAATCGCGTCTCAAAACCCACCTTTATGCCTTGGCTTTTGACTCCTCCTGAGAGTCTGTGTTTTTGTGTTGCTTTGTCCTGTTAAGTGTGTTCATGCTTGTCCTTGTTGGTGTGTTTGGTTTTTCTGTTAAGCTGTGTTTCTGCTGTCCTTTGTTTTATTTGTCGTTGTTTTTTGCTTTCTTTATGTGTGCATTTGTTACTTGTTTTTCCACTTCAGCTTTTAGTTTATTTGTTTTTTAACTTATTGTACAGCACTTTGGATACCTTGCGTTGCGAAATGTGCTATATAAATAAAGTGGATTGGATTGGATTGGTGCCTCTGAGCCATGGATGGACCTCAGCGCTATAGAGACCCACACAGCCAGGCATGCAGGCTGTGGGAAGACACGCAGGTCACCTTACACCTTCAGGGATAAAGGTTGGACTCAGAGGGTGTGAGTGGGATGGAGATAAGAAAGGTATATGTGAGCAGACATCTTTGGGGTTTTCATGGAGTCGAGAAGAACCGCAAGGCCAACTGAGTTCGTCTTCACGGGTCACCAGTGGTGATCTTAAACACTGGTGTTAAAGATCGTCTGTAACCGGAAGGCCCCAGTTTTTGTTTCTGTGGGCAACTTGACTGCGGTTCTTGTATTTGTTTTACTGAGGTTAGGAGGAATACGGTTCGAGTTAGCCATAGTTTTACCGCAGTTCCGTTTAAGAATAAGAGTCGGTGAGTAACTGAGGTTATGTGTTAAAGGAATAAGGACGTGACGTGGTCACTGTTTAGGTATAGTTTTACTGAGGTACAGCTGTAAGTCTAGGAACAAGAGTAGGTTCAAGAATAGTTTTACTGAGGTGACGTTATGGAATAAGGTTAGGTTTTTGCATTACTGATGTTACATTTGTTGTGGTTAGTGGCCCCAGCCTGGGGTCGACATCAGCAAGGGAATGGGGTTGCAACCAGTTCCAATAACGCCAACTCAAATGGCTTCAGATCTGAGCCAAGTTGTCTGAGTCACATCTGCCGCCTGTCCTGGATGGAGTATCGGAATGTAAAAACAAATCCCTTACCAAGGTTACATTTAGGAATAAGGTTAGGTTTAGGCATATAGATTTAATGAAGACTAAGGTTAGGCTTAGCCATAGTTTTACTGAGGTTTCTTCGGGAATAAGGGTAGGCATATAGTTTTACTGAGGTCAGGTTTAGGAATACTGGTTGGATGCGACTGTTTTGACTAGTCTGGGTCAACTGTCAACATGTTTCGGGGCACAGTCTATTATTAGGACTTTTTCTTTTGAAACACGGTTTGTCAAATTAACTTGTAGATACTGTAAGAGGAGAATAGTACTGCACAATCAGGTCAGGGACACAAAGCCGAATTTGTACTTGTTTGCACGTCGATCTCTACAAGCTTACAGATGCATCTCGGCTTGTATCCGGGGTTATTTGGGGTGGTGCAAGACTCCAGGCATACTGGGACGCTGCGGAACGTGAACGAGAACAGAGTACCACTACCCTATGGCCAAGGGGGAGAGAAAAGAGACAGGACATCGGAGTCAGATTCATCACCATCCATCCATCCATCCATCCCAGAATCCATCAGTGAGCACATGTGTTGCTGGGGTTAACCCAGACTTGCCACTGACGAAATACAGTAGGATACTCAGCGGGTACTGGGGCCTATACTAAACCCCGTAAAATCCTCTGTGTTTGTTCTCACACACCGAGAGTGGAAAAATCTAACTAACCATTGAGTTTCGTGGTAAGACCTGGCGCTGGGCTCGTGCCAGAGGGATGAGGTGGCGGAGAGGCTAGGCAAGGTGAGAGGAGGAGAGAGAGAGGCAAGGTGAGAAACGGGGAGCAAGGGGAGAAGAATGAGGCAGACGCTGCTCCCTGTGACTCTCTCTCTCTCTCTCTCTCTCCACCCCGTCGCTAAGACTGTAATTATGGCGTGCCATTATGGAGGGGCAGAACAAAGCCCAGCCCCGCAGCCCGCAGCACTCCCAGAACAAGGGGATGTGCCCCGGCTCCACCACTGTTGCCTCTATTCACACCGGAGTTAATAACAATACTCCTCAGCGCGCTGCAGACAGCGCGGCGTCAGCCCTCCCACGTGTGGCTCTCCACCTTGTATGATTGCGTGTGTGTGTGTGTGTGTTTGAGAGACATGGTGGGAGAGAGGGAGCGAGAGAAAAAGATATAGAGAAGGGGAGAAGAAGAGGGAGACAGTGTGTCTTCATCTCTCCCTCACTCGATCTCTCTCTAACGCGCACGCACGCATGCACACACGCACACGCACACGCACACACACACACACACACACACACACACACACACACACACACACACACGAAAGAGTATCCACAAATATCACTTGGAAGTTTTTTTTTCCAAGCACACTGTGACACAGTTTTTGGCGTTGTTGTTACAGTGGCAAACCACACTTCATCATATGTATACAGTTACCCCTACGCCACGCCTGCACCCATATCAACTATAGGTACGCCTATAGCATATTCATCATGGCTTAGTGGGTACTAAGAGGCACGTCTGCCAGTATCCGGCCTGCTCTGGTCCTATAGGTTGTATTGGCCCTAAGCGAAGACACACTTCTTGAACCCTGCAGTGAACCCTATCATCTTATGCTTCTTGTACTATAATTCTGATCTACATGTAATAACCACCTGGATTCAAACGGAGCTCTCCCACACATGCATGGGAAACCCAAACATTTACGTCCGAAGAGGAATCCCCCGGACGAGGGGGCGGCAGTGGCTCAGGGGTAGAGTCATCAGATGGTAACCACAAGGTTGCCGGTTCGAACCCGGGCTCCCGCCAGAGTCAGAGTCGAATGTGTGTCCCTGAGCAAGACACTTAACCCCTAATTCCTCCCTATGTGCTGGTCAGTACCTTGCATGGTTTCTGCCGCCATTGGTGTGTGAATGGGATCCATATGGGATCTATGTATAGCTCCTTGAATAAAGGCGCTTTACATATTTACGAGAAACCGAATTTGTCTGGATTTGGGTAGTTTTGCCTGGGCCAATTCACAAGGCAAAACTGGAGTGTATCTCTCTTGTGAGTAGGATAGTAAAAAATAGAGGGTATGTACATGCCTGAAGTGAATGGCAAATCGAGGGGCAAAGTGAGTTGAACGTGCAGGGTGTAACGTTGTTTAATGTGTGCAATGTAGACAGGGTGGTGGATGTGAATGGCGGAAGCACCAAGGGTCATTCCACTCTGCATTTCTAAAACTTGAACTTTGTGCCTGGAGGATTCTATGGTTCAACAGTAGGTATTGAATCGCAGCTGGAGTTGGTGGCAATTGTATTTTGCCACCATGGAGATACTGTTTGTTACAGTGTCTCCATGGGTATACGATGACAGGCACCATGAAGGCTGCACAGTGCACACCCTTGTACTGAACTTTCAGTCAGAAACCACATTTCACATTTTTGGAATTTATTCCTGTACTATTCATTGGAAATGAATAGCGACTTGCGACAGTTTGGAGTGTCTTGCTCTGGTACGGGACTGTCTGTAACTCTGACTTCATCATGACCCACAAAGTGAGGCGTACCGAAAGACAGGGTGAAAGCAGATGAGAGCTTTACTGATAGACAGAAATATTGAATATAGGACAAATCATATCCAGTTAAAGGTACCATATTCTCCACACTATAAGGTGCACTGGATTATAAAGCGCACCTTCAATGAATGGCCTATTTTAGAAATGCTTTCATAAGGATTATAAGGCGCATAGAATAGAAGCTACTGCAATCAACATAGAATAGATGCTACTGCAGTCAAACGATCCATATACTGTATAAGGCGCTCCAGATTATAAGGCCCACTGTTGTTTTTGAGAAAATGAAAGTATTTTAAGAGCGCATTATAGTCTGGAAAATACAGTAGGCTAATATAGGCAACTTTAATGTGTACAAAATAATCTGTTTTGGTAAACAGATTGAATCTAACTCCACCTCAACTGCACTCTATTGGCTCTTTATGAAACTGCTGGAGACTGCTGCGCTGGACTGGACAAAAACTCATCATCCTCCACAACCTCCCATCCCTCACACACACTAGTACCGCCTTGTCATGAGCCCAACTAAAAGGGTTTGTTGACAAACTCGATTCCATCAAGTTTATCTGCAGGGCAACAGCTGAAGCATCAAAGTAGTATTTAGTAATATGTTTTGGCCTTTAGTGTTATAGGCAATTATCAACAGCGTGATGTTTCATGTCTACAGACACAGTGTGAGATCATCATAGGTCCACTGCTATGCTTTGTACATGGGAAGTGAGATTTGATTGATTTATCAACTGCATTCACCTTTTAAAACTTAAGACATTTATCGAGATGTGGCCAGTTATGAAATCAGTGAAATACAGGGGAAAAACTGGCAGAGAAGTGCTTCTTAAAAAAAATCTTTCTTTCGCGAAATCTGGGCAAAGATCTGTATGTATACACCAAGTAAAAAAAGAAAATAATGATAAAATCCCTCCTTCATTTCCTGTACACTGTAGTTTTATATATATATATATATATATATATATATATATATATATATATATATATATATATATATATATATATATATATATATATATATATATATATATATATATATATATATATATATATATATATATATAAAAAAAAGACAAGCCACATTAATTCCACTAACCTAGTTCACAATGGTGCCACAAAGACGAAGAAAGGAAAAAGAAAACAGTGGATATTTCGGCTAACCAATCTTCCAGAACATTTTCTCCTTTGATTGTTGGCAACAAAGTTATTGAACATAACCGTTCGGCGACCTTCCCAATGACCACCGCCTGAACCTAAAATGCAGCCTAAGCCCCCCGCCACAAAAAAAAAAGAACAAATGAAAATAAAAGAGAAGAAAGGAAGGAGAGGGGAGGGAAAAAAATATTAGAGTAGTTTGACCAGCTGTGTTCTTAGATCTTACCCTCACCCTCTGCTTGAACTATAGCAGTATTTATCATCTCATTTAAGCTAGCCTACTAGTAGTGGAGAAAATGTCTGGGGTGGGGGGTGCTGTGTAGGTCTTAATTGTCCTCGCTCCAGGGCGGATCTAGGCATGGGCATGGGGGGGCAATGCCCCCCCTTAATGCCCAGACTGTCCCACCAAACATGATGGCATGCAAAACAACCCAAGATATTTCAAATTAAAGTGCTTCTAATTAAAATGATTTGAAACACAACTACTGCTACTAACTATAACTACAGCTGTGGCAGCACTAAACCAACAGCATTTCATCATTGAAAACAGAAAACTCTCTGAGTCAGACCTTTAGCTTTGTGCATGCTGCGTGTCTGTTGCAACATCAACAACAACTGATGTTATTGTTGATGTTTTACATGCCTAATAAAAGTCCTGTAACCGAAAATGTATGGTACTGAAGCCGCCCCCCAACCATTTTCTCTTGCCCCCCCAATTGTGAAATGTTACATCTGCCCCTGCCTCACTCACAGCTGACAGAAGCAGCCAGATGCTTCCACTAGCCTCAGTGGGAATGCTGCTCCGTGGGCAGCCATAATGGGATCTCTAATGGACCAGGGAGCTTTTCCCACCAAACGAATAATCGTTTTTTATTGAGGAACTCAATTCTGGAACGAGGAAAAAAAAACGCTGTCTCAGGTTATTAAAGCCGCATTTCAGTCCATGGAATAACTGTAAACAAAAATGGAATGCCAGCCTTTGAACACTATAGCATTAGTACTGGACTGGACTACATTGGACTGGTGGCTATGTTGTAGTGCCGCATCGATATACTGTATATCACATTCATTTTTCCACATAGAGATTTCAGGAGATTTCTGGAAATCAAGCCATCATCCAGGCTCCTGGTGAATCACAATATGTTTGATTCGGAGTAAAAATAAATAAATAAATAAATAAGGATAGGCCTATTTATTAAATATAGCAAGCTAATGCCAGTAAGGCGCGCATCTTAAGACACTCAGTTTTCGAGCATGCCCCAATAAAGACAGAAAGAGAGACAGACATTTCTGCCCGGCTTTCATTTCACTGCTTTCACACTAACATTATTTTTTTGGACACAGAATTAAAATGTTTTCTTACCGTCCCTGGTAAGAATAAATCAGTAGAATCAGTGGTGCAGGTGTGAGGATGAGTGTATGTTGTATGGTGTGTAAATAACTAGACATTACGTGTGCATGTGCGTGCCTGTATGTGCGTGCTTGTGAGTGAGTGTGTTTCCTCATACGACTGTACACATGTTCTTGCGTGTGTACAGTGTGAAACCTGCTAATCCCTCAATAGATCATTATGACACTTCTTAATGTATGGCCTCTGTTTCACTACCACTTTAAAAGCAATTACACAGAACTAGTCATGGAACAAAACCTGCCCTCAAATATTTGACCTCATGTAACACTAGAAGAGGTTCTGCGTGCTACCTGACTCGCATCCCTCCATGCAAAGGAAGATTGGTTAAGTTTTGTGTAATTATAAGTTAGTTGTATGTGTCAATTTATTTTCAATTAGGGTTACTCTTGTCTAGTTTCGGCAAGAGTTGGGATTACTTTAGTGCATAATATGTCTTCAGACTTCAATCTAGCCTGGTTAAAGCCAGTAATGCAGCTTTTGGGGGAAAAACGTTATCGACAAAAGCTGATTATGGTCTTGCTTTAGCCAGGCTAGTTTCAATCTATTGTCTTTCATATCATAAACTAAGGCTGCACGTAACTTTAGGCCTATTGTCATTCCCATTGGATACTTAAAGATGATCAAGGCAGTAGTAGATTGCACTGACAGCATTAGTTCTTTTATTCACCATTCTTCCATAAGCCAACGTCAAAACTGGTATAAAACACAAACACCCAATAACCAAATAACCAACCAATAATGAGGCAAAATACAGAAAGAAGAAGAGAAGTACAAATTACCTTACTGACTGCAAGCATCTCAGAAGGGATAGCCTGGCCTAACCCGAAATGATTTTGGCCTAGGGGGGACGGGGTGCCGTGGGATCCACACGGCAGATCGAGCTGATCTGATTTGATCTCACCAACGTGTCGTCATCCCAACAAACAGTCAGTAAATCGTATATAACAAATAAACAAAGTAAATTTAATGCTGACAAATAAAACAGAGCAAACGAACCTGAAAGACACACGCTCTTCACTTAACAGCCCCGTCCGTCTGGCGTGGAGATGGATGGAAGCTGGTCTGATGGTAAGCTGTCAGAGAGAAGAGAATGGAGAAACGTATGTGAAGCGGTGAGAATATAACATTATGGAAAATAAACAAAATCATGTCAGCCAAACCTATTGTTAAAAGGTAAGTTAATAGAGGACACCTTAGTGTGTACAAACTCTGTGTTTCTAAACAAATTTGAATCCAACTGCACCTATTGGCTCATTATGAAACTGCTGGAGACTGCTGTGCCTCACCCATACCCCCCCCCCCCCCCCCCCCCGCCCCCCAATTATGTGTTGACAACAATAAAGTTCTGGATCGTCTGCAGGGCAAAGCAAGTGTCTTTTTTGCACGGAAACAGCTGCAGTATCAAAGTAGAAGCGAGGGAGAAAGGGCACAAAATATTTTGCAAAAGTGACCTACAGTATAATACCTTTAAGAAGTACAAAGCATCTCAGTTCTAATTCACAAAAGGTGAAAGACAATCATAAAGCAACCATGCCTGCATGCACGCATGCGTGTGGGTGCATGTGCCCTTGCACATGCTTTGATTTATGTATTTTAGGAATGTGTGTGTCAGAGTGCGTTATGTCTGCATGGGTGTGTACATATATCTACGGGGGGTGTGTGTGTGTGTGTGTGTGTGTGTGTGTGTGTGTGTGTGTGTGTGTGTGTGTGTGTGTGTGTGTGTGTGTGTGTGTGTGTGTGTGTGTGTGTGTGTGTGTGTGTCTGTATCATAAGTGAGTGACAAGGTGTATGTATGTTTGAATGTGTTTGTCTGAATGTCGTAGTATGCTTGCAGTAGATATGTCCAATTAATTGAGACAAAAAATCACACATTATAACTGACAGAATAAAGCCGTTTTTACTATAAAAGGGTCAGCTTGCAACTCCTTGGGTTCAAATGATAGCAAGAGTTAACACTAAAGTGGCCTTATCCCTTTGGTGTGATATGGTCCATTGACTTGCATGTGTTAAAACGCTTTGAACCACGCACATCAATGTGCAAAAAAAATAAAAACACAAGTAACAAGTAACTAAATTAATACATTACTTTCAGCAATATTATTCCTTTTTTCCCCAGTAAATACTAAGTGAGTAATATACATTACATTCACATTTTTCTAAAGTTTATATCTAAACTCCTCATCCTCCGATGTGCACTTGTCTGTAGTACGTGTTTGTCATGGTCCGACTTGTATGTTTTCTTGTGTGCTCTGTTTTTGTTATTTTGTGTTTTCAGTTCGTTTCTTTACCATTTCCCTGTGATCTTGTAGTCTGAAGCCTGCCTTTAGCTGTGACAGTTCAAGGCAGACTGGTGTTGGACCCAAGCGCAGACAAATGGCAGATAATGAGGCAGGTACAGGGCAGGTCTAGTGCAAGGAGGTTTATTAAACCAAAAGCTGAACAAACACACACTACAAGCAAGATAACACACAAGGAACTAGGGAGACACTGCAACTACTTTTACGAACAAACGAAGAACTGAAAATACAAGGGCTTAAATATATATATAGACAAGGACTAACTAGACACAGGTGAACAACTAACAAATCAACACAGGGATTGGCTGGAACACTCACAGGAAAACAGCTGGAGAAAACTAGACTAAATCACAAGAGAGTAAAGACAGGTGCAGAGCTACAGGGGAAGACAGGAAGGCTATAAAGCAATACTACAAAATAAAGGCACACATGGGGTTGAGGAGGGTTGTGTGGCGTGAGGCAGCATTTTAGCCAATCACAGCACAGCAGTCCCTAGCAGTTTCATATTGAGCCAATCGAGTGCATCGAGTGGTGGAGTAAGATTTGTTTTTTTAAACAAATCTGTTTACAAACAGTGTTTGTACACACTAAAGTTGCCTCTATTACCTTTAAGCATTGGTAAGTAACTAGTTACCTTTGGCAGTTATTAAGTTAAAGTAAGCCTAGACACAGTGTAACTTTATTA
Source organism: Benthosema pterotum (assembly GCA_039105355.1). Taxonomy (NCBI): domain Eukaryota; kingdom Metazoa; phylum Chordata; class Actinopteri; order Myctophiformes; family Myctophidae; genus Benthosema; species Benthosema pterotum. Next base: position 50,433,681 of record CM076965.1, read on the forward strand.
CTTTTTTAGATAAGTAGACTAATAAATTATCATCATCCATCATCATCAGCAGCAACATTACCATCCTCTTCCTCCTCCTCATCATCAATCATCATCATCATCATCATCATCATCATCATCATCATCATCATCATCATTCTCCTCATCCTCCTCCTCGTTCTCCTGCTCCTCCTCCTCCTCCTCCTCCTCCTCCTCCTCCTCCTCCTCCTCCTCCTCCTCCTCATCATCATCATCCTCCTCCTCCTCCTCCTCCTCCTCCTCCTCCTCCTCCTCCTCCTCCTCCTCCTCCTCATCCTCCTCCTCCTCCTCCTCCTCCTCCTCATGGCTTTATCTCTCAGGTTGATAATCATGACCACAGATCAAGCGTCACACGGTCATCCAGTTTCCCTCATGATGTGAAGAGCATCCATGTTTCATGTCCATAATTCCAGGTTGTCTTGTGCAGATGGACGGCCTTCCCACGGTGCCAAATAATGACTGAACGAAAACCCATGAAGAGACCTGGGGAAAGAAAATATACTTCTACTGGTCCTCTCAACCTCCAAGCATAACACACGCACACGCACATGTATGCAGTGCACATCAGCCTTCGCAGGTGTGTGTGTATATATGCCTGTGAAATTTCAGACATGCTTACTTATGTGATCACATGTGTGTGTGTGTGTGTGTGTGTGTGTGTGTGTGTGTGTGTGTGTGTGTGTGTGTGTGTGTGTGTGTGTGTTCACTTCCCTAATCCCCTCGCAGCACTCCCCTTCCTCT
>CM076965.1:50439439-50541939 GCA_039105355.1 Benthosema pterotum
ACATGGCGTTGGGTTCGGTTTCATTAATGCAGTACAAGGTCAGACAGAGTTAGAGGTTAGAGAGGTCCTAGTAATGACGGTGCGGTCAGTGGAAATTAGAGAAAGGTCATTACAATTATGGAACTGTAAGGTTGTGCTCGGCACAGTGCAAATCTCCAGCATCTCTTGCCGGCGCATAATCATACCGTCTGGCGCAGCAAAGCCGAGCCACGTGTCTCCAGTGTTGCCAACTTGGCGCATTTGTCACTATATTTAGCTTTTTTTCAGACCCCCCTAGCGCCAAAATTAGTGAAAAGCTCCTGGTGGAAAATCTAGTGCTTTTTTACTGGTGAGTTGGGGTGAAATTGATTGACAGGCGCCAGAGATAAAACCCTCGTTTTTCACCATTTTCCCCCTATGACAGTGGTTTTCAACCAGTGGTCCCCAGGCTAAATGATGGACAGCTGGTTAACCAGATGTAACTCTTTGAGAGCGTAAAAATGAAACCAAATGGACCCTTGCGGGTCCATTTGGTTTCATTTTTACACCCTCAAGAGTTAAAATATTCATCATGTGAATTAACTTATACACAATTAGAGAATGTAGAAGATTAATGGTAATTTTGATCTGTATGTATCAGGCGAGCATCTAGTGCATTCTAGTGCATTTTGGAAGTGCCACTGGTGCATTTTGGATTTTGGCTCTGTCTCTGATTCTGGCTCTGGTTCTGTCGGTGACCTGTACACAGGTGTGCGTCACACAGTATTAAAGTCAGTCCAGTATTTGATATGACATTTTGTCAGTTACACTTGACTAATGTACTGTACGTGAAACTTGTCACAGTAGAAGACATTCAAAACTAGATCAGCACTCGGTAGAGTGCAAACTTGCGCGCAAGTAGGCCATGGCCTACTCGATTGGCCGGTATAGGTGATGACGTAATGGTTCTGTCATCACCTCATTATTACTATGACCTGATAGAGGTGTTGGGGTACCTGCTCACTGGTCGCTCGCTCTGCTCAAGTACAAGTAGGCCATGGCCCTACTTGTGGGTGAGCCATGGTCTACCTGTATGCAATGGGCTAGTTGGCACTCTACTGAGTGCAGTTCTAGTTGTGTTGTACATTGTAATTAGGATGAGAGACCCTAAGGCTGTGCTGTTTGTAAGTAAGACAAGAGAAACCCTATACAAGTGTACTGTTTTGTGACACAAGCTTCTAAATATGTGAAACATTTCAATTGCATTTTTTTGTGGTGAAAGCGTTCAAACTTTCTTCTTTCCTGCCTTGATCTTCTCACCCCTGGCCCCTCTCTTTTTTTTTTGTTTTCTTGGAAAAAATACCGCAATGGGAGTGGGAGCTACGCTACAAAAAAGAAAAGACATCTGATTCTTTATCTGTTTTCAAAGTGTAGTTAAAAGTGTATACGTTTACTAGTTAAATGTGTGTACATACTACATACATATCCAAATAGTAGCCCTGTATTACAAATACCTGCCACTACCAAATAACCACCGGGGGTCATTATTTGGTTTATATTCCTCATCCTGATCAGAGCATCAATCACTGCCAGGGGCGGATCTAGGCATGGGCATGGGGGTGGCAGTAAATGCCCAGTCTGCCCCACCAAATACGATGGCATGCAAAACAACCCAAGATATTTCAAATATTTTAAATATTTAAAATGATTTGAAACATTACTACTGCTGCTAACTAACGGTAGCACCACTAAACCAACAGCATTTCATCATTGGAAACAGAAAACTCTCTGAGTCAGATCTTTAGCTTTACGCATGCTGTTTGTCTGTTGCAACTTCAACTGATGTTGATTTTGTCTCCCCAGATGTCACCATACTCACACAAACTGCAAGTGCATTTGAGTGAGGATTCTGCTATAAACACAACACAAGATACATAGCTAGATCACTGATAACTATTTGATCCATTTTTAAAATGTTTTTCCAAGTCGTAAAAAAGTGCATGTTCAAAAGGCGATGTGGTTTAGGGGTAAGGCAGCATGCTGCATGCAAGGTAGGTTGTCTAAGTGTACAAGTATGTGCGTACATGCGGATCTGTGTAATACATTTGCGTGCAGTGTGTGTGTGTGTTTGTACAGTATAAGTGTGTGTGTGTATTTAAATACACATGAGTGTAAATGTATTTGTCTGTGTACAAGCGGGCATGCATGTGGCGTGTCTGTTTGTGTGCACACTTCGCATGCGTGTGTTGGCATGAACTGTGTGACTGCATGTGGGCATCTGTGTGTGTGTGTGTGTGTGTGTGTGTGTGTGTGTGTGTGTGTGTGTGTGTGTGTGTGTGTGTGTGTGTGTGTGTGTGTGTGTGTGTGTGTGTGTGTGTGTGTGTGTGTGTGTGTGTGTGTGTGTGTGTGTATGTCTGTGGTCTGTCTTGGCCCAGTGTGTCTGTGACCAGTGGAAAGAGCTGGAGGGAAACTTTGACACTTTTCCTCCCATAAAAGAAGCTGTGAAACCTGGAATACTGTTAACGTATTCCTGAGGCTACTGTGTTTGTCGTTACGTAAGACAGACAGACAGAAAGACAGACAGACAAAGAGAGTGATGAAGTCTTTCTTTTTGTCTTTACATAAATGTATAAATAAGTTGTATGAGTTTAGAATGCTCTCTGCACTACCATTAATACCACATACTACCTCAGTGTGCTATTTGGCTGCAGTACCAGAAATGTCCACAAAAACAGCTCCCCCCTTCTCCTCACTGCTTCCCCCGCCCACCTCATTGCTATTCCCTGTCTCATTAGAATATGCATGATCTGCCTGGTTTCAGTCGCTGTCATTGGGCATCTTTGAGAGGGGGTGTGGATTCCCTGCATACCGATGACATAAAGGATGAAGGCATAGTTAAAGGGGTAAGGAAGATTAAAATTGGTATTTTTAGTGACATCACTAAATAGAATAGAGAATCTGATAGTGCCAATCAGACACACACAGAAAATCACAGATATCAGTCAATATACAGTAGGTCTGTCTGTTTAAAAAAAACTTGGGCTGTAAAAATACACGGATGGTAAAAACACCAAAAATCCTTCCCGTTTAAAGTTTGTATAGTAAATAATTTTATTCATGACACAACATACTGTAGTATGACATATAATGACTTTGCACACATTTAGGTTTTTACATTATAGACATTTGTCGACAATAAATACTAATAAAGTGTGTCATCTCTCAGTTTGGCTAACTTAAAGCGCAACTAACATACACTCCTAAAATAGTTTTTAATGTAAATATCATATGTATATGCCCCTCAAGCTTATTTCTAACGGTTTGAGCCTCAGTCACAACTCTGACATAACCAGTCTTGTCATTTCTTTCTGGACAGTTTTACCTGCAGTACCACATTGTCCACATTGAGGTGGTGGGGGCCTGTTCCACTAGTGGATTCCTCATTCATTTTCCTCATAGACTTTTCGAAAATGTTTAATAAAAACACGATTGTGCCGCGGCCAAAGCCAACTCGGGTCGTGACAAATCATGACAACAAACACAATATCGTTTGTCCGTGGCGTAATCGTCTTTATATCAATTATTTTCGAAAAGTCTATGAGAAAAATGAATGGGGAATCCATTTCTGGAACAGGGGCGGCACTGCGCAGGTCTATACCGGCGAGATAAAACCAGACTTGTTTCCATTTCACGGCAGCATGGAAAATCAGAAATGTTGGACATTGTAAACAAAGTGGAAATGCAAATTTGAAACTGTGGACTGACGAAGAGGAGGAATTATACAAACTAGAGTGCACTGATGACATCATCACAGGGCCAAAATCAAACGAGCTGGTCCTGAGAGCAGTTTCCTATATGATTAACGCTCCTATATGATAAATTCTGATTGTTCAAACTTGGTTATTTGTGGGGATAGAAAACACATATGGGAGCACCAAACATACACAAAATATACTGTAAGTTGAATTTAATGTTATTCCCCTCTTTAAGGGGTGGATGACAGTTGATGCTGACAGCAGTGCCCATTTAGCACTGTCAGATGATCTCCCTCATAAAAATGTATACCTGAAGAGTTTCCATATGAAAGCTTATAGCTCTTATTGGCTTAAAGCTCAGCACTTGCCTGAAGATGCACAGGTTCCTATAGTTGAACCCTCATGAGAAGAACGCGCACAGTTCTGGGAGAACATTACAAGTAAAGTCAGAGCCTCAGTGTCTCAGCTTGCTCTGGACTTAAATGTTATTTTTGAAGGCCAATTTCACAAGGAAAACTTGAAAGCCTTTTGGAGAGCAACCAGGGGTTGCCTCAGTCTGGTAACGGTTCAGCACTTGTTCAGCACAAAGACGCTGCTGCGGTACTTTTTGAAATTTCAATGACCCAAAGACCTCGGACAAGATGTAGTCATCATGTCTGTCTTATAGTTCAGCACAACATCTTTGTTATATCTCTGCTGTTTCGGAGGAACCTTCTACACCAAAATGTTCATTTTTCAGGAAATTAAAAATGAATAAAACCTTAGATTTTGAAAAACAAAGCAATACAACCTCAACAGAGCTGGTGTTGTGACTTTATATATTGTCAAGATAGGGGGAGTGTTTTATCACCGAGCTCTGACAATGACAAATTATATTTGATAGGAGTATTTAGCGGCAAAGACTGATAAAATAGTATTTGATGAAGTCAGCACCTACGACTCTGAGTCTGAGTTGCTCACAGTAACAGTTTAGAAACTTGGCTGATGTCGTTTTATCCATGTATTGATCACCATCATAGTCATGCATATTTATTATTTCCTCTTTTTGGAGTATACAAGACTTCCCCAGATTCTTAGTTTATTTCATTATTTTCATTATATTTCAACAATTTTAATAGGAGTGAGTGAGTGAGTGATCACTCTAGGCTGGTTCCCTACACATTATGGTCAATTTCTGTAATTCCATGAATATAGAATTCATATAGTACTAAACTGCCAACAGCTTTGCACACCTCTAAGTTTGACCTGACACTGCACTTAAGAAACCAGCAGGGCGAAATCCAAAAGCGACCTCGCCCCGGGCGCCCGGTTTCAAAAGCGGGTGCCCGCTTTCACAAAAACGGGCGCCCGTTTTCAAAAGCGGGCGCCCGTTTTTGTGAAACGGGCGCCCGTTTTTACAAACGGGCGCCCTTTTCAAAAGGTTATGGTTAGGGTTAGGTTAGGTTTAGGCATAGGTTTACTGAGGTTAAGTTTAGGGTTAGAGTTAGGTTTAGGCATAGCCTAGTTTGTGAAAACGGGCGCCCCGCTTTTGAAAACGGGCGCCCGCTTTTGTGAAACGGGCGCCCGTTTTTGTGAAACGGGCGCCCGTTTTTTGTGAAACCGGGCGCCCGTTTTTGTGAAAGCGGGCGCCGCTTTTGAAACGGGCGCCCGCGGGCGAGGTCGCTTTTGGATTTCGCTGGCTCTCTAAGAAACTCATAATAATGCCCATTGTCTGGACACTATAGCCTCACAGCCATTCAAAGCCGTGAACTGAGTGTGCGCATCAATTTGTGGATTTTCCTTTTTCAGGCCTTTGCAAAGTGCAGGTGGTTGGAATAGAGACGGAGGGGGGGGGGGGGGGCTGCATACTGTATGTGCTAATGGCCAGATTTCAGCATTGGCAATAACACCAACAACAACAACAAAGTACAGGGGCTCTGGAACGGCCCCCTGCCTCAAGCATTTCCAAATGTGGTTCCCTGGGCCCCTGCTGTAATGGTGGTTCTGTGCGATGTTGAATCATTTGTAATTGTTGAAAGAGGAAATGGATTGTCACCGTAGCTTCCTATAGTTTACCAGCTTCCTCTGCCCACGCACTTGCGTGCGTGCGTGCGTGCGTGTGTGTGTGAGTTAGAACATCTGCCCTGCAAAGCTTGCCCAAGTGGTGTGTGTGTTTACGTCTGTAGTTTTGTGTGTGTGCATCTGCATACATGCTAGTGTGTGTGTTAAAGGGTAAGACCACTGTTGTTGAGTTTGTTGTGTACACGTTGCCGTTATGTAAAAAATATGCCCTTCATTGACTTACACTGTAGACTCAAAGTCACTGTTTTAGTATGATTGAGACAAAATGGAGCAACACCATATAACTCTTAGTTTTATTTTTTTCCATAAACATATTAACTTCCTGTTTATTTTACTATTTGGAGATCTGGATTTGGATCCATGGATCCAGTCCAGATTTCTTGTTTCAGTGTACAATTTAAGTCAATGAGTTGATATTCTGAATTATTCACTTTTATTATTATTTTTAGTCCACATTTGGAATTACATCATGGCAAGGTAACTACATACAAAAAAAAAACCTCAACCAAAGTGGCCTTACCCGTTAAATGGCGCTTAAAATCCAAATTACTTGATATGGACTTGCATTAAACTCACACATTCAACCATCCAACGCACCGACCCAACCTGTCCAGCACACAATCGGAAGAAATTAGGGGTTCCTGCAGTGTCTTGCTCAAGGACACCTCAACACTAACTCTTGGGGAGAGATTGGGTTCGAACTAGCAACCCTTTGCAGTTCCCATCCGGCTGTTCTGCCAGGCCACTCTACAGTATATATCCCCCCCACACCCTGTGTGTGTGTGTGTGTGTGTGTGTGTGTGTGTGTGTGTGTGTGTGTGTGTGTGTGTGTGTGGTGTGTGTTTTCACATGTGTGTGTGTGTGTGTGTGTTTTAACATGTGTGTGTGTGCAAGTTGTGCAACTGATATGCCGATATGCAGGAGGTGGACTGTGGTGTTAGGGTATAGGGTATAGCGGTGGAGGGGGAAAGCCAGACATTTACCCTTGAAAAAGCTCCAGTGTTGTAATGTCCTCTCCTTCCCGTGAGCACGCAGAGAGAGATCCACCACGGGCTCAGAACAATTTACACGTCACCATCGATCCAACATCCCCGACGTTGAAACAATGCTGTACTTTCGCCCGGCCGCCAGGGCCGGATGTAGAGGAGGGGCAGGGGTGGGCAGAGCCAAATTAGCCTAAGTCTACACAACTAGAGAATGTAAAAGTCACTTTGATCTGTATGTTTGACTGTTTTGTTTCCCAAATCCAGCCTGGAATTGTGGACAAAAGCAAAAGAAATCTTTAGTTTTGGGGTCTGTAGGGGCTAAAATGTCCTCAAACGGGGGTCTCTGGCTCAAATGCCGAATAAATACTGAGCCCTGGTGTCAAAAAGATTGAAAACGACTGCTTCATATGAAAAACTTTGAGAGTTGCCCACCATGCCATTCTTCCAGCCCACCTTAGTAGGGCTGGCTAAATCCGGCCCTGCCGCCCACCCGCCTCTTCGATACACACCAGCGGCAGGCCCCGCTATTACACAGATAGATGATCCAAGATGAGAAACAGCAACCTTGTTCACGCCTTTTTTTTGCCGCTTCCCGGGGAATACTACAGACAGCGCAATTCACACCTATCACATGAAAACTATTTGTAAGCAACGGCCATGTGTGTGTAAACCTCCTGCATCTGAAATTACAAGGAAATTGGAAACATGTACGAATCGTGTACTGTATGTACAACGTAGTAGATGATGAGTAAGATGCCTGCATTATAAAAAAGTGCTTCTAGCGCTAAAACGGAGACGGATTCGAAGTTTCGGGGATGGGGCCTGGGTTGGGGTGGGTTGGATCGGTATTAAATAATGAGTCTGTGATTCATGGATCGTGGAGCTCAAGCACATGGCTTTGAAGGTCAGATAAGATCTACAACATGTCATACCGAAATACATAGTGGGCTTGCAGATCAGCTATTTAGATGAAAATCTCTCGTGCCATTGAAGAAATCTTCGAATATTCCATTTTTGGGTGGCCAGCCCTACTCTCCCCAGGCCAACAGACAGAGACATCGAGAGCAGTAGCTACATGCAGGACCTTGTAATGCCCAAATTATAAAGAATAAAGCACGGCATATGGTTAAAATGTGTATAGCCACACAGCTAGAAGATCCTGGGATCTATTCCCGCTAGGGACGCTGTGGGTGGTGGCAGCATGTCGCACCTCCGTGTCATCATGCTCATACTTGAGGCGGGTTGGCGAAAGAAAGAGTTTCTGTGATGAGTTTGCATGTTCTCCCCGTGTCCCCTATAGGGTAAATACCCTCACAAAACATGCAGTAATCCTGGTCTCTAGACTGCCTCCCCCTGACCAGAAGGGCAACTGATGGAGGGGACAGGAACTGGTTGGAATAATGTGTTCCTTCCATGCGCTACGTCCAACCAGGGAAACTGCACCCCTGCCAGTTGAAAAGAAGGCAGCTTGGACTCCTCATGCATTGAAGGAAGCATGAGGCCAGTCCGCTGCCTCCCCAGGTGGGCGGAGGATGTGTAGAGCCCACGATCACATTAGTTAATTGGCACAGGGTGAAAAAAATGTGTTAGAAAATCGTGGGTGTTAAATATTTAAGAAAAAAGCATGTATAGTTGTTCCTGCTGATATAGGTGGCATTCAGTGCTATTGCTGTGTTTGGGTCTGCTTTGTGCCCACGTGCGCTGTGCGAGTGTGTGTGTGTGTGTGTGTGTGTGTGTGTGTGTGTGTGTGTGTGTGTGTGTGTGTGTGTGTGTGTGTGTGTGTGTGTGTGTGTGTGTGTGTGTGTGTGTGTGCGTGCGCATGTGTACACATCAGCCGGGCTGCAGGTGAATGCCTTAGGCTATCATAATTAGGGGTCAGGGTCATTAACTCTCCCCAGTGTGTGTGTATGTGTGTGCATGTGTGTGTGCTTGTCTGAGAGAGCAACAGGTGGTGGTCTGGTGTTCAAAGAAAAAAGGAAGAGTAGATGGAGAAATAGAGAGGGAGACAGGAAGAGAATGACCTGTAAGAAAGTGAGAGAGATGCAGAGAGAGAGAGAGAGAGAGAGAGAGAGAGAGAGAGAGAGAGAGAGAGAGAGAGAGAGAGAGAGAGAGAGAGAGATCAGAGTCACAGAGTATTGACCCTTGCAGATAAACACAGCTTAAAACATTCAAACAAGTTCAGGTGTGCTTTCATTTTGGACACATGGTCAGAACGATAAGACACACCAGGCACTCGTTCATCAGGCCTCGGCCCTTCAGAAAGCTGCTTTAATCCACTGTTTTCCAAACAGTCGTTGGGTCGCGTTTGTGGGTCGCGCTCACATTTTTATGGTTCCCTAGTGGACTAGTCCCTTCATTGAATTATTTTCCTACATTTTTACTAGGGTATTTGAAAACATGAGAAAAGATAAAGTGTTTTTCACAAATTCATTATATTAAAAAACAAAAAATGAAAACCAAATTCACTCAGCCCCTCCGCAATCCGTCCTTGTCCAATAGGCACGCTAGCAGAGGGGGGCAAGACAGGAAAGCTTGACCTGCATAGCAACAGTTGCTAAACTATATGGACTGGCATTGGACAGTCGCTAAACCCCACCCCCAAGGGGGGGGGGGTATCTTTTTCAGCAACTTTATAAACAAACCATAGAAATTAGAAAACAAATGTTTGGGAGCTTATGCAAATCAAATACTTTGCAATGAAATCGCTATGTTTCAATATGTTGTGACTGTCATTTCACTTTGATGCATTTGGTTGTCACATTTTGTTTCTTCAAACCTTAAACATCTCAACTTTGGGAGCAGACAAATCTCTTTATATACAGTATATTCACATCCAAGTTCAAGGGTGATGCTCCTCCACTTCTCCCTATTTTTAGCCGCAGTACAATCTAAAATGGCTGCCTTCTGTGTTGCGTTTGCTTGTCCGGCGGGTCAGGTGTCGAGGGGGGGGGGGGGGTGGGGGTGTCCAAAGGTCGCCGAACTGAGATGATAGTTTATTTTTAGTGCAAACAGGGCTGCTATTTCAGGCTCGGCGAAGAGGTCGGTCAGATAATTACACCAGCGTTTGGTAGACTGCTGTCTATTCCACCCCCCCACCCACCCCACTGGTCAATTGCAGCCATATGCAGGCAGACTAGGGGGTCTGCCACTCTGCCACCAGCTGTGTGTGTGTGTGTGTGTGTGTGTGTGTGTGCGTGCGCACATGTGTGTGTGTGTGCATGGCATGCTCGTGAATGTCACCATCTCTCTTTTACTGTGTATTTAGCCCTCCCCTCAGTATTCCTTTATCTGTGTGTACAGTATGTGTGGTGTCCGCAAATGTTATGCTACTGAACTCTGCATCGCTGTTTTGATGTGTGTGTGTGTGTGTGTGTGTGTGTGTGTGTGTGTGTGTGTGTGTGTGTGTGTGTGTATGTGTGTGTGTGTGTGTGTGTGTATGCACACATGCATGTGGTTTCAGAATCTAAATATTTTCGTAGAAATCTTTGTCGTGAACTTGCATCTTTTATGCAGTGTGTGTGCGTGCGCGTGCGTGCGTGCATGTGTGAGTGTGCGCGCGTGCATGTGTATGTGTGTGTGTGCGCGCAAGTGTGTGCATGCGTGTTTATGTTTATACATGTGTGTGGGTCTGGTATTGCATACTTTATGTGTAGCAAGATGTTAGTGTCTCAATGTTTTGTTAGTAAACTCCTCTGTATGTGTCTGTGTGTGCATGTTTGTGTGTGCACGTGTGCATGTTTGTGTGTGCGGCTCTATAACAGTCTGTGCATGAGAAAGAGAGACAGACAGAAATAAAGAGAGAAAATAGAAAGATAGAAAGGGTACCAGAGAAGTGTATGTGACATGTATACGTTGTAGTGCAACAACTTGGTATTTGTTTGTCTCTACAAGTGCGACCCCATGGTGTTATTGTGTGTGTGTGTGTGTGTGTGTGTGTGTGTGTGTGTGTGTGTGTGTGTGTGTGTGTGTGTGTGTGTGTGTGTGTGTGTGAGAGAGAGAGAACGGTAGCCGCTTTCTTTTGTTGTGCTCATGTGTACAGCCCTGTTTACATCTCTCTGATCTGCCTGTAGAACTCCCTGTTGAGTGTACTGCTTGTGTAATTCATGTTTTTGCGTGCGTGTGTGTGTGTGTGTGTAGTGCCAATAGTCATGACCCGTCGTAAAACGGTCTATCGTTTTCACCACCGTTCATTTATAACCATTGCAACTATTATAACCATTGCAACTAAATTATAATGGTTGCGACTGCGAGTCACGGTTGCGACCATTGGCCACCAGTCGCAACCAACGGTCGCTGTCTCTGCAGTATTTACTTTGAAGTTAGAGTGGTTTGTTTAGGAAGGGAAGGAGGCAGTAAAATGAATATTAGATGTAAAGTCCCTTCAAAGTACAGTACTTGAGTGAATGTACTTAGTTACTTACTGTGTGTGTGCGTGCCTGTGTGTGCGCTTCATGAGTTCATGCTGATGTGTTGGTGTGTGGTTTTCTCAGTGTGTTGATGTGTGTGTAAGTACAGCTCTGTGTGCATCGTGGGCTCTTCAATTTGGGCTCAGAGCTCATAACAGGCTGTCCACACACACGTCCGCCCACACACGCACACACATGCACGCACAGTGAGCGGTGGAGCGTACCAAATCCAATCACATCCAATCCCTCTATGTAAGCCTGTTTACTCTCCTCTGAAGCCACCCAGATGTCACGGATACACTGAGAACGACAATAGAGATATACTGTATATGCTATAGTCACAGCTATGGAGTGAATGGCTACGTGAGTGACAAAATGACTTTCATGGTGTTTAATGCAATCAGATAGGACTGTTCGGATTGGATGCCTGGCCAGCGTAAAATGAAATCAAATGGACCCTTACGGGTCCATTTGGTTTCATTTTACGCTCTCAAGAGTTACAGAAGAGTTACCAATGGTCCTTTCTAGGAAGGAAGGAGGACTAGGAGGAAAAATGGAGAAAAAACGAGGGTTTTATCTCTGGTGCCTGTCAACCAATTTCGTCCCAACTCACCGGCAAAAAAGCAGTAGATTTTCCGCCAGGAGTTTGGCACTATGAGGAAGTCTGAAAAAAAAAATGGCAACAAATGCACCAAGTTGGCAACAGTATAGTCTGGGCTGTTAAGGCGAGAAGTCATTCTTTTTGCCATTCTGCAGGTGTTACTGCATAACTTCCGGGTATGATAACGCTGTGACACACATGCCACAGTAGCCAAGTAATAACAACAGAATCACCATCAGTATTAGCAGAGAGTTTTCTGTTTTCAGTGATGAAATGCTGTTGGTTTAGTGGTGCTACAACTGGAGTTAGTCAGTAGCAGTAGTCATTTTTCAAATCATTTTAAATGTAAGCACTTTGAAATTTGAAATATCTTTGGGTTGATTTGCATGCAATCCTGTTTGGTGGGCCAGACTGGGCATTTAGGGGGGGCATTCTCCCCCCATGCCCATGCCTAGATCAGCCCCTTTAATGGTCTACTTGGTTACATGTGCACTGCGATGCCTGCTCTGTCAAACCTCTGGGGTTGAACACAGATTTTTGGGTCAAAAACCCATACTCTGAAGGGCTGGATTCAGGCTGACCATTGTGCATTCATGGTGTTCCCATCGGGGCGGTGTCACAGAGTAAATAGTCAGACGGCGATGCATGCCGGGGTTCCAGATCCCAGGGTTCCAGCATTTGCTCTGGGGCATGCAGAGCCTGGCCTGGCCAGGGTCCTCTATAGGGGTTGCTGGTTTGGACACTGTAGTCTCTCCACGCTCCCTTGACTGTTGATGCCTATCAAGCAGGCAGACGGCTGGCGCTCAGTAGCCGGGGCAATTACCCCTGTTCTGGCACGTACGTGCACCCCGCGTGCACACACACGCACACACACACTTCTCTGAGAGCCAGGGTGAGACCTCAAGTACAGGCAAGCAAACTGGGAGGTGAACGTCTTTGGGCGTGTAGGAATAAATGTGTGTGTGTGTGTGTGTGTGTGTGTGTGTGTGTGTGTGTGTGTGTGTGTGTGTGTGTGTGTGTGTGTGTGTGTGTGTGTGTGTGTGTGTGTACACGTGTGCGTGCATGTGATGTATGGGAATGTTTATGTATGTTTGTATAGATACTAATATATGTCTTTAACATTATTTGGGGGAAATACGGTATACAGTCCTTCAATAACAGTTTGCTGTATTTGTGTGTGTGTGTGTGTGTGTGTGTGTGTGTGTGTGTTGTGCGCACACGTGTGCGTGCATGTGATGTATGGGAATGTTTATGTATGTTTGTATAGATACTAATATATGTCTTTAACATTATTTGGGGGAAATACGGTATACAGTCCTTCAATAACAGTTTGCTGTATTGTGTGTGTGTGTGTGTGTGTGTGTGTGTGTGTGTGTGTGTGTGTGTGTGTGTGTGTGTGTGTGTGTGTGTGTGTGGTGTGTGTGTGTGTGTGTGTCTCAGACCGTGCATGTGCACATCACATGCACGCACCGTGTGTACGCATCTTTGCCAAGAATACTGACGCCCCCTCTTCTCTCTCTCTCCCTCTCTCTCTCTCTCTCTCTCTCTCACACACACACACACACACACGAAACCGAAAATACCCATAATCCCACTGTGTGCCCGCACGGGGTATTCGGTTTCCCCCTGAAAAATACCCCCGCCAATTGGAGCCTGAAACGCGATCCGCTCTGAGGTTAAGACAGTCAGACAGAGAGCCGTGTCAGAAAGTTATGATTTGTCATAATCGTACTTTTTTTTCCCTCGCTCTGATACCTCAGCCTTCGTCGGTGGGGAGTGGGGTCCGCCTGCGGGGGTTCAACGCGCCGCTGCGATTGGCTGATTCTAAGACCAAAATTGTCCGAAGGTGGGGGGGGGGGGGTGTTCATATTAGTGGTGGAGAAGTGGGGGTACTACAAGTCGGAGTGGGAGTGTGCGCGCCAGCGCGTTTGTGTGTGTTATTTGGCCAAAGGCCGAGTTCTAAACACTCTGTCCGTTCTCATTCAGGAATGTTATCGGAGAGAGACACGCCTACAGTGCATGCGTGTAGGGTCCCACACCAATGCACGATTACGTGCATGTACGCACGCACACACACTATGGAATGGCACAGACACATACCGTAGCACACACAAGTTGCTGACTCTTTTGGATGTTTGGGAAAAGAGAGAGTTTCACCAATCCTGTCTCACAAACAGCACACTCAAGGATCACGCTGCACGTCCACTGTAGAGATGGTAAAGCATAGTCCAGGTGAAGAGATGTGGTGTAGGCCACAGACTGAAAAAAAGCAGTCCAATAAAAGTTGTAGGCCAGTTTTGTTTTTACTAAGAAACATCATGTCCACTCTAGAGATGGGATCTAACAGTGTGTGCACTCTAGAGATGGGATCAAATCTACTCATAATAGCAGCAAAGAAAGCTGGGATTCACCTTCGAGGATGCGCTTGACTTGGCCCGATTAAAGTGGCACATATTTGAAGGAAGCGCTCAAAGAACTTTTCAATATTCAGATTGAAAATTTATGAACAGCCTACCATGCACTACTATACAGCATCAGATAGAAGGAAATAGACGAAGAGGTCGGGGGGCATGCAGTCGGACAAGAAAAAAAAAACAATCTGTCCTTTATTGTTTTAGCTGTGCAGTGGATGACACACTAATAGACTTGTGATTAATTGCTCGGAGCAACTTTGAGTGTGTGTGGAAACGTATACATGTACTGTGTGTTGATTCGTATCTATCCTCCCTCCCTCACACACACGCACACATATACACACTGACTGTACGCATGTCTATAGTATAGTCCTTACTTCTAATAGGAAGGAACACAGAGCGAAAGCAAGGCTCAAGGATACGATGACCGATCACAGAGAAATCCAGTGTTTGTGTTGGACAGAAAATGAATGTTAGGGCAATGCATGCTGGTATTTCTTCCTGTAGACTCTACTTGGACTGAAAGTCCTGAATGACCGTTCGCTCATGTGCCAACGACGGTCAAAATCCCACCTCTTAAAATGTCCACTGCAACTGCTACCCTACTCTTACGTTAATGAAAGAACTTTCAATTAATTTGCATCTTTCCATCCCGGAGAATATAATTTAGAAAGAAAAAATAGCGTTCGCTTCGCCCATACGGGTTCCTCACCCGACGAGTGCGAGGAGGAAGAAAAGAATAAAAAAAAGAGAACGAACGCATCTGGTAACACTTCTGGGTAATTGCTGCTGAGAAGCCCCGAAGATCTGAGAGGAGAAGAAAATTCCAACGTGTTTTTGCCCCGTCCCCTTTTCCTTCTTTCTTTCTTGTTCGCCTCGTGTTTCGATTTCACAAGATTCTAGGTGAAAACAAAAGAGACAGGCCTATAGCTCTGTGGCGTTTCGTGCGGGGAAGCTTTTCCAGTGAAAAAAAAAGAAGCGTCCACCATGCATGAGGTGTCGTCCGGGGCCCAAACATACATGGGTTTCTTCTTGGAAAAGAATAAAAGGGGTTTCCCACGTCACGCCGGAGCAACAGGTGATGTCTTTTGACGGCAAACTTTTCCAGGAATCTTTACATTGTTGGAAATGTTTTTAAATCAATTTTCACGCCTTTGGTGGCTTTATTAGCAGCATTATTGGCATTACTTAGCACTATTGATTGTAGCATTAGTTAGTATTATTAGCCTTAGTTACGCATTAGCAAGTATTCTTTTACTTACTTAGGCATTGTTAGTTACTTTACATTGTAGGCCTGATATTTTGAAAATGGTGAAAATGTTTTTAAACGCTCGCATGTTTTTTCCGTGCCTTTGTTGTTGTTCTTGGCGACAGAGGGAGGGACGTGCTCGCGGATGTGTTGGTAATGGTCGCGACTCGCGAGGCCTCGTGCCGCATACGTCTGCACCAATCTCAAACAAACTCCCATGGTACTTCTGTATACTGGAGATGATCATGAGCCCATTGAGACCTGAGAGTTAGATTCTAACAAATGTCTTTTAAATCACGCCAGCTTTCTAGGGGGGTGGGGACTATTTCATGTCAAGGACCCTAGAAATTATATGCAATTGGCCGCAAAATCTAAAAATATGTTGCTCCAGGCATCCCCCACCACCTCAGCAGCAAGAACAGTTAAATACCTTTGCTGTGATAGAATATGTGCTCTATATATATTCGAAGATTTGCACACATTTTTTCAAAAATAGCAGATCTTTGGAAGTGGTTATACAGCATAAAAGCTAAGGTGATACAGAGGCGTTGTCCAGGTCTTATGGGTTGGAGTGGAGTCCATGGACCCGAGACAATGTTCACAAAAACATCTTCCTCATGAAGAATGATGTCTTTTTAAGCGTTTTCTAACCTGACCTTCTGATTGTGGGCACATCACAATAGGGAAAATATTACATATTATGGTCAACATGTTCAAAAAGTAGTGCCTATTTAACCAGATATGGATATATCCTATAGTGTCCCTTCACAAAAAGGAATACAATTCAACCAACACTAGAAGTCATTTGTTACTTTACAACAGGGGTTTTCAACAGGTTGTCCGGGGACCACCTGTGGTCCCCGGACAACAAGTGGTCCCAAGTGGTCCAACAAGGGATCCCAAGTGGTCCCCAGGCTAAATGATGGAGAGTTGGTTAACCAGATGTAATTCTTTGAGAGCATAAAAATGAATGTTTCATGTTTACCCTCTCAAGAGTTAAAATATTCATCATGTGAATTATCCCAAGTCTACACAGCTAGAGAATGTGGAAGATTACTGGTCATTTTGATCTGTATGTTTGACTGTTTTGTTTCCCAAATCCAGCCTGGAATTGTGGACGAAAGCAAAAGAAATCTTTTGTTTTTCGGGTCTGTGGGGCTATAATGTCATCAAATGGTGGTCTGTGGCTCAAATTCTGAATAAATAGTGGGCCCTGGTATGAAAAAGGTTGAAAATCCCTGCTTTACAAGGAACAAAGCAAAGATCACTGAGTTCACGCCGATCAACAAATAAAATAGGCTATAGGGTTTGACTTTAGTTAAATTATTAGCAAGTGGACAGTAAGTCTACCTATAGGTATGTGAGTTCTCATTTGAGAAGACACAGTAGACAAAGTGAAACAAGTCATCCCCAGCGAGTGCACATCGGTACAGAATCAAACACAATGCGGGTGGCTGGCACAGTCACTCCTGCTAACATCAGTCGGGGGCTAGCTAATGAGCGCGCCTGAAAAACCACCATACAATGCAATAAAGTGTTGCAGCGCGCTGGATGCAGCATGACAGAGTGTTTATCTGTGCGCCGATGGCTGCTGTAGCTCTAATCAAGTGATCATAGGGTTGGGCGGGAAGGCTAGACCTTTTTAGACCGCCTGTTTAACACACACACACACGCACACACGCACGCACACACACACACACACACACGCACACACACACACACGCACGTGCGGGCACACACACACACACACACACCCTCCTATCACCCAGAATAAATACTTGGTACCCACACGGAACCACATTTCACCAACAGAGTCGACCACACCAATGGGCCCACCCTGTCTCTTGCAGCTCAATCTCAGCGACCTCATCCACTCTAATTTATACCTTTTTTTAAGTCTCTGTCTGTGTGCCACCAGAGTGGCAGCAGGGTGGCACACAGAGGGTGTGTGTGTGTGTGTGTGTGTGTGTGTGTGTGTGTGTGTGTGTGTGTGTGTGTGTGTGTGTGTGTGTGTGTGTGTGTGTGTGTGTGTGTGTGTGTGTGTGTGTGTGTGTGTGTGTGTTGGAGGGGGGCTTAGAGGGTGTCTCCTATGCCAAGAGGGGCATGTGCCCTCAAGCTGTCTTCTTGACAGCTTCAAAGTGGTATATCCCCCACCCTTCCCCGTCCCCACTTATTTTGTTTAATTTTGTGGTTAAAATAAAGAAGAAAGAAAGAAAGAAATGGACGGGGAGGCAGAACTATACAGCCAGGGCCTTTTGTATAAAGGCATCGCTCGTGACATGTTATTGTTCGGCGGTTTGTGTAGTTATATTGTTTGTACAGTTGCGAGGAGAAATCTACGTTATGATTTGATGTGTCGTTGTGGAGAATATGGCGACGGTACGCAACGCGCTCGTCGTGCGCAGAGCGATATTGCAATGAAACTGACTTGTGAGAATGCAGTTTGAGAAGGTGTGAAACGCACACCAGACAATTCCAGGGAATTGCATTTCAAGTGCAGCTATCAGAGAGTGAATGGCTTGTCACGAGATGTGAGAATAATATAGTAGCCTAGTCTAATATCGAGAATAACACCCATAGCTTTGGGTTAGGATTAGTATTATAACAGATATGTGACCGCTTGTGATTGAGGCGAAGTCACTGCAAAATGAGTTACCACAGGCACATACAAAATAAGTTACCCACTGAGCACAAGTGTCTAAAAAACGTCTAAAAGTGAAACGTCTAATCTAAGATATCGTCTAATAGACATCTAATCAACGTCGAATCTAAGATTAGACCTCTAAAAACTTGACGTTTATTAGACTTTTTTTTTTAGATCTGTGCTCAGTGGGTGCCACAGGCACATACAACTAGAGCATGTCTACAATAAATATCAGAGCTGAATTTGACATGTAAATATAGGAAATAAATGCTTAAACTTGTAGCTAGGTGTAATGTTAGAGTCCAGAAGCTTTCAAGCCTGTTTTCTCGCAAAAAGAAAAAAAAAATACAAGGCAATCTAACTCTATAAGCCATATCTTCAAAACTGGTGGGCAAAACTGAACTACCAACAGTTCAGTTGAAGCTATGATTCCCTGAATGCTTTCATATGACATATAAAAAGTAATAATGATAAAATAAAATAAATCCCCAAAGATTTAGCCCCAGTCACGAACGGTCACATATTATAGTACGGTATATATTAGCTCTATTTTTCCAAACACTGACAGATTATTAAAATCTTACAAATAACAATGATTCTGCCAAAGCTGTCAGAAATTCCTACAGTAAATTCAATGTTATTTCACCCTAATACACAGTGTTTTTGCACAGTCTTCAGTGACATTGAAATATCTTGTAATATATAAATTAAAAACAAAACAAAAACGCATATGGCAATTTTCAAACCACACATTTAACAACCATAGTTTTCACTAAATAAAACAACTATCCATTAAATACAACTAACCACAGATCTTAGAGTTAACTTACATTTAAGTTATACTCTAGGTTGACTGCCAATTCAACATGATACAACCTCATTAGCTGCTAGATGAAGGATACGTACTGTATGAGATTACAGGACAAATAAACCCACAGTGTTTTTCCAGAAAACTTTTTGCTGTACTTCACTAAAGTATTTCCGCTTCGAGGCAATACACTATAAAACTTTTCATTTAGCTCTGAGTGTGCAAAAAGGTAACCAAATGCACCCTCCGAGTTACAAGGAATAAATAGATTAACAGAGGATTCAAATACACAATTCAACCCGGATTGATTTCAGCCACATTTTGTAGAATTGTTCTGACTGTACTGTATGTTTTAAGTAGTGCTAAACTGCCTTTCCTACAATCCATTTCACCTATTTTTGACTACCCTAAAGCACTAAAAATGAGAATGCAATTTTTATATTCATATCAATATTCTATCGCCAGGTTCATAATCGTTTTTTAATATTTAATGTATATATTTATCCATTTATTATTTTGTTCATGTCAGAAAGACTGACTGACTGACTCGAATTGCTTTAAAATGTTCTAGCATGATAAAAGCAAAGCACTATGTGGGAAAATATCGCGATGTATCGATATCGAATCAAATCACAACATAATTAAGATTGCAATATAAATCAATTTAGCACCTAGATATCAATATTGATATCATATCATATCGTGAGGTATCATATCATGTCGTGAAGTGATGTGTTCATTGAAAAGACATTATTTTTGGCAAGTGACACACTAAAAAAATGGAGTACACGAGTACTAAAAGTAAAACAAGACTCTGCCACACTCCTGTTTATGGATCTGTACACACAGTGTCTGACTCTGTCTAATTAGACAAAGACCAGAGCTGTAATTCAACCTGTCTTCTTGTCCCAAAGATGAAGGATGGACCACAGTGTCTCACAACCCACTGGCCTGCATGGCCACCCACAAAGACAGACAGGCACGCAGACAGATAGACAGACAGACAGACAGACAAGTGGAAAGACAGTCAGACAAGCCGGACAAAGTCGGAGGTGGGCATTAAAATTCACAATTTAATGATGTAAGCCATAATTAATACAGGCCTACTGTATGTCAACATTTTTAAATCAGGCTTCCTAAACAGAATCTTTGATTGGTCATGGGAGGTACAGTATTACTTGATGTGGTTCTTGCTTATTGTAAATTGCTCTGGATTAAAAACGTCTGCTAGATGTCTAAATTGTATTTGAGCAAGATTTTATATATCATTAATATACCTTAGAGATGTTGTCTTTTCTAGAAATGGAGATCTGAAAAAAGTCATTAACATGGTGAAACACAACTTGGTGACATCATCAAGTTGTTTCACCATGTTAATGTTTTTTTTTTTTTTTTTTTTTTTCTTTTCTGAGAGTGTTATCAACATACTCTATACTCTACTCTCTAAATATTGTTAATTTAAGTTCCAGATATTGCAGGTTTAACTCTCAGTGTAGAGATTTAACCAAAATTGACCCAGTCCAATATTGGTTATATTTTGTACAAACAACTGGAAAATGAACACAATTTCTATAGACAGATGGGCAAATACATAAGTACACAAACAGAGAATAAAGACGGATAGACAGACACACAAACAAACTATGAGACAGGTCAACAAAGAATTATATGTTGTAGTACTAATCCAAACATGCCTGCAATTTCAATGATTTCTTTCGCAGCATCACAACCATGACCTTGCAGTCAAGGTCATTGATCAGCAAACATTTCCCCCGTTGGTGTGGTGCATCACAACACAACCGGATGATATTTGTCGATTCGGGGTACTTTGTGGTCAACGTTGGACTACTTTGGGGTACTTGGTGTATACTTCAGGGTACTTTGGACTACTCTGGGCTGGCTTGTGGTGGCCTACTTTGTGGGGCACTTTGTGGTTCTGTTTTCTGTTGGCTGATGATGGGACACATCAGTCTGTGTTACTCACCAACAGCACGTTGAGTTTCAGCAGACACAAGCCTCTGCCGCTAAGTAGGGTGATTATATTTCATTATAACAGTGAGTCTTATGAGAAGAGGTGGATGCAACATCAGTTCTGCGACCTTCAAAAGCAATACTACAGAAAAACGACAGTGTGTGCATTTAGAGGTGCTGGTTGTGCAAGTAATGCGCTGGTTTAATGGTGCTGCGTCTACTCTTGGATCTACTGCCATCTACTGCTCATGATCCGAGTTGACTCTGGAAGAGTGGTTTTCAACCTTTTTCATACCATTATTTATTCTGCATTTTAGCCACGGACCTCCTTGATGTTGAGTTTAGTCTCTCTGACCCAAAACTAAGGATTTTCAAGTTTGTGTGTGAACAATTTAGGAGATAATTGGCAAAATGTTGGTCAAGTAACAATTCTTCTACCTTTTCGAAATGTGTAGATTCTTGAAAATTAAGTAATTCAGATGTTTAAATATAATTTAACTCTTTTTACGATTTTACGATCTCAAGAGTTACATATCTATAAGGGTCCATAACAACTGTCCATCATTTAGATGGGGACCACCTGGAATCGTCTAAGGGACCACTGGTGGTCCCCGGACCACTGGTTGAAAACCACGGCTCTGGAACATTGAAATGGAAACCGAATTAAATATACAAACATTACATATTGATTATTCATGTGCCTTGTGGACATCCACACAATATTCTTTTCTGAGTTACTCATGCTCAATCTCTACAGAAGACTAATCACTCAGTCAAAATCCCTGTACAAATCAACAATGCTCAAAGCACCAATAACCAGACAATTGAAACAAGCATTACAGACATTACATTATTAAAAGTTGCAGTGAATGAGTTCTACTGTATTTTTGTACTTTCCGTTTGAGTCATTATGAATACAATGCACTACAGTACCAAGCTTTGAGCCTTGAAGTATACTGTATATAAAGCACAGTACACAGTGGCTGCTATGCTCATACACCTTATATATTATCTCAGGTACTATGTTGTGTAGCCTAGATATACTGAGAAGGAAAAAAAACGTTATAAAAAAAAGTGGGTCATTTTGCACGACTGTTTCCCTTCTCATTAAATGTTTTATAAAGCATAGATTGTCCTCACTTTAGATGGGTTGCCAAAATATGCTTAACTAATGAGTAATTAACTACCTTAATAAATCCTTCATTTGGTAGCATTTATGAAAGATGTATTACTCATTAACCAGGTACAACTGTAGGCATTAATAACTAACTAAATTAATAAAACACTTATTTATAAAGGGCTGAATATATCATTTACAAAAACTTGAGAATATAATGATTAAGCACATTCATGATTAGATTATCAATGTGCAAAGCAATGCTTAGTATTGTATGAATAATGCTTTAGTAATGCTTAACAAATGTTTAATAGTGTACATATGCTTATACGTGTGTTTACTGATGCTTATGAATCATGCTCTACTAATGATGAATTCATTAAGTATAAGTAATGCTTAACTAATGGTTAAAGGGGAATTCCACCAATCTAAGATTTTTTCTGGGAGCGTACAAATGGAACGAAATGAACCCTAACGGGTCCAATTGTACACTCTCAGAAAAGGTCCTAAAAGAAAAATCATTAACATGGTTGATGAGGTCATGAACTTGTTATTATACAGTGCTACCATCTCAGGTACACTACAGTATGTAGCCTAAACGTATTAAGAAGAAAACAATGGGGGAGGGCATTGCTAGGAGATGCTTTGGTTGTACAGTTTGCAGCAAAGCTTGTAAATAACAATAAGTACATATATCACGTAATACACACAGAAGAAAGAAAACCCCTTTACTTGTACTTCACTCAAACTGTCTTACTTCTCCTGTATTGATCTACTACTACTCTGTGTGTTCTTTTTTACCTGTAAAACTGTTAAGTGATTGTGTATCTGTGTGCGTGTGCATGTGTGTGTGTGTGTGTGTGTGTGTGTGTGTGTGTGTGTGTGTGTGTGTGTGTGTGTGTGTGTGTGTCAAACTAGTACTGTTTGAGAGGTTTTGAACTGCTGATGTGGTGTCTGTGGGGCAGAGACAGGCAGACAGGAGGAAGCTGTCCGTCCCCCTCTCTCTCTCTCTCTCTCTCTCTCTCTCTCTCTCTCTCTCTCTCTCTCTCTCTCTCTCTCTCTCTCTCTCTCTCTCTCTCTCTCTCTCTCTCTCTCTCTCTCTCTCTCTCTCTCTCTCTCTCTCTCTCTCTCTCTCTCTCTCTCTCTCTCTCTCTCTCTCTCTCTCTCTCTCTCTCTCTCTCTCTCTCTCTCTCTCGCCCCCAAGGCACACAGAGAGGGAGGAATGTTTATGCCGTTGCACAGCACCCTGCCCCCCTCCCTTTGATCTAAGACCCCCTAATCACTTCCTGGAGATTATACAGTACGTGTACCTCCGCACACCACTGTAGCTGCATCTGTGTGTGTGTGTGTGTGTGTGTGTGTGTGTGTGTGTGTGTGTGTGTGTGTGTGTGTGTGTGTGTGTTGGAGGGTCAGTCTGCCAGGTCCTGCTGCAACATG
This sequence comes from Benthosema pterotum, assembly GCA_039105355.1. Classification (NCBI taxonomy): domain Eukaryota; kingdom Metazoa; phylum Chordata; class Actinopteri; order Myctophiformes; family Myctophidae; genus Benthosema; species Benthosema pterotum. Next base: position 50,462,847 of record CM076965.1, read on the forward strand.
GTGACCATCCTGATGATGACAGACAGAGATAGCAGAGAAACAGAGACAGGCCAATGATGTCATCAGACGCCGACGGCCCAGGCACGGGGGTTATAAAAATACACAAGCCATCATTATCACGCAGATACAAACGCACCCGCATACACCACGCACTGCGACTACATGTCATTATGCGGTACTAGTCCAGTAATAGTGTCATTTGACCTCGAACTAATTGCAAAAAATCAAACTCAGCTGATTTTGTATCTTCAATATATCTTGAATAACAGATAAAAAGTTGCCTGGAATTGTCTGAGGGGAAAGGTTTGAAAATGGCATTTACAGTATGTCCACCATTGACATTCTATTGAAGGCAAATATTTTCTAAATTTCATTGTGCTTTAAGTAGCAATTGATATATCAAACTAGAGAGTCTTCATGGTGCTGAATCCATTCTTAGCATTAGTTTTGCACAAAATCACTCATTGGGTGAAATATCGCCATAACAACTTGCCCAAATGTGCTGACCTCATCATATTTGTCAACACAGTTAGCTTTTTGGAAGCTTTTTGGGGCAAAATTAATGCTTGGAATGGATTCAGCATCATGAAAACCCTATAGTTTGATATGTCACTTGCTACTTAGAGCACAAGGAAATTTAGAAAATGTTTGCCTTAAATGGGATGTCAGACAATTCCAGGCAACTTTTTATCTGTTATTCAGGATATATTGAAGATACAAAATCAGCTGAGTTTGCTTTTTTGTACAAAGGCCTTTGAGACCTAATGATTTAAAAAATAATACAGTTTGTTTAATCAGCTTTCACCAGCAAAAAAAAGAAAAAAATGATATAATGTTAGGCTAATCATAATCATTGCACTGGATCATTTAAAGGATAGGATAGGTCATATTAATTTTCAATAGTTTTTATTTCTTAATTTTTCTTTTAGGTTTTATGATCTCCGCTACACCCAATAAATCTGAACTTTAAACATTCTGTTGATTGTCTGTGGTCTCAAGTTTTTTTCTGTGATTTGGAAAGATTTGAGCTGAAACAAAAACAGGTAAAACAGTGGAAACAGTGACATCTGCTGGCAAATCCCCATTGATATCCGTACTGTATATGGGATTTGCAGGCTGTACATCACACACAGCAGGACAATCAAAGCAAAGGGTGGGGTTTTGAGAAGGGCTCATTCCAGCCTCTGTGGGGGTTAATATCATCATTTATCATGACCAATGGCAGGAATAAACAATGAACAAACATATTTATGTGGATTAAAGCATCATTGGGGCTTTTTGGAAAATCCATACATACATCTCTATGGGGGGTGGGCAAGGACTGCCACATCACAGTACTCGATGTGAGCCCCTTATGTTGAAATTAGTTGTCATATACGGGTCAGGACAGTAGAGGGCAGCACATGTTTGTTTAATCTGCATGGTTGTCATCCATTGCAATGGAACAGTTCTACCCTATATCTGTTTGCTGTTATTCCACAATGTCCAACCAATTAGTGCAGACCATGATTGGTCTGTCCTGTGTCATTGGGTCCTCTGAAATACAGTTGGACACAACACCATACACATCAATTGATGTTTGAACTGAAGCAAGGCAGCTTGCGAAATGTGCTATGCTTCTCTTCGTGGCAAGTCGTGAAAACATGGAGACAAACATGTTTCACGAAGGATCCTCTAATCCTCCACAGGCAGCTTGTTCCTGTTCCAACAAGTACAAAATACCTGCAGGTTTATCACCTGGACAATCAGCTTAGTGAGGAGGACCATTCATATTGTTGAGCAAGGGGGACTGCTAACTATAGTGGTCTTAGGTCCATTATTGATATGTTTCAAAGAATTGCCCACAGTGACTGACGAATAGTTTGCCACAGCGTAGTGGAGGCATTTTTTGTTGATATGTCTTTATATTAGTCTTAATATTAGGCTTACCAGTAAGACGCCTGAGGGAAAGAAGTGACATAGGCACAATGTCACATGTACAAGGCTTGATGACTTGAGGCCAGATAAACATAATGTCAGTATATGGGGATCTAAGGGTGGTAGTGGGGACATGCTCTTGAGTGTACAGCCTGTTGAGAGCTCTACAGTAGTTTTTCGCTCTGTGTCGCTGCACTAATAACTTTGGTAGGCCTGAATCGACAGGTGTCAAGTCAAAAGGAAGATATCAAAGGTGAAGATGGATCAACATAATTATGATCAAGCATATGAATATACATCAGAAGAACCCGTTCTGACATTCCATATATGGAGGTCTGATAAAGTTGCTTGCCAATATTGATGACATCAGATCAGGGATCTCCTATATGGGCTTAACTGTGACTACAGGTCATATTTATTATGACATCAGGAATATCCAGAAATGATAATAAACTTATATATTACTAACAAGCGAAGTGATCATTCTTGTGGGATCCATATACAGTATGGTGTGGATTAAGCTGTCCGTGTGGGTCTATTAAACAACAAGTTATTCATGACAAAACTGCCACATGCCAAAAACACATACTAAAAGGACTAACGCAAATGCGTTCCATCAGATCTTAGTCATTACAAAATAATTCAACAATCCAAAAGGGAAGATATTCAATATGGTTTATTTCTCTCACTTCACCAACCAAACAGAATATTATACGGAAACCAGTGATATAGATATTGGTTGAAGTTTCTATAGGCACAGACAGAGCTGTATCTGCTCTGGGGCACACGTAGGCACATGCAGTATAAAACCCCTAGACTCCAATAGGTCCAACCACTTCAAAAATCAAAAATCCCACCACAAACATACCTTTGTCCCAACTCTGACCTGAAAATGGAAAACTCAATGCTGCCCTCATGGAATAGCCCCACTGTTTCCCAAACAATGGGACAGGAGCCCATTTGTAGGTTGCGGCTGCATTTTTACATTTATTTTTTCTTTACACCATTTTTGTTTTTAAATTATTATCATAGTTTTTGTTGCAATAAAAATAATAGTCCCCACCATACGGTGGAGACAATAATAATAAATTTCAGTGATTTCTTTCAGCAATGTCATGAAAGAATGAAAGAGGGTCACATGCTGTTAAGTTTAAGAAACACATCGCCAACATGCGTTTGTGTGTTTGCCACTCCTGGCCAGAAAGAAATTGTGTAGGTGTGTGGAGTGTCTCCGTCACCAAGTCTTTCGCGCTCCACATTTTACTGGGTGCAGCTAACTACTAGTTTCACTTCATACCACTTGCGACGCTGCTGCGTTTAGGGCTCCGTTCTCAAAGGGAGATTGTTGAAAGAACAACGTACAAAACAAGAGAAAATGAAGGGAAAAAAGCAAAAGACAATTTAGTCGAGTATAATATTGCAATTTCATTCTATGCTTCCAACTCTGAAGAAATGATCCTACACCACTAATGCAGGATACATATGCAGTACAATCCGTGAAGGTACAAATCTACAACAGTTGGCATTAGAGGACTCTATGAACACTATATTACATAGCCAATACAGTATGTAAAACCACTCTGAACTGAATGCATTGTCATTCTAATCCCTGGCAGGCAGATGTTATAGAAGTTTTTATTTACAACATACTGCTTTTGCTTCTACCGGGTGACTTTCAACACAAACGTGTTTGTGGTGCCAACTCAAGGCCACATAAGATGCAGGATTGATGCATGACGGAGCAGTGTGGCACCGTCTGTACAGCACTATACAAGATGACAGAGAAATCACAGAGTTACCATGCAGCCGAGCTATCCTGCAGCTGTATTAATGTCCTCTGAAAGCCATTCTCTCTCGAACATGCAGGAACAGTAAGCTTTCAATTAAACACTGTCTGAATGACAATGGAGTCCATGTGTTGACAGAAAAGGAAGCCAATTGTGGAATAACGCGAATACAGATCGACAGGTGCATTGGAGAAAGCCAACCGTTATTTATCCTAACTTTCATGACGATCTGTGTACCAAAACATTAACCATGCCCGTTTTTACAATGCAAGTTTAGTTTGCTCGTCCTTTCCTGTACCTCATTGGGGGCAACCCAAGCAGTATATTATTAGGTACAGTAGGATGCAGATGAGAGTGACACATTTACTGATCACTCCATCTGGCTCATAGCTGGCTAAAAAACACTGACTGCAAAATGTCAGGTCATAAACTGTAAGCCCAGACAGGAAAACCACCCTTCAAGATCGGAACAACAACAAATGCTATAAGCAAATCTCATACACACCAAAGAAAGCAATATATAAAGTTTCCTTTAAACCACTATATGTCAGAGAAGGTTCTGGAAACTGGTTGTTGCAGCCGAGATGAACTTCACAAAAACTGTTCCACATGGAAGCTTATTTTCATAGAAATACGAACTTCTGATATGGAACTACAAAAAGGTTCCATATGACCTGGTTCAAGCTGTGCTGTAGAATCATTTTCATTTCCGTGATCTTCTTTTGGAAGAACGTAGTCAAATACAGAATTAATGACCTCAAAACCATAGCAATATGATGAACGGAACAGATTTCTACAACAACAATTACACAAAAACTACAAAATAAAAACTCTGAACAGCGACATTGTACACAACTTTGTTTGATAAACATTTCCTCTCATTGTTTTTTTTAAACACATCTATTTATTTGACACTCAAAGCCGTCCACCTCATTTGACTTTCTTTCCCAAATTTGAACACAAATAAACTCAGGGAATCTTTTGTTCTGTATACTGTAGATACACGTGGATAGGTAACAGAGAATGATGCTTGGTAGGGTACAGACTAGCTCATGGCCATCTATTCAACATTTAGATCTTTAACAAAAGAAAGAACAAGGCATATCTATGAACACTGAAAGCAGCCATGTCCACATACAGTTTATTGAAAAAAAAAAAAAAAAAAAAAAAGTAGATGCCTCATTGGCCGCTGCTGCTCAAGTGACTACTAGCCAATCACAGGGAGTCTTTCCCGGGACTTTACAATTACCCCTTCACTAGGTCCCTCCCCAATCTATCCTGGTCCAATAGGAACGTCAGCAGAGGAAAGCTTGACCAGGAAAGCTTGACCTGCATAGCAACAGTTGCTAAACTATTTGGATTGGCAAATAGTGACTAAACCCTGCCACAAGGGGTGGGGGTTTATTGGCAAGAGAAAATGCAAGTTTTGTCTGTCTCATTGGCCAACCAAATGTCCCCCTTCATAGCTTGTCAAGCTTTTGTATACTTCCGCAATGGTTCTGCAAAAAAACCTGCCTCCATGTCGCCTCAATTCGAGATACTTATGTCTATGGCCATGGCGACATCGTCTGGTTGTCTCCGGTGTCACTTGTTAAGACTTTGTGGTTTTGTAAGCCTTTTAAGTCCAACTTATAGAGCTTGCCTGTACCCTGCAGGTCCCTAACGCCTAGTTCACACCAACATCGATTTCTGGTAAAGTGGAGTGTCCAAAATGTGAAAAAAAAAATCAAGCAGTCACCTTTCGTGCTTTTTAGTACACAATCCACTTTGTCCCACTGCATCGAAGTCAAAGAATGCTGCTTTCCTCGAGCAGAGTTGGTGTGAGCTAGGCGTAAAGGTCATCGCGTATTCATCTGTCTCCTCGTCCACGCCTCCTCCTCCTCGCCACATCGCTCTCCCATCGGTCAAATGTCTTCCTCTCGCTTCCCAATTAGTCTCCTACGTCCCTTTTTACACCCCTCTTCCTCCACGCGTATCTATCCATCCATCTTTTCCTCTCTCTATCTCTCTCTCCCATCCAACCCAACCACCCCCACCCATCCCTCCCTCCCTCCCTCCATCCAGAGCTATAAGACAGTTCAAGTTCTCAGGTGCTGCCCACGACGTCCCCACCCCAGGTCTCGTGCTTGGTCCCCGGGTTGAGGTGGGTGATGGTCACCTCCACCGCCTGCTTCTTCTGGTGCTTGGGCGGGATGCTGCACACCTTGTAGCAGACCTCGTCTCCCTCCACCGGCACGTACTCCCCCTCCACGCTGCCCATGGGATGGACCGAGAGGAGAGGATCGGGAGAGGGACGGGAAGGGGGCGGGGCGGGAGGAGGAGGAGTGCAAAAGAGCAAGATCAATTAAGCCGTTTAGAGAAGATTCTACTAAGTATCTTTGAAATCATGGCAGTTTCAAGGTTCAAGGTTTACTTTATTTGTCTCCCGAAGGAAAAATTTGTCTTGGAGACAACGACCGAGCTGCACACAAAGTTACACAGACAACAGGAAAAAACAGCAGAAGACAGAACAACACAATAGAAAGAGCAACATAAAACAGAGCAACACAACATACACCTTAGAGCGTTCCATGTCCCTAGGCAGGGTGCATCCAGTTATCGTTAAGCAACTTAATCGAGAGAGGAACAAACAAGTGTTTGTATCTGTTATATTGTACCTCCTACCATTCCGCATCAACACATATACAAGGTTGAGAACATGTGAACAATGTTACGAGCCTGTCTAATGACTGCCTGTTTAAAAATGGTTTCGGGGGGATAAGGGGAGGCAGACATGCCAATGATCTTCCCGGCCATTTTTGCAACCCTATCAATCTGTGATTTAAATTTAACGTTAAGGTTACCAAACCAGCAGGCGCTGCCATATCTCAGGATCGACTCTATACTTGCTCTGTAGAAAATCAACATGACATTCACATTTTCTCCAAACAACCTCAGTCTGCGGAGGAAGTTAAGTGCTGATGTATCTTTGCACAGCAGGATGTACATGTGCATGTGTTCCAGCTCACACCCTTATCATCATGTACTCCCAGGTACTCATAGGACACCTGAAGATAAAAAACAAAACAAAAATGTTTCTATGTGCGAACAGTCTTCTCAAACTATTTCATGTCCCTGCCTAGAATTATATGTATTTGTCTACCGCGTCCGGGAGGATGGCGTTAGGGCCCAGATGCTGAAGATATAAGGTGTCACGAAACCTGGGTCTTAAGTTTTTAAATGGTACCAGGGCTGTCACCAAATGATGCTGCCGCTGTTTGTTGGTCTGCTTCGGGATCTCCTCCCAGTGGACCTCCCTACGGAGATGCTCAAGAGGCATCCTAACCAGATGCCTGAACCACCTACGCTGGCTCCTTTCCAGGCAAAGTACCTGTGGCTCTACTCCGAATCTCTCCCGCGTGACTGAACTTCTCACCATCTCTAAAGGAGATGCCAGTCGCCTGCCAGACAAAACTCAGTTGGGCAGCATGTTTTCGCGACCTTATCTTTCGGTCATGACCCACACTTCATGACCAGAAGTTATTCTTTCTGTCATGACCCACACTTCATGACCAGAAGTTAGAGTAGGAATGAAGATTGCTATATGGCTCAACTCTATTTTCGTCACAAAGTTCCGGTTTCCAAACTTTTATTGCCCAGTTTGTTTGTTGTTCCAAGGACTTCCCAGAAGCAAAGATTTGATTTAAAAAAAACATTTGCATGTTTTTGCCATGTTTTTCTTTTTTCTTTCTTTTTTGTTTTTTAATAGCAGTGGCACAGAGAGCTTGTCGAGACAGAGAATTCAAATGTATTCACGTATGGGACATTTTGCTTGAACTCGACCGGCGTCTCTTTAATGGCCATTATGTAAACAGCGGAACATAGAGCACGCCCGTCATAAAAGCAGCCATAAAATGCTTTAAGAGCACATCATGTGAGAAGTGATAAGGCCTGGACCGTTTACTATGGTGCACCATGAACAATACTGAACGCCGAGTGTGTGTTTTCATTCGTATAGTTCATCTCCAACATCCCTCAATCCACACACACACACAAACACATCACGCACAGACTTTATACACATGTAGGTCAGACACTGTCAAAACAAAAACGGCGTGACAAGCGGCATGTGTGGCATGACGCATTGCTGCATGCAGGCTTTTGTCTAAGGTGCGTGTGTGTGTGTGTGTGTGTGTGTGTGTGTATGAGTGAGTGTATTTGTGACATTGTATTGCTCAAGAGCACTTGTCTATTGTGCTTTGAAGAGAGTTTTGCAGGTTTTGTTTATCCTTGAGTAAACAGAACTTTTTCAATGCATGTGTGTTCTGTTGATGTCTAAGCATTTAAGCCAGTGGGTGATAACAGAGGCCCAACCAGCGAAGGTCATCAGATATCCTCCTCTTTCATACTCCTACACATGCCTGAAACCGCCTTTCCGTCTATGTGTGTGTATGTGTGTGCGTGCGTGCATGTGTGTGCGAGTGGGGAGGAGTCATTTAACTCACTCTACTCCTACACAAGGGTCCGATGTCACACGCACGCACACGCACAAATGCACACATCTCAGAGTTTCACTGGAAAAACACTGGCACTTTGGGGACAATTAATGAATTGTAATACCAGTGTATGTTTTAAAAATGTTGGGCACATACGTACATCTTTTATTGGAGGTTTGGCATTGGCACTAGAATTTGATTATACGTGAAGAATAGAGGGTATGTGTGTGTGACATCATCACCATAGCTGGGAGTTATGTGTGGATTCATAATGGTGAGTGGGCAGGAAGCTACTTTCTGGCCTTGACAGCCCACACATACGTCAGCCTCCCAGCGGACCAGAGAAAGAGCGCGCTGGGTCCGAATTCACAGACCAAACAAGATTTATGAATCAGACCGCTAGCGGAATTTTCTGGCATGTTCGAAATATGGCTGCAAACCACTTCGTGAATGGGGCCTTTCTGAAACGAGTGTCGACACAGTTGCACAATTCAATTTATTTTTATATATTTTTTATTTTTATTAAAGAAGGATTGATTAAATTAGTTGATTTGGAAAGCCCCCCAGTCTCCCTCACTGGTAACAAGATGTGCACATGCACACACTCTAAAGTACAACAAGCCAACAGCACGTACACCAAGGTCCACCCCCATTCAATCATGATTGGAGGAACACCCCTGTCATCCTGATTGGATGAAGGCTTTTCCTCCCAAAGCCCAAACTGAAACTATTTTTTTGACTGGGGACTAGGAGGAACTCCTTATATGGTCAGCAGCACACTCTATAGGACGGAGGATTATCCAAAAAGTAATGTTTCAAATTCAGAGAATTCACTGAATTTACCTTTAAGCGAGGTGCGAGTGAGCGAAGCTAAGGGGGGCGTGCTGCGAACGTCTAGCAGTGACACAAAAAAAAAACGCCAACACACTCACTCTGAGATATGGACGAAGATGTCAGCTCCCCCGTCTGACGGCGTGATGAATCCGTGGCCTTTGGAGCGAGAGAAGCACTTACACACGCCAGTAAACACCGGTCCTTGAGACGCCCGCGCCGTCCTGCAGGGCACAGAGAGGGAGATCATTCCTATTCCATATTTATTTGTGAATACATTGTTTTGTCTTGATTGTTTGCTCCACCTTTGCTTTGGCTATGTATACTTTATTACATCAGGGGTTTTCAACCTTTTTCATCCCAGGGCCCACCATTCATCCAGCATTTGAGCCACGGACCACCATTGGAGGACATTTTAGCCTCACAGACCCCCCCCAAACTAAAGATTTCCTTTGCTTCTGTCCATGACCATTAATCTTCTAGTTGTGTAGATTAGGACTGAGTCACATGATGAATATTTTAACTCTTGAGAGCGTAAAAATGAAACCAAATGGACCCGCCAGGGTCCATTTGGACCCGCCAGGGTCCATTTGGTTTCATTTTTACGTTCTCAAGAGTTACATCTGGTTAAACAACTTAGCTGGGAACCACCTGGAACCCTCTCAAGGACCACTGGTGGTCCCCGGACCACCGGTTGAAAACCTCTGCTCTACACAATGTATTTTCACGCTAATGAAGGTCATTTCGAATTGAACCAACTAGAGAGAGGAACAGAGGGGGGAGATTGTGGTGAGACTAAGGGCAGTAAATTTACAACAGACGACGAGGAGAGTGGGTTTAATAGGATAGTAGGGGGTTTGGGGGTGAAGGTACGATGGATGGCCAGTTACATGTCCAGTAGGTAGGATGGAGAGATGGCGCAAGGGAGCTTGTAGGCCAAAGGTTGTGTGCGTGCGTGTGTGCATGTGTGTGTGTGTGTGTGTGCGGACTGTGGAGTGAAGGAGGGCATGCGGTATCCCGCTTGGCAGCTCTTAGGGGGAAACCACACCGATGATTTACCATGAATGTTTGCTCGCGGAATACGTTTAACATTTCATTCATTCGGTTCTTTTGGCCGGCCGCGATGGCCAAATGCGTATAGCTAATAGCTAAGGCACAAAATTCTAGAAGAGCCAAGAATGTCCGGCATGCGCTGGGCACACAAATCAATTCAATTCAAAGGGCTTTATTGACATGAGAAAACATGTTTCCATGGCCAAAGCAAAAGAGCACAACACAACAGTACACCAATACGATCAACACAAAAAGTAAGTGCATTTGAAAGTCAGAATCTTCTATAAATCAATACAAGAACACACACAATGATTAGTCTTTGGGGTGGCTGTGTTCCATTCGATATCCATCTCCCATCAGAGCAGCTCACAGATCTTGCTTACGCACAGACTTGTGCGTTGCAAAGACGTCACAAGACGAGGTCTGTGAGCGTAAGAGAGTGAGAGTGTGTGGGAGAGTGTGTGTGCATGCGCGTGTGTGTGTGTTCCTACGCTGAGCAGGTCCTGGTCCGTCGCGTGGGCAGTGGACTGGGGATGAGGTAGCCCCTCATGGGGGAGGGAGAGCGCTCTCTGTGCCTGTACGCTGGAAGATGCAGCGATCCTAAAACACACACGCGCGCACACACGCACACACACACACACACACACACACACACACACTTTAAGTTTTGGGATGTATATTAGAGGTTTTCTACCCATTAAAAATGGGTGGAATTTGAAAATGTGTGTGGGAAAATGTAGTAAGCTACATTCCTTGTTACTCGAAACAAGTAGTGTAGCTTCACTACAAGCTATTCCCAGAGCAAATGTAGTAAACTACACTACAAGTTACGGGAAAATGTAGTTAAGCTATGTAGCTTAGCTACTTGTAACAAGCTACTGCCCATCACTGGACACACGTTGGGCATAAGTTTTGTGCAATTACTGGACCTGAGCACATACAGTAAATGTCGTGAGCAACACTCTTACCGGGGGACACCGGGGAGCTGGGTGACGACAACACCGGGGAACCGGCAGAGGGCAGGGGAGGGGTCACGGGTCGCGACCCTTGCATGGGCTCGGAGCAGTCGGAGGACATGGTCGCACCAGAGGACCTACAGGAGGACGGGGACAAAAGGAAAGAGGGAGACAAAAAGGAGAAACGTTTAGAAAGGGACTTTGTGTTCATTGTCTGTATGTATTGTCTGTATTGTCTATAAACTACACTTGAGCATCATTTATAAAAACACAACATGGTTTTGTTCTAGTAAAGTGTTGTTGGCATCCATGGTTGTCTTATGGATACATTAAGGTGTTCAAAGGTCTCACAATAAAGAATTCTTAAAGAATTCCTAAGACCATATCACTTAAACCAGGGGTGCCCAAAAGGTATATTGTGATCTACCAGTAGATCACAAAGGCCATGCAGGTAGATCACACGACAGTCCCCTAAAATGTATAGATCTGTAACTCTTGAGAGTGTAAAATGAAACCAAATGGACCGTAAGGGTCCATTTGGTTTCATTTTTAAATTATATTTAAACATCTGAATTACGGAATTTCAAGAGTCCACACAATTAGAAAATGGAGAATAATTGTCATTTTGACCAAAGTTTTGCCAGTTCTCGTTCACAATGGTAGACAAAAAATGTGAAGGCTATTAGCTTTGGGTGCAAGAGGCTAAATTCAACATCACAAACTGTCAACTCAAACACCAAATGCTGTTTTCAAACGTCAGTAGTAGCATATAGAAGAAAACCTTCCAATTCTCTCTTCCATTTTTCATTATAAGTGCATTATTCTAAACACTGTAACAGTAAGTAACACCATCACCACTATTCAAAATCAAATAGATTTTTTTTGATGTGTAGATCTTGTTGAGGCGGTCATTTTGAAAGTAGCTCTCAAGTCAAAAAAGTGTGGGCACCCCTGACTTAAACCAAACCCATTGGACAGCAGAGTGCACATAAACATAAACACCCCTCCACCACCAAGTCCATGACCTGCTGGGGGATGTTCTCAGGACCCTCTAATTTACCATGGCAACACCAATCAGAGAGGGGCTGTTTGTCAGAACCACGCAGTATGGCAGATAAGGGGATATAGGGGGCAGTCAGAGAGAGAGACAGAGAGAGACAGAGAGAGAGAGACAGACAGACAGACAGACAGACAGATAGAGAGAGAGAGAGAGAGAGAGAGAGACAGACAGAGAGAGAGAGCGAGACAGAGAGTCAGCAAGAGAAGGAACAGACTCGGCTTTCAGATATGCCCTGGCATTACATAATTCAATTACATCACCAGCTTTGGGAACCAATTACGGCAAAACCATAATTGACCGAAACGGCCTGAAAAACTCCCGTTCATCTTTCCATTACTGGCTACAGTCGGTGCAGCGAGAGCGTGTCCAATGAGGTTATTTCTATTTTCGTCGTCGCATTGCTCGACAGCACGTTTTGGCCGTCGTCATTTGGGAGCAGGGGGAGGTTTTTTCGGCACGTCGTGGACATCCCTTGGTCGTGGTGTCGGCGCAAATGTTATTCTTTTTTTGTGGTTGACGGGGTCTGCATGGCCCTGATTTGATAAACAGCAACGTGATGAGATTACAACCTCTCAGCGCTGGGAGGCAGGCCTTACAATGCCAAATATGGTATAGGTTTAGAAGTGTATGAAGGGAATTGCCAACCTGTGCAATTTCACCGTGTTTGGGTGAACTCAGGTTAATTCACTGGCTGGTGAACATACTAAATGTCAGATGATTTAGACTATACGCAGCCTATTATTAAACATGCAAAAGCTCAGATTGCATTATCAAGCATCTGGCAGCAGAAAGTTCTTCACACTGCCATTGGTTATTGATGACTCTATACATTCATCAGCTACTCTATACTAGGGTGACCATATTCTAAAAGTACAAAACCAGGACACCTTAGCGGGGGGGGGGGGGTCCCACGGGTCCCACGGGTCCCACGGGTCCCACACACACAAAAATAACTTCAATTACAAATTATTTCTGTTTTATTTAAATGCATTTATTCAAAAAGTCAAAAGTGCTTTACAATGTGCTTTTCAAAGAAAGAAATAATGTCAATCAACTTCTCTCAGACATAACTCTGAACAGCAACACTGAAACTCAGCCTCAATTTCAGACATGAATGCAACAAAAACTAACCAAAATTTATATTTTGGTTAGTTTTTGGTACATTTTACTACAGTTACTTTCTAAGTTGTTAATATACAAGAGGATTTTTTGTTAGATATTTTATTTTCATTTTTCCAGAAGACAATTGTTAACCTTTTTCAATAGCCTACAACAGACATTGTTGCATTCATGTCTGAAATTGAGGCTGAGTTTCAGTGTTGCTGTTCAGAGTTATGTCTGAGAGAAGTTGATTGACATTATTTCTTTCTTTGTAAAGCACATTGTAAAGCACTTTTGACTTTTTGAATAAATGCATTTAAATAAAACAGAAATAATTTGTAATTATTTCTGTTTCCCCCCTAGGTGTCCTGGTTTTGTACTTTTAGTATGGTCACCCTATCTTTCCCTGGTTTCACGAAATATTCAGATATCGAACAGTTGCTACTATCGCCCGAACAGCTTTTTTGTGTTTTTCTGTGTCAATGTGGAATTTTAGGTCCCTTGCACCACCATTGCAGAGCGAAACATATGTGCCTGCTTTGCAAACAGTGCACAGTGCTTCACTTTTGTCTCGCCCCGGTCTGAATACAGGGAATTTTTTCTGTAACTCGTCTGTAAACGTGCACTTGCGCTTGGGCATGGTGGCGGAGACTGACAACCACGCTGTCTAGTGTCTACTAACTGACTGACGAAGGCTGCCTGCTGCTGCTCTGCACTGACTCTGCTTAGGGCTGACGTCATCGTGCGCAGCGCTAGGGGGACGTTCGGAAATACCACACCGGAGCGCACTCGCCTATTAGTTTTCATTGCTCAGTGTACTCAGTGCGCAATTTCCGAACGTGCCCTAGTGCCTGTCGATTTACTGGTCCGATGTAAGCAAAGGCGTGTCGGAAAGGAACTGAATGAAAGTAATTTTACAAAAACCGGGACATTTCCTCAATTTCTAAAAATAAACCGGGACACCCGGGACAGGACGTGAAATACGGACATGTCCCGGGAAATACGGACGTATGGTCGGTCTACTCTATATGTAACTGTACTACACCTATTGTAGCACTAAGAAAAGCTGAACTTTGAACCTTTTTCAAGCCTGGAGCTTCTTGTCTATCTTGTATTCTGTATTATACTGCTGCCGGCTACTTAGGAAACCTGTGATTCCTTCCGGTTGATGATGTAAAAACAAACAATCACTCAATGTCAACCTAAAACCAGAAAGACGGGTCAGTGAGAGGTGCATACAGTAGCTAGCCCAGTATTAACCCCGTGGGTGAAATACAGTCGCCAGAGGCAGCACAGCAGTTAGTACAGAGGATACAGAGCAAGAGAGATTACAGGTGCAGGACGGGTGCATAATGTTACACTCAGTATTTATGGTTGCATAGGGTCCATAGGGTTGCACATTTGTGTACATGCTCTAAGTTACAAATAGATAAATGAACAGAACACTGAGGTTTGTGTTACAACGGGGTTTATGGATCATTTGATCGCCAAATATATAAGAAATAAACCAAATAAAAGAAAACCTCAATGATATTGTAATGTCATGTACAGTACGCTCCGTGTTCACTAGCTTAATTTGGTCTCATTTCCTCTGTTGTGTCAACGTGTCAATTTTCATACCCAGGTGTTTGGTGACAGAGCTGACAGATTCAGGGCGCTTTTGGCTTACGTAATAAATTGTATGTAAATTCGATATGGCCATCAAAGATATTGTTACCGCGTGTGTAAACCAGATGAAGTGTCAGTCCACTTTCTTTCATCTTGATGGTAGACGGCGGGGTAGATCTTTGTTGTTACAGCATGCTAATGGCATACGAAATGCACAAACAATGAACACAGTCATGTGAGAGGTGTGAGACAAAAGGGAAAAGATGATAAAAGACAGAGTGGAATGAGCTGCAGATAAGGAGAGGAACCGAGAACATGGGGGGGGGGGGGGGGTCGCTGAAGTGTGTGTGCGTGAGAGAGTGAGAGAGTGAGAGAGAGAGAGAGAGAGAGAGAGAGAGAGAGAGAGAGAGAGAGAGAGAGAGAGAGAGAGAGAGAGAGAGAGAGAGAGAGAGAGAGAGAGAGAGAGAGAGAGAGAGACTTTTTTGACTTTTTAAAGGTAGGGGAAGTGATTTGAAATTCATGGTGTAGTACCAGCCTGGTGCACTAGGGGCCCTCAACAGTAGCTACGCTATGTGAACCTGCTGCTCGCTCCTGATTGGAGGAGAATTGGTGGTGACCTGGGGAACTTTTATTAGCTCCTCTGCTAACGTGGGGGAGGGGGAAACTCCATATGTGGTTTCCACACCTTATAATAGAGCATTTTAACAGAAAAAAAAATATTTTTTGGGTGATATCTGACAAAAGTGAAATCACTTCCCCTACCTTTAAAAAACCACTTTATTTAAAAACTAAAAAAGGACAACAGTCACTTCAGTCCAGTCATCTCATAAAAATCACGTATAAAGTGCATACATTAGGATTTCACCTGAACACCGAGCCAAACACCAAGACCCCCTCAGCAATTAGACAAACAACGTCATTAACACACCATTGATGTACAAACAAGTCTAGTGTTCTCATCTCTTTATGAAAATTAAAATCAACCCATACTCTGGCCCTGACCAGTGAGATAAAGACGCTAACCACATGCACGAGAGAGAGAGAGAGAGAGAGAGAGAGAGAGAGAGAGAGAGAGAGAGAGAGAGAGAGAGAGAGAGAGAGAGAGAGAGAGAGAGAGAGAGAGAGAGAGAGAGAGAGAGAGAGAGAGAGAGAGAGAGAGAGAGAGAGAGAGAGAGGGAGAGAGCGACAGAGAGGATCTGTTCAAGTATGATCCGATAGGCCTAGGCCATAGTGAGCATAATACAAGCTTATTATATAAAAATAATAATTGTGAAGCTATCTCTGATATGAATACAGGAATGTGTCAAATCAAGGTTGTTCTGAGACGTGCAGTAACAGTTGCATCTATGCATTGTTGTTGCAACCACTGGTCACAGATTATTACTATGGAAACCTGCAGAAAGTCATGGCTGTCGCTCCAAATATGAACGTCACACCACAGTGGCCTCATCAAGTCCTGGATAGCCATACAGGACCATCCCCTATATCTGCACCTCTACCACACGCACACGCACACACGCACGCACACGCACGCACACACTTCTGCCTGGCTTTCGTGCTACCAATATACATGTCTCACAGCATTCATAATAATAATGCATCTATGCATGTGCACTCATCTAAAACGTAACACTCACAGCATGTTTACATATTTGCATAATTTGTGTGACACACACAAGAATCAATTGACTATGCGCCAATTTTGATGTACGCTTCTCCGAATATAAACAGAGCTGGGATTTTCAAAAACAGCATCTGCCACAATGCCAACACAGCCAAGGGAGGTTTATATGATCTTATACACCCCTGTTTTGGGACACTTATGGGGAAAAACACGCGTTTTACCACACAGCCACTACTCATGTGGAAAGCCGTCCCTTCTGCTCTCAAATCTCTACATTCTCTCTTCTTGCAAGATTTACAACAATGACTTCAAATCATGGCTCCATCTCAGCACTAACTGGTCATAGGCAGATGTTAAATCCCTACGCCGGATGGACAACTCTGCATTGGATTCTTCTCTTGGGTTCAGGGGCAGATCTAGGCATGGGCATGCATGCCATCATCAAACATGATGGCATGCAAAACAACCAAAGATATTTCAAATTAAAGTGATTATAATTAAAATGATTTGAAACACTACTACTACTGCTACTAACTAACTACAGTTGTGGCACCACTAAACCAACAGCATTTCATCATTGAAAACAGAAAACTCTCTGAGTCAGACCTTTAGCTTTATGCATGCTGAGTGTCTGTTGCAACATTCAACAACAACTGATGTTATTATTGATGCTTTACTTGTCTAATACCTAAGTCCTGTATCCGAAAATGATATGGGTGCGCCTTCATCGCCCGTGGCGTGAAGCGACACGGGCGATGGAAAATGTTATATCTGCCCCTGCTTGGGTTAATGTCCTGGTTGTTTGTACAGTTTGTTGCCTCAAGGTATAGGTGGACCACCATGGAAACATTCATCTCTTTTAGAGAAGATACTGAGCCACAAGAGACAGACAGGTCAATGTTTCTTTTTCCCACCACAAATGAGGAACATTCCAGAATTTCCTGGACGGTCAGACTAACATCCTGGCCCCACCAGCATGCACGTGCATTCACATTTGTGTTTTGCACACGCATTCATGCATGCACCCACGGCCCATGCACACGCAAATGCACACACACAGCTGTATCCGTCATGTAACGCTTACCTTGACTTGATTTTCAGAAACAATGTGCATTATTTGAATGTCGACCAGTTGAATAAAGAGAAAGAGAGACATTGTTGGTAGCTTGTTAAGCAAATTACTATAACTGCAGTGATGTACAGTAGATCCACTGGCTCCTGCGCCCAAGTACGCAATGTATAGATCAGGGATGCATTAAGGACAGTAAGCTCTGCATCCCAGGGATGCACTACTGTATACATGGTGCACTTAAAAAATGTCAAAATAATGACCTAACTGTCCCTGAAGTGGAACAAATGTCCTTGGGACTCATCTAAAACATCCTCCATGCATCCCTGGGACTCATTAGATGGAAAAATGATTTACATCACTGTAACGGTATACAATAAAATTAAGGCTAGTAAGCTACAACGTACATTCATGACCTATGGATGGCACTGGAGAAAAAGGTCACTATGGATTCATCCTCAGGGGAGCATGAAGGTGCACTAAACAGACACAAGGACACTCTCCAGACAGTGTTTTTTTTTTGCAGGACATCTTGTTTAGGACTAGTCATCTCACTAGTCCAAACCAATTCATCACCAACATTAGTAGTACTGCGCCGCAAGCAATGCTAAAGCTGGGACATTCAGCAACACAGGGCTTATAACCGTCTCTACAATCATCTGCAATGCATCTATATTTATCTCCTCTTAGTTGGACTGTGGGCAGAAATATTTGGTCTGATGTACTAAATGAAAAGGACGGAGCATTCAGTGATTTGGGTGATTTGGATAACAGGCCAACAGCACGCGCACCAAGGCTGTCCACCTCTATGCTGATTGGATGAAGGCTCTCCCAACCACCACCAAAATCGAAACTAGGCTTTTTAACCACCCGAGGGGTTCACTGGGGACAGGGAGGAACTGAGAGGGAGATATGGTCAGCTCACTCTTTAGTAAGGAGGAGTATCAAAAACAAAAAATAAAAATAAGGACTCTTAGAGCTTTAAGTGAAATCAGTGAATATACCTTTAACAGATAAAGGGGAACTCCACCCATTTTCAACATTTTAATATGTCATTAATACATCTTAGAGATGTTGTGTGGGAATGATAAAAAGTTCCCCCAATTCTGTATTTCCTAAAAATGGAGGTCTGAAAAAATCATTAACATGGTGAAATACATCTGATGACATCATCAAGATGTATTTCACCATGTTAATGGTTTTTCTTTCAATCCCCTTTTTCCTGAGAGGGTACAATGGAACCAAATGGACCCGCTATGGGGTCCATTTGGTTCACCTTTGTATCCTCTCAGGAACATTTTTGAAAATGGGTGGAATTCCCCTTTAAACCGGCCACACATGTGTATTAACCAGCCACACATGTGTAGGATTGTTAATACAGACTGTTAATGTCAGTCCAACATGTAGTACAAGTACAACATGCCTGTCCTCAGTACTTCCCCATCTTTGCACTATTTTTTCATGCCAGCTTTTCTATACTCAATGCTCAGTTTTATCATCATTCATGTGTACCATAGTCCCTATCTGCACTAAATCTCACACTCTTGTAGTAGTATTAGATAACAAACGCCGCTATTATCACCACTGGTTCATTTAATCACAACCACAAAACCCACACACACTCGATCTCTCACACACAATACACACACGCGCGCGCACACACACACAGACACAGATGCTGGACCTTTGGTCTCCTCAGACTGGAATGTTCCATGTTAGTGTTCTCTGACCATAACACGCTGCCCTGTAAGCCTAGTGCTGATACAGCAAATACCCAGCCATCCATCAGGCTACATAGCACAGGCCTGTAATGGTCAACTGAAAGTGCTGTCTAGTACACTTTTGATCATGTCCACACATATCTGTGAAATTCTCTCCCTCTCTGTGGATGTCCTCCATAGAAGTCCCTCCCGAAATGTTGAATCTAGTTTTTCTGTTACAAAAGTGGAGTACGCACATCTCTAGCAAAGGTGCTGGACTAAAAATTAAATGTACAAAAGAAAGAATAATAGTTTGCACACTGTATAGTAAATCTCAGGACAATTTATTTGAAGACGACAATGTTTTGACCCTACATGGGTCCTCGCCAGGTATAGGTTTTTATTTGTTGACAAAATTGTCAATATTTTTACTCATCTTTACTTATAGTCATTATAGCTCAGTTTTTCATTTTGTTTGTCAGTGAAAATCGGAACGACAAACATTTTTTGTCATAGTTTGTACAAAATCAACCTGTGGTGAAATCATGATGCTGTTGTTTTTAAATTACATTTTACACCCACGATTTTGTAACTCATTTTTATTTTACCCAGTGTCAATTACCTAATGTAATGATCCTGACTCTACACATCCACCCCAAACCTGGGGAGGGGGCAGCAGACTGGCCTCATGTTTCCTTTAATGCATGGGGAGTCCAAGCTGCCTTGTTTTCACCCAACAGGGGGAGTTTCTCTGGTTGGACGTAGCGCGTGGAAGGAACACGTTATTCTAACCTGTTCCTGTCCCCTCCGTTAGGGTATCTACCCTAGGGAACATGAGAAGGACATGCAAACTTCACACAAAAAGCTCATTTCACCAACCCCGTCCTGGGTATGGGCGCTGATGATGTGGAGTAGGAGACATCCGAAGCGTCCCTACCAGGAATCAAACCCATGCCCGTCGAGGCGACAGCACGACCACAGGCATCATGCCCCTCGCATTATGCTATTCCAATTACAACCATCATCCAACATCTACTTTATAGCAGCAAGACAGCTACAGCAAATATAACTCATTCAGCTGTCCGTTTTTCAGTGCTACTAACAGGAGGGACCCAAAGCACAATTCTACCATCCGGCCTTGCTGATTACACACAGGCTATTTAAGAACACAGACCAAGCAGGCTTTCCTCCCCAGGTGGAGGATCTGGTGATGTCAGGTTGCTAATCTACAATCTCAGAAGGTGTCTCGTAGCACCGCATCGCCACGCTGGTAGAGCGACTATTTTCGGTACGTGCATAACCAAGTGTATAACTCAGGCTTGTGTGGCTCAAAGGCAGGGGTGTTGATCTGTCATATCTGGCAAGAAGAAGTGCAAAAACAACAGTCTGTCCTAATTTTATTTATGAGTCATCGGGGAACTCATTGGAGGCTCTGAGGCAGAGGACACAGGTTGCACAACCAAACCAAACCAGAACACGGCAGATGACATGACACAATGGGACCAACACCATGCACAACAGCATATCACAATTACCCCTACCAACATAATTATGATCAACAATATTATTTAGATAAAGACGCACACACGTGTGTGTGCACACACACGCACATGCACACACACGCGCGCGCGTGCCACTGAATGTAGCAGGATGTCCTTTCACCTCCCATCCTGTTGAAAGGTTTTTGTACGGTGATTATTATATACGGGAAGGGGGGTGGGGGTCCACTGCCTTAGCTAATGGTTACTGTACATGCCCATTAATGGCAAATACAATACTAAGAAATACTGCTGTCGACTGTTAGTGATTCTCGACCGCTACTGCTGAGGCAGGCAGTGCATGAACAACATGCACCCACGAACACATGCATATATGACATGACACAAATAGCTGATGATGCAAAAATCATTCCAAAAGAACATAATCGAATGTCCCGTGTTGTCCCACGTTGGTCTAAGCGTTTCAACGCATGTGCCTTGTAAGTCTATGGAGCATATCAGACCAAAGGGACAAGCCTGCTTTAGCGTTAACTCCCGTGACCGTTCTGACCCGAGCAGTTGCAAGGTGACCCTTTGGTTTCATGGAGAAATCCATGCCAAAACACATCAAGCACTCTGCAGCTTTTGCATATAATCCCAGAGGTAATCTATTCCTCCTCCTCTCCAATCACTCAGGTGAAACTCTTCCCTGTGACAGGGCTTCTTCTCACCACAGTTTTTTTAAACCATGTAGTATGTGAAAAATCACCCTAATTATCCTGTAGTGTGTGGTGTGATGTGTGAAAAAAAGAATGCTACTAAAATACCCACATTTGAATAAAGACAACCTGCGACAATGCAAGCTGTTGGAGGGGAGGGGGGCATCTATTGACTTGAATCAAGAGCAATTATACAGTATACAGTACAATATCACCCCCTTCTTCTGACATTTTAATTGGTATTTCAGCCATGTATAAATGCAGAACAGGAGCGTGGATGCATGAGCACGGCAGCGAGATAAAAACAGCCCAAATCCTAACATGCACATGTCCATCCAACAACACCTTTTAAAAGGTTGGCACCTTTTGCCAATCATTCATTCATTCATTCATTCATTCATTCATTCATTCATTCATTCATTCATTCATTCATTTCTCACCGCTGTAAGAAGGCAACAGCTACTTTTTTTAAAGGCACAGGGTGTGGACTGCATGAACAAGAACGCGTGGTAGAAGAACTACTAGATCTTTCCCCGTCTGTCCCTCCCCGAGAGGTCACTCTCACCTCAGAGACGTGAGGAGGAGGAGAAAAATGGCAGACAGAGAGAAAAGAAGAGCGGACACAAAATAAGGTGCATGAGAGAGAGAGAGCGAAAGAGATGCACGTTGCACAAGGGCATATGTAAGCGTTAGAGAGGGTGGTGTGGTGGTGGCACGGTGGGTGCGTGAGCTGCAAGTAATTACAGGTTGGAGGATTCTCTCTGCAACCTGTGGTTAGAACAGCAGTTGGCAACAGCCTATTCCAGGTGTACATAGGTACACTAGTATGTTATGCCAGCCACCTTCTCTCTATTTCTTTCTTAAATGTTCAATCCCACTGGGACCACTGAATGCACGCTTAAGATTAGATTGCTTTTAACGCATCCCGGAAGGAAACACTGTTATTTTAGCTCTTTTCTTTCTACCCTAGACAGGGGGGGGTCGTAACACTTTCAACATGATGTTGCGGCTCGGTGTGCCATGTGTGAGCCATACGCTACGTTTGCAAGGCGGAAGGTGTTACGTTTCCAAGGTGGAAGGTGTTTACAGACTGCTGTGGTGTTTACAGACTGCTGTGTTTTTGTCCCAAATAACATGCCAAAAATGCACTTTATTATAATGCAATGCCAGATCCTATGGCATGCATACAGTATCCTTTGCCATGGGAGGAAAGCAGAGTACCTGAAGGAAGTCTGGTTTATAGGCTGCTGTGGATATGTCTGAGTGGGCTGCCAGCGCGAGCAAAACACTATGACAATATTATGATAGATGAGGCTGTATTGTCCATAGAGACACATTGTTGAACTAGAGAAAATCATGCAGTAGGCTATACTATGAAGTCAGATGGAGACTAGAAGGCAGTGGTTGCATATACATTAAGAAAAGGTGTCCATTTCATAAAAATTCACAATACTGTACTATAGGCTTGAGTGTTGTGTACTGCGGGGGTTTAGGGTATGAGCTCATGACCTTAGGCGTGGATAAAGTATATGAGCTGGCGGCATGTTTAGTGTGTGTGAGAGAGAACGAGAGCAATAGAGTGTGCTGATGACGTCTGCACCTGCAAATCATATTCAGAACACAATAGAACATGGATCATTTTGGGCGGCTGGAGTGTCTGGAGTGGGTAGGTGGGTGTGTGTGTGTGTGTGTGTGTGTGTGTGTGTGTGTGTGTGTGTGTGTGTGTGTGTGTGTGTGTGTGTGTGTGTGTGTGTGTGTGTGTGTGTGTGCATGTGTCTGTGTCTGGACGGAGGAGGGGGATACGTTGTGCAATTGATGACTCACCGCCTCCACTAGACCAGCGTGCGTCAATGACGACGTCTCTCGGATCTTTCACGAGACGATATGGCGCACAAAATAAGAAACAGAACAGAACAGTTTGGTCCTCAAAAACTGGCACCTTCTCACAATCCTCTCACTGTTCCCACCTCTGGAAACAGGATTTAGACCATACCTGGGAATTATGCAGCCCGGGGGCCAAATGCGGCCCTTTGGCTGACTCTGACTGGCCCGGAGACCACCAGTGGTCCTTGAGAGAGTTCCAGTTAAATATGGAGAGTTGGTTAACCAGATGTAACTCTTTGAGAGCCTAAAACATGAAACCAAATGGACCCTTGCGGGTCCATTTTTCATGTTTACACTGTAAAATATTCATCATCTGAATTAGCCTAAAGTCTACACAATCAGAGAATGTAAAAGAATGGTCATCTATGTTATCCCGTTTTGTTTGTAAAATCCAGCCTGGTATTGTGGACAAAAGCAATAGAAATCTTTAGTTTTGGGGTCTGTGGGGCTAAAATGGCATCGAATTGTGGTCCGTGGCTCAAATACTGAATAAATTGGTATCAAAATGGTTGGTCTTACTCTTACTTTTATCTTGAAACTAAATTAATATTACGCAGACTTTAGTTCAGCCTTTAGTCTTGGCCCTCCACAATATTTTATCTCATTTGGCCCCTTGGGAAAAAGAATTGCCCACCCCTGATTTAGACAGAGTTCTACTAATACTACTTCAGCTAATAAAACATATTAACTAGTGCATTTCGGACAATTGCAAATCAAGAGTAGCCTGGTGAAACCACTTCCCCTGTTGACCAACATTCCAGGAGGGAGAGTCTGGACTCTCTGTGGCAGAGACGATGTGCTGCCAAACCAATTCTGGTTCGGAGCGTTATGTGGGCCATTATGCGGGCGCTAGAGGTGCGATCGATGCGAGACCGATGGCATATTGAAGCTGTGCAACAACGCAAAAATAAAACACAAACAGGATACAACCCAAAATAATTATTTTATAAGATTTGCGATGCTTGTCCTGCAGACTCCTGCTGCTTTGGGGTCATCGTTTCTGCACAAGAGAGGCCGGAGGAGGGAACTTGTGAACTTGAGACTGCTGCTGCAATGTGGCTGAGTCATGTAAAGTTGACATGGCAGAACGCAAAATAGGGAAACAGTCTCTATCCCTCTCCTTAGCTACTCTGTGTCTATCCCTATCTTTAAAAGAGAGAATCAAGTGCATTTGTTGCTCTCTTCTTTGAAGAAACAGAAAAAGGTATAGGCTAGTTCGTTTTAATGGATGATTCATTCATCCTGGCGCTTTTAGTGTTGTATGGGGAGTTACAGGAACAGCTCAAAGCCTTGAATGTTCACCCTTTCAATGGAAATGAGTCACCATCCATTACAGGCATTCATGACCAGTGTCCTTCGCCTCCGTCGCTGTCCTCCAGCGTCTGTGTGGCGCGATAGGCTGCAGTACAGCACAAAGACACCCATGCACCTGTCAAAACAACCTCCCAAACGTCAACGAGGTCCATAAGATTCGTGACACCGCGGGTTTGCGCAAATAAACACTTTCAACACAGATGTGGCTCAAAAACAAGGAGTTTAAGCCCTTCTCTTGCTACGAAAATGTGTTAAGACCCTTCCAACAGTCGTAAAGGAATATTGAATGCGGTACTCATTCAATATTTTTTTTTTTTTTTTTTTTTGTGGTCCAGGTATTATTTTGTGAAAACACTCCTTTATGGCTGTTTCCCCAACCCCAAAATAAGCTTATAATGGGGCTAAGGGGTGTTGTTCAAGTTTACCTATATACATCGCTCCAAAATGCAATTTTTTGGTATATATTGTGTCTCCACCATGTCAACAGTGAGTTAACACTCACACTCAAAAAATTCAACTGCAAATAAAGATAAAAAAAAACTTTTGGTGCGGAATTCTCCTTTAAGTTTATTACTAGCTTCAGTGCTGGAGTGGAAACCATTAAAAATGCGGGACAGTGAATTTTTTCTATTTGTTTTAGCAAAAAAATATACTTGAACTGTTCTCTTGTGATCCTACCGGAGTCTGCATACGTTAAATTGGATTGGTCGATATTTGTTGCCTGTATTGTAATGATGCCGTTTCCCCCTCTGAGAGTCTGCACACAAAAATGATTTTGACTTTAGGGACATTGGCTTTAGCTGTATGGTCAGATCATTTCCATTAGCAAGCATTTACAGCCTATTAGCCAGAGGAAACCGAGCCAGCGTTAAGCCACCGAAGCCATTACAGTTCAAGAGACACTGCCTATCATTAGATCTAACAGGATACAAAAGCCTTCCTGAAACTATTACGGGGAATTTAAGGCCCCTAATAATTCCGCTGCAAACGAAAACAAAGAAATTAAGAAAGCGCAGACCTTGATGGAGGTCAGAGAGACCGGTGACCTTGACAGGACCTCTGTTACTTATTTTTGGACATTAATAATACGTAACCATGACTGATTTAGAGAAGGTCAATGGCAAGGCGCCAACAAGGTCCAACTGCCCATTAGAGCCCATTCATCCAAAACAGAAAAGTCCTATCTTGATTGTATTACAGGTCAAACACGCCAACATTGCAACTGTACCAAAAGCTTGTGAATTCTTCTCTTTTCAGGCCTCAGAGTTTGTGCTTCATAAGAATCCACTGCAGAAAACATTTCTGAGCTAATTTCTGTCCTTAGTTGCAGGTGATTGAAGTTTGGGAGCGCTCATTAGAGATCACTCAACGGCCCAGGCGTACCGCCTGTTTTGAATTTGCACATAATGCAGGAGGCAGCAGGACGTTGCTTTATGGAAAAAAACAAGTGCTTCCAAACTCTGATGGCACGATGGCCGTGGTCTGAACATCGTCAATTGAAGCCATTGAGGGCTTATGGTAGGTGAAATAGCCAATAATGGGCTTTTGCACAAAACGTCACCAAAATTCTTCTTCAATTCACTTTAGCGGATAGCAGTGTTGCATACAGAATACAATACTTGGCTACTCAGTGAGTTCCACCTGGGGAGACAAAGAA
Organism: Benthosema pterotum; assembly: GCA_039105355.1. Taxonomy (NCBI): domain Eukaryota; kingdom Metazoa; phylum Chordata; class Actinopteri; order Myctophiformes; family Myctophidae; genus Benthosema; species Benthosema pterotum. Next base: position 50,489,080 of record CM076965.1, read on the forward strand.
ATGTTTGGAGTGTGCTAATCATGATGGACAGGTGCAATGTAGGTGATGGTCACACTATGTGCAACCAACCAGAGTGCTTCCTTTGTTGTTCCAACAAAGGAAGCAGTCTGATTGGTTGAAACGGCACTCTACCCATGACTCATCACTGCACACCTAATCAAAACCATAAAATCACACCCATGTGAAGTAAGTGGTGGAACAGTGATGGCCCAGTGTTGAGAATACGCTACGACCGCAGCTTTTCGCGGTTCGGACATTACAGACCCTGGGATCATTCATATAGACCCAGAAGTGAGGAACGGACAGACAGACCGGTTGTAGTGGTTATGTACATCTGTCATTAAACTTTCATGTTTTAATTGAATCCCTCCATAACATTCTGTATGTCATATTCCACATAATGCCAGTGCAACTGCAATACAGAGAAAAACGCTCTCGTTTCGGGGGCCGTTATGACCCCATGGGTGCTAGTAGCAGCCAGTTCTGTAATGGTCTCACAGATACGGATCACCAACAGCCACGAGAGCGGAGCACAGAAGGTGTTCTGTGCGGCGTGTAAACGATGCCTGCGAAGAGGGAGAGAGACATCCTTGCGAAGACAGAAAAACAAAGGGAGCGAGAGAGACACACAGCGAGACAGTGTGACGAACACAGAAGGGGATTGGAGATCCTTCTGCTTAAAGAATCAATGGCCTGCTTGTTGTGACTGAAGCAGCAAACAGGCCATTCCCCTCAAAGGCATTAAAACTATAATCACAAATGTTTCCCCTCTCCATTTCAGACTTGGTGCCTGAATGACTTGTTTTATTTATCCGATTGTTGTTGTTGTTGGGCATTAGTTACAAGACTTAACATCTGAGGTTTAAAATGTAATAGAGGCAACTTTTTAGACAAAAAACAAAATAGATATATAGCTATGTTTTGCCTTTTCCTCCTCCATGTTGCATCGGCTCAGGAAATGCAGTGCTAATTTGTTGGGGGGGGGGGGTTAGCAAAACTGTTTACAAACACAGTGTTTGTGCAGTATACACAAACTTGTACATAAGTTGCTTCTATTACGTTTAAATCTTTCTGGATCAGGGAGGAACCCCATTGGTCCAGCTTGTGCTGTCCTGCTCCCATTATAGCCTGAAACTGCCACATGGCTGCTATGGCAATGATGCATCTCCGGGAATACTTTTGCACCGAGAGACTAACACGCCGAACTTGCCCTTGGCTATGAAGAACTTCAAAGATGGTGCCATTATAATGGAATATAAATGATGCATGCATATTGACGCGCATACACACAAAAACACAGGGTGAAACCTGATCTTGTGTAGTGCTGTTCTGTCTTGTCCTATCTACGCTACCCATCGCCTGGCTGGTGTTCACCTCTTATTTCCTTGTAGATGTGTTTACAGCAAGCACAGGGGCATTTCATACCTGAGCCACAGTGTAATATGACTCCTCTAATGGTATTATAGCTCTCTAGTGTTGAGCTCGAAATCTCATTGCAATGTGAAAAAAAAAAGACATGTCAACACGGGGCTGCTCTGGCAGAATGATGAGCCATTTCCAAACCAACAGCACCAAGCTAAGCTCCCGGGTGGGGTGAAAAAAACAACCCTCACAAAACAAAGAATGTGGGCATTGTGGTATCTGACCTACTAATTCAACTTTGACCACGGTGTTAACAATGTCTGGCCCCATTTCTGTCCTCTTCTTTTTGTCTGTTATAAAGTTTAGTTGGGTGTATGTGGGCTACCACGGAGATGGTGAACGAGTTCAAATGCCACAGTAACAAAGCGGGGTAGATTGTATAGATTGATAGCGGTCAGATTGTACTGCTAAAAATCTTTAAAGCGCTGGTGGTTTGACAATGTGTGAGCCTTGCCCTATAGCCTCAACCCACACTCACGTCCCTGAGTATAACCATGCGAAATGCAGTGGTAAGCACAGACTTCAGATCTGTCTACAGGGCCAATCTTAGTCATATTTCAGGCTAGAAATTACTGAACCAGTAAATTCACGAAAACCAGGCTTTCCACTGACCTCGGGGGTCCGTGTTACTAAATCGTAACCCATCCGTCCGGACCCTCAACCCAGAAGAGTAATAACCTCCCCAAATTAAAAGAATGTTTGAAATTTAGTGACAAAAAATGTTTTGAGGAAATGGAAGTTCCAGATTGATTGATTACTAGAAAACTACAACTACAGCATGACATAACGATATCATCTACTCCTGGCCCAGATCATAAAACATGAAAAGGAATGCTGCCGGGGCTACTGAACCAGTGACTTGACATTTGCACACAAACACACGCACACACGCCACATGTCTCTGCACTGCAGTGGTTTCACACACGTACATAATTGGTAATAATGCATGCAGGGTATACAGTAGGCTACACAGTAGTACACACCCAAGCACCAACAAAAGGTAGTTACATACACAATTTCTGTGTGCAAGCCAGGAAGGGGACTCAGAAACACTGGTCTTTCTTGTCCTGTCTGCTGAGGGCTCTGTCTCCATGTCTCTCTCTCTCTTTCACCACTTTCTTTTACTGCCTCTTGTTGGTTGTTACAGTTTGTTCAAAAATCATGCTTTCCCTTTCCCGCCTTTCTGCACATCAGATGAGAACTTGGGAACCTGATATCCATCTGCCTGCAGCACAGTGACTGCTTAGTCACTGGCAGGGTAACATGGGACCCTGAAGCTGCGCTAGTACACACTGCTCAGCAACGCGAAAACATCCCTGACAACTGGCCTGATAACCTGTTGTTGTTGCTGGTTCTTCTCACTGCAGCTGTGTGTGTTCCCAGGTCCAGCAGTGGGTGTACTCCGAGTCTGTACCCCACAGAAAAATCACATACTCACAATATCTATATAGCGATAAAGTGCTGCTGCGCTACTCCCTCCCCCTCTGTGTCTGGACACCTCTTTCTCCACTTTCCTAGTCTTCCCCTCTTCCATTTATCTTTGCCTTATTTTCTACCACTGGCACTCACGAGGGACCATATCATATTTCACAACATCTAAACGCCTCTTAACAACACAACACCGTCCATCTCCCCTCAACTACACAGCCATAAATCCTGGGCCACGATGATAAGAAAAGCAAACACTATTAGAAGGTTGTGATGAGTGCTGGGGGTTGACAGCAAAAAGTACTACATTCTGTATGACAAAACACCCGTTTCAAAAGCTAGGTCTGACTCTTCTGTGTGCGGATGATTAATGAAATGCTTTGTATGTGTAATGCTGCCAAAGCCTTGCTGAAGTACCTGCGGAAAAAAGGTGAAGTAGGCACAATGAATACTTATGCTAATTTATTTTATTGGCAGTCTAGATTAAACAAGCCCTTCTCAATCTCGTTGAAATAAATATGTTACAGTTCCCCTTTCACTGCCTTTACACCCATACATCCATAGCTAGTCTGTAACCACAGGGTGGTCTAAAATGTTATTCCATTTGCATATTGTAAATGTAATGTGTTCCTGGCCTGGGAGACGTTGTCCTGCCTGCCTTGGACATGTGCGTTGTATGAAGACTACACCAGATCAATGTCCGAGTATACCGAGTAAGACTTTCTATCAATAAAGGATCATCACAGGAATGTTATTGATAGACTGGGTATTGATAGACTGGGGGTACGTGACCTTTGTTCCCATTACCACAACTATCAGTAAACATGAAAAAAATGTCACTCTGTTGGTATGTAATTGGTTGTAATTGTTGTAAAGGTCTGAACACATACAGTACCTAATATCTTTTCTACTGCAGAATACGATAGAAAAGACAAGGAGGCTACTCATTCATTTTGCCTGCTTGGATGTCTCTCCATCAATATTTAAGCGATGCATATTCTGTCATGGAGAGCGGTAGTGGAAAGGGAAAGTGTACAACTCTGCTCAATTCAAGTGTGGGTGTTATTACTGTTTTCATGCACTGGGAGGAACGCAAACACAAAACATGAGCTCTTGCGAGATTCTCTGGGGAAAAAAAAAAAACAATGCACACACATTGTTTTCTATTTCAACCAATAACAGTCCCAAACTTGATCAAACCAGCATCAGTAGTAAGTCAGTACAAAGCTATGACAACAAGCATTGTGTGTCTAGGCATAGGGATTTGCTTGTCAGACATCATATATATACAGTAGTAGTTATGTGGGGTTTTAGTGCTAAATTGGCAATAAGGTTGAACCTTGAGCCCTGGGCTGAGTGGGATCCAGTCTCTGTCTCGTCCCCATTAAATCCCAATCTAACCATCCTCCTCCACGCTGTGTGTGTGTGCTACTGCGAATCAACAAACAAGCATTGCTTTCTGCATTAGAACCTAATGGTCAGGCTGGATTTTTTTTGCCAATACATGGCTGACTTACACCATGTGGCAGACTGGAAGTCAAGTCTATGGACTTGAATATTTCTTTTATCGGGCCAACTGACAAGTTTGACAAAAACCCTCCAAGCTCCAGGGTGGAATGGTCCATCGATCCAACTGTTTGACACGTCATTGCTGTCACTTCAAAATGATGCCAAGTTCTTTCTTCCTCCCTCGGCAACAGGTCTAAGGTGGGCCAGGACACCAGGATGGACACTCGTATAGTGTCTAATTCTAGTGAAAACCCACCCCCATAATCCCCTCTGCCTATGTAACGTCCATCTGCATTGTGTTGGAGAATTAAGATGCAGACGACTTCTCTCTTTGTTGACAGTGTGACCAGAGCATATTTTTATGAACAGCTTGCAGTTTAGTGTGGCATGAAATGTACATAACATCACTACAGTAGTTCATGAAGCATGTTAGAATAACTGGTATCCATCACAGTAACATACAGACTCAGAAATATAGTGTGCTGAGGAACACATCTTACAATGGGCATGGTCTCCACCTTAGACTGACACCACTCTAAGGTGGAGACCAGTGTTATTCAATGAGGCACCAGCCACTAACCAATAAGAAACGTCCTTACTGGTGGAGCAAGTGGAACCCAGTAAAGTAAACTCTGTTACACATAGGCAGTGACAGCTCTGCACTCAGTAACCTCCATAACCCCCAACACTGCTATTTCCACAATCACTGATGGCCATCCTTATCTACCAGATGACAGTGCTTGTCCAAGATACCTTTGAGTAGGATGCATAGTGAAAGATTAATTTAGTTTTGAGCCAAATCTGATCCACAGAGCTACCGTATAGAGAACATTTCAATGTTGCAAGCAATGGAAAATACTGTAGACTGCCAGTAAACTGACAATATTCTCTACCATCACCTTCTGAATTACAGAAAATTGTCACTTTGGCTTTTGGATTTCACTAGCTCACTACTAAATTTCAAACTAATTGTCTGCAATTAGTTTGCAATTTGGAAAGGTTAAATAGCCCCCAGAACATAATACACAAAACATAGGCCTACTTCCCCCTGAGCATTAGATTTAAAACAGTTCTTTAGAGGTCTAAACAGTTCTTTAGAGGTCTAATCTTTGATTAGACGTCAGTTAGTGGCTGTTTACATGTCTAGACGTGCAATCAACACTAGATTTTAGATATTGTTCTCAGTGGGCTGTCAATGGTGAATAATGAAGGCGTTACAGGCTATTCTATGATGGGGGGCAGCTTTTGGGGGGCATCTTGAAAATAACACCTTTCGAAATTTGGTAAACGTTTTAGTAGGTTAGGCTACTAATAGTAAACAAAAAGTTGAAACATTTTGTTCCCATTTCTTTAGGGTATTTCCATTGGTGCCTTTTTCTCCATAGTAACCGCATAAACACCTTTTAACAACAATATTATAAGCAACAACATCTTTTCAAGTCCCCTTTCTCCTCTCAATGCAAAATGAATGACATTTCACGCCAGGAATTTCATCACCACACAGCCCATAATATAGACATACACACAGAGAAATAGGGGTATCGTTTCTGTACCTTTAAGGTACATTTGTCCTAAATGTATCCTGTGATTTGGAAAGGGTACTAAAATGGCCCTGTTTGGGGACAAGTGTGGACCTTTATCTTTTTTTAAAGGTACAAGTCATTAATTGCCACTTAGGGTACATAATTGTACTTTTGTGACCAGGGGGAGGAGCTACAGGGGTACTGAAATGACCCCATTAGGGGACAATTGTGGATCTTAAAGGTATAAAAATAATCTCAGACTTTGGGCGGGAACTGACTCCTGAAAATCTGTTTTGTAATGGCTGCTGTTGTGTTCGGTTGGAGAATTTGGAGCATTCATTTGGATTACAAAAAACTACTTCCCAGCTTTACTTCTTCAAGAATCGTCTCACCATGCCAACTGTAAGTATATTTAAGATGAAATCAATAGTTGTTTTAATAATTTGTTTGTATAAGATACAGTTTTCACGGGTGTCTGTCGAGTAGTTTTGGCCACCTAAACTGTGTCTGTGTGTGGGGGGGACGGGACGTTAGAGTTGTTCATAGTCTAATACAGGGGTTTCAACCTATTTCATCCAGGGCCCACCATTTATTCAGAATTTGAGCCACGGACCACCAGTTGAGGACATTTTAGGCCCACAGAACCCAAAACTAAAGATTTCATTTGCTTCTGTCCATGACCATTAATCTTGTGTAGATTAGGGCTAATTCACATGATGAATATTTTAACTCTTGAATGCATAAAAATGAAACCAAATGGACCCGCAAGGGTCCATTTGGTTTCATTTTTTACGCTCTCAAAGAGTTACATCTGGTTAACCAACTTAGCTGGGGACCACCTGGAACCCTCTCAAGGACCACTGGTGGTCCCCGGACCACCTGTTGAAAACCCCTGGTCTAATATGTTCAGAGCAGTTAGTTGAAGCTGACGCACACACTTGGCGCTGTGTGTGTGTGTGTGTGTGTGTGTGTGTGTGTGTGTGTGTGTGTGTGTGTGTGTGTGTGTGTGTGTGTGTGTGTGTGCGGTTGTTTCGTCGCCCGTTCTCGAGAAAACATTATTCGGGACGGTAGTTTTGTTATTTGGAAGTGGGTTAATGTTGGACTAAAAGCCGTGGTTTTCAACACATTTTGATCCAGGGACCACCGCTGTTGTGTAGGTGATTCACGTGGCGCTCATTGTCATGTTTCGGTTCTGGTTCCACCAGCCCCGTACGGGACTCTCTCCTCGCAGCTCGGTTGCTGCTGTGGTTGACGGGGGGTGTGCATTAGCTACATGCTAGCGCTTCCAAAACAACTCTCCTCGTAGCATCGCCAGCGAGATGAGGGAGTCCTGAACGGGGCTAGCTCCACCATAGACTAAACACAAGTGTTTGGAGGTGTCGCCATCACCACCATGCAGATTAATGTAACGGCTGTGTCTCTGCCGTCAATACCAGAGCCTTGGTCAATACTGGTTGTCGCGGTGGACCACCAGATTAATGTCTGCCTGTCGTCACGGTGGTGGTGCTGCCAGCAGCAGCAGCAGATGAACGGTACGCCTACGTGATGATGATCTCAAAATGCTCATGGTTTGTTCATTATACCAGGGGTTTTCAACAGGTGGTCCGGGGACCACCTGTGGTCCCTGAGAGGGTTCCAGGTGGTCCCCAGGCTAAATGATAGAAAGTTGGTTAACCAGATGTAACTCTTGATAGTGTTAAAATGAAACCAAATGGACCCGCAAGGGTCCATTTGGTTTCATTTTAACACTCTCAAGAGTTAAAATATTTATCATCTGAATTAGCACCAGTTGATTAAGAAGTTTACACTGTTTTGTTGGCAAAATACAGCCTGGAATTGTGGAAAGAACCAAAAGAATTCTTTAGTTTTAGGTCTCTTGGGCTAAAATGTCATCCAATGGTGGTCCGTGGCTCAAATGCTGAATAAATGGTGGTCCCTGGAGTCAAAAAGGTTGAAAACCCCTGCATTATACCCAAGCCTTTTCGTGTCAAGGACCCCCAAAAGGACATTATTATGATTAATTAGCCCAGCTGGCCCCCAATTGAAAACATATGCCAGGGACCCCCCGTGAGAACATTTTTACAGCACTGTAGCAGTGATTCTCAGCCCATTCTATTTCAAGGACCCCCTGTTTCCTGTGAAAATAGCCAATCTACAACAGCTTGTGAGCTGGTAGATGGGTCTATTTTTATAGCAAATAAATGTATTTAATGTCACTAAGCTGTTATATGCAGACACCAAAATCATTGCGGAGGACCCAAAATAGGGGCCCATTTAGTTTCATTTTAAGCTCCAAAGAATTACATTATTGTTAAGAATCTGCACAATCAGAAAATTGATTCAATCAGGCAAGAAGTCTCCACATTTTAGTCAAGTGTGGTCTGTGCACTTGGAGGAGTTCCAGTGGGTACCTTAATTAGATAGTTAGAAACCAAATGGACCCTTATGGGTCTGTAACTGCAAGAATTTAATTGAAACCAAATTGACCTGTTGGTTCCATTTGTACACTCTCAAAGGTACAGACCCTTTTGGGTACATACTATAATTTAACTGGGGACCCCCTCAAACTCCATCAATGACCCTTGGGGTTCCACTTTGGGAACCACTGCTTTAGTCTTCCTTGTGACATCTCTGCTATACTTGTGATTATTTATTTATTTATTTTCAGTTGTTCGTGCCATCTCCACCTGTTACTCCTAAGGACCGGACCGGCTTCATTCATCATCAGGTCAAGTGTGCGTATCCCCACTCCTAACACTTCATATACTGTAGTTCTTATTGTTCTCTTTTTTATAGAATTATAGATCTTTTTTATAAATTATAGAATTTTACAACAATTTTGATTTTTGGTATTTGCAATGGTTGATTTCGTAGCCACGTATGGGACTAATTCACTTCCTCAACGTGTCAAATCAAGTGTCAGTATCTCGACTCATTAATTCAAAGTTCTTTATTGCTATAAGAAAGCCAGGTTTACATTGCCAAATCAAAAAGCACAATACAACAGTGCAGCAATACAATAAAAAAAAGTATGTACAGTAGAATCTTCGATAAATCAATGTACCAAGTTACACAGGTAATGTCTTACTAGTTGTAATATTTTGCAACCATTTAGATTTTTTTTTTTGTCTTTTCAGTGTTTGTGTGATCTCCTGTTGACTCCTGAGCCCTGCTTCACTCATGATGATAAAATGAAAAGTGAGTATCTCCGGTTCATACTCTTATAACTATTGCGTCTGCAGGCCGCAGTTACTATGAAAACCTGCAGGAAGATGTCAAGCACTTCTGTGTTAAGACTGTAATGCTTGCTTGTAATGACAAATTTCACATATCCTACAGACGATTTGTATAACTACTCCTGTAATTAATTTTTGCAACCATTTTGTGCTCTTGTCTTTGCAGTGGTTGTTTCGTACCAACATCTGTTCACTCCAAAGGCCCTGCTTCTGTCAACCTCACGTCAAACTCCACCTGTTGACTCCAAAGGCCCTGTTCCACTCATCACGTTACACTGCATGTAAGTATCTCCACTCAATTCTTCATATAGTTTTAGATTCAATTACACTACCAAAATACCCATGTACCTGTCCAAATACTCACGAACACAAAGCACTCTCCTACAACACCAGACTCAATTTATCAAAAAACACATTACAGACTACATCACAGTCAGAAGTCCTAGACCAACTGTCGTCCTGTACAGTTGTATTGTATATTACAATATTATAGTAAACATATAACAACATAGTTGGTAGTTGCTCGGCAAAGCACGAGTGAGGTATGTGACACTAACTCACCGTCTTTGACAGCAATCTGCACTGAATCCCTGTGTCACCACTGAATCCCACACTGCACAAGCAAGTAGTCACCATTAACTGCACAGAAATCCAAGGAGCACTGATGCTATTAAGTATTTTTAATCATTTTTCCAGAAATGTTTTCCTACATCCACCCACTGTGATGTCCTGCCCCTCCTGACGGACGGTTGCTGCTTCTGATATCCCGTCAGCGACGTGGGGATTCATTGCAGGCAGCCGTTGCCGTGAAAAAGGGTGAGTTGTGTCACATTCCTCAAACATTCGAGTTTTGCCGAGCAACTATCAACAATGGTGTTTACTGTAATATTGTAATATACAATATTACTGTACAGGATGACAGTTGGGAGTTGCGAAGTGGCTAGAGTCAATCCACTGCCAAGTCTGCATGTTCACATTTAAGACACAAGGCTTTAATTTCATCCATGCTATACCAATTATGCTGTGGTGTGTTGTGTTGATGGATATCAGCTAGTTGAGCTATTGTAAAAAAACATCTATAATGCTAAAAAAAAAAAAAAAGGCAAAGAAGTTAAGATGGGAAGGATAAGAGGTTTAGCATGGATTAATATATAGGAAATATTCCACAATGAGAAAAAGTTCTTTGGTTGGGTTGGGTTGATGAAATCTCAGAGCCGCAGATTTGTAGAATTTAATTGGTAAATTAAAACAAAAATGCATCAAAAACAATGTGACTTTGGGCACAGAGTCGCGGTATGTAGGAGAATGGTTCTTTCAAGTGTCTCCTGTACACATTTCAGCACTTCCCTTTCTTTTTCTTTTTTCTTCAAGAGCCATCAAAAGAACAGAAGTCTTCATCCTTTGTCCAACTGGTGCTGCCTTCAGAAGAGCAGAGATTGACAACTTTGTCCAACTGGCTGTCCGGCGTTACAGGCATTCCGATGGATCACAGGTGGTGTCATCTTTGAGGTGTGAACCCCTGTGCTCTCAACTTCCACTCTTCACACTGGCCACCGTCAGACTGGAACTGAGGTTAGGTGCTGGACAGTCTCAAGAAGTGCTCATATTGGAGACTTGGGAGTCTCTTTAAATATGGCAGGAGGATCCTTTTTATTTAACTTTTTTTTTTCCTTTTTCCTTATTATATTCAGGATTTTTTTGTAGTACTGGTTAAACATCAAATGGCAACTTGAGAATTGGAAATGGAGCAGTTGGCCAGCTCTCTCACGTTCTGGGATTGTCTGAATTTCAGTAGATGAATTAGAACTGGAACAAGTAACATGTGTACAGCAGTTTTTTGTTTGTTTGTGGTAACTCCATTTCGTTATTCCCCCTCAAAGTCTGGGTCTTCATATTCCAGTCTGGAGTCAGGCTAATTCCTGTTGTAGTTCTTTCTGAATCTATAGAGGCTGGCTGTGAGCTGAGCTTTTACAGTTTGCCCAATATTACTCTTGATTCATTACTGCAATAATCAATAGTGCAATTCCCAGTTCACAATCAAAAGGAAAGTGATGCGATAGATGCTATGGGTATGAGACATCTGACATTTTAGTAGATGCAGTAGAGCTGCTTTTGGCAGTAAATTGTACAAAAGTTTTCTGTGGCAACTACTCTATATGACTTGGTTCACTTATTTTCCACTCAATGTCTAGGGCTAGGCCTTCATATTCCAATCTGTCATAATCAATGTATGGGCTCATACAAGGTGCATACAGTTGATATCATCTGATTTGTCTGTGTTTAGTCGTTTGTATTTAAATGAGAAATACACAGATGCAGTACCTTGAGCAGTTGTGACACTTTGACCGATATTGATATTTAAAATAATGAATTTCTTTTATTGCCGATAACTAATATTACAGATGCCTATCACATTCTGTATTCCCATTCTCAAAAAAAAAAAAAAAAAAAAAAGTAACAGGGTATCTGCAGCACAGGCTTAGGAAATCCATTTTAAGTTTATGCAGCTCAGGGGTGACAAATGGTGCATGTGAGTACCAGTACACTATTTGTTTGGTGCTAATAAAAGCCAATGTGTATGTAAACTAATGCTTGTCAAATCTTGATTGTGTTTCTGAAATGTTTTTGCTTCTGGTACTACCAATTCTGAACCTTTTTGATGTGTACATATTTGTTAGTTTAGAGGTACATTTGTACCATCTAGGGGTACATTTATGGTCTTTGGGATAAAAAAGGAAGGTACAATGTTGTATTTTAGAGGTACAATCAAAAAGGTACATTTTTGCCATCTAGGGGTACATTTATGGTCTTTGGGGTACAAAAAGGAAGGTACAATGTTGTATTTTAGAGGTACAATCAAAAAGGTACATTTGTGCCATCTAGGGGTACATTTATGGTCTTTGGGGTACAAACGGGAAGGTACAATGTTGTCTCACAAGGTACATATAAGCTCCTTAGAGGTACAAACAAAGAAGGTACAACAATGTACCACTTTTAACGATACAATTATGTACCCAGGTAGGGTACAGCCGGCGCGACAAAGCCATTGTACCTTAAAAAGTACAAAACTGCCCTTTGATTTCTCTGTGTGTATACAGGCTACATGGAAAGGAAACATTAGTCAAGGAAATCATTCACTTTTAAGACAAAAAAGTGAACTGGTGTTATAACAGTGGTTTTCAACCAGTGGTCCGGGGACCACCAGTGGTCCTTGAGAGTTCCAGGTCCCCAGGCTGAATGATGCAGAGTTGGTTAACCAGGTGTAACTCTTTGAGAGTGTAAAATGAAACCAAATGGACCCGCAAGGGTCCATTTGGTTTCATTTTTACACTCTCAAGAGTTAAAATATTCATCTGAATTAGCCCAAGTATACACAACTCAACTAGAGAATGTAGCAAACAAATGGTCATTTTGATCTGTATGTTTGTATTGTTTCCGGACAAAAGCAAAAGAAATATTTAGTTTTGTTTTGGTGTCTGTGGGGCTAAAACGTCCTCAAATGGTGGTCCGTGACTCAAATGCTTAATAAATAGTGGGCCATGGGATCAAAAATGGTTGAAAACCCCAGTTATAAACAAACAAACAAACACCTTTAACCACTTAAACATCGATGGCTGAGCCTGCGACGCATGCAGTGATCTTATACGCCTCCTACTGTGGTCATGATGTGCAGATTAAGGAAATGAAAGCAAGGCATCTGTTCCGTCTGTTTGTGTGTGCTGCTTGTTTCACATCATGGAACAAACAAGGTTCACAACACTACTAACGTAGATGATCATCCTCACCTTTGAAGAACTTTGCAGGCGGCTCTTCTGGGTCCAAAGAAGAAGAAGAAGGGAAAACGATGATAAGTGATTTATCCCGCGATGGTTCTTCTCGCAGAGCGCAAAACGCGTGGGAGGCAATCCAAGAAGCTCGACCTGGAGGTTTAATATTCAGACTCACTCGTACTACAGTCTGTAGTAAAGTGTCTCAGTCTCAGACAGGCAGCCAGCAGCAGCAGGCACTCTGAATGGGCGTGTCTGTGTTTTAGTACTTATCAACATGAGGGTGCGCGTTACCGTAATAACTCCATAACTCCACCGTGCGCACACACGAACAGAAACAGAAAACCCAACAGAGGGGTTTACCGTAACTCTCAGAGAATGAGCCCGCCTCCTTAATTAAAGGTGAATTCCACCCCTTTTCAACATTGTACGTCATTGATATACCTCAGAGATGTTGTGTGGACATAATAAAAAGCCCCCCCTCCCATTCTGTGTTTCTAGAAAAGGAGGTCTGAGAAAAACATTAACATATGGTGAAGCACAACTCGACAACATCATCAAGTTGGGTTTCACCTAATGATTTTTCTTTTAGGATCCATTTTTCTGAGAGTGTACAAATGGAACCAAATGGACCCGTTAGGGTTCATTTGGTTCCATTTGTGGAATTCCCCTTTAAAAGGAATTTCCACTCATTCTCATCATATTACTAATTCAATAATGTACCTTATTTTTAAGCCTCATCGTAGGCCTACATACTGAATATCGCAGGCCAGGCCAATATGTCAATTATGTTATGAGTGTGTGCTGTGTGCAGCCCAGGGGCCATATATGATGGGGTGACCTGTCACCAGGTGTGATGGACTGGTCCCAATAATGCCATTGATAACTACTGTAACTTCATTTCTGTCCTCATACAAATACGTCTTTTAGGACTTGTAGGGAATAAAACATCTATTCCCTACAAGTCAAAAATATTTATTCCTAATTTTGGTCAATGTGTATTTCATATTAAAAAAGAACACACAAAAAGCATGAAAGATTTTAACAATTATTGTATTGAAAGGACACCTTCAGCATACAAAATGTTCCTGCTTCAACAAACAAAAAAAGATTAAACAACAGTGGTTGATGTAAAACAAAAAAAACAAAAAACTGAATAATCTGCTAGACATGAAATCAAAACCATCTTCTGATTGAAAAAGAAAGGACATTTACCTAATAGATTTCTTATTTACATTTACTATACCCTCCTTTGTTTTTTGTTGTTGAAATGGGATATCAATTTGCTTTATTTTGACATGCTTGGTGCTTTGAACCTAGAGGAAATGTTTGGAACATCCCATAGCGCTGACGCAGATTACAAGCGGGATGCTGTGGAACTGCAGTGACTCTACAATAGGCACTGCAGTTCAGCAATTCTCAACCAGCGGCCTCTGGCAAGGCTGTGAACCCAAGAGCACACTTAGAACGCCGGAATGGTATGTTGTTCTTTATTTAACATGCTGGATGTCCGGACCACTTTGTGATCACGGCACCACATGGTTTCCCGGTGCGTTTTCACTACAAACAGCTTACACACAAACATTTTTTCCATTACATAATATCGAACATAATGATTAAGTCAGGGTTAAAAGAGGTTTTTAAAAAAATATGTTGTTCTACAAATTGATTATTCCAGCACTATACCTGGTGCTGGTCAAAGGCTATGTGCCAGGCTCAAGTACAGGATACTACAGTATGACTTTGAATATTCTCTCCCATGATTTGTTTATTATGCCAATATGGGCATGTCCATACACCGTGGTACACCGTGGCTTGGATCATGTATGCCTATTGATGGCGGATGGCAGATAGAGAACTACCGGTAGCTTGCATTCACAAACACAAACGGCTCTTTACCTCCGATAGCTTCCTTGTTCTTTTAGTATTAACAAGTTAAGCTTAAAAGCAGTGTTGTCTGTATGTGTCACATCCATCACTGGCCACATTTAGATACAAAGATACAAATGCTGCCTCAGCAGGCAATGGTCATTTCTTTGCCTGTGTGACTGACTGTGCCACAAATCAGCCCCCCCCCGCCCCCCACACACGCACTTGAGAGGTGCCCAGGTGTCCAGACAGTATTATATCTCATGCCCACGTTTACTGTGAGGAGAGAATACCTGATGCGACATATCAAGCAGCAGCGCATAGGAAATGATTTTGAAAGCTGCTGAAAGATGCTGCTGTCCCTCCCAATGAGCCCAAGCTAAACTATCCCCAACCCCTTTTCCTTACAGACACGAGAACACGAGATGTCCCCACAAGGTCAATTGTTTCTCTGGTTTTACTCTCCCTCCCCATCGGGGCATTTTCATCAATATTGCTTTCATCACGAGTAGTTTTAAAAAAATGGCGGAGGTGTGGAGCAGCTCAGAAAGAAATATAATGCCTTTTCAGAGTTCTGAAAACCGTCTGAGAAAGCCACTCTGCTGAAAGCAGAATAACTGAAAGCATGGCATATTGTCAACAGAAAACAAGGCTTGGTTTTAGGCCGAAACACACTAGAAGCGTCAGCTAATGGCGTGGCATCAGCGTTTGCAGCGGCAGCATCACCTTGCAGGAGTCTGCTAGTCCACAATGGCTGCCTTTCCCCATTTTTTTTGCACTCTACCATTGCAGCAAGAACAATTAGTTCTTGCGAGCGGCGTGGTCGGGCCGACCTGTCAACACGTACGCCGAAATGAAATGTTCCGTGATGCCCACGCGCTACCACTCCTGCGGTGTGTTTCGGCCCCTTACAGTGCAATATAAAAACACACACCAACTGGGTCTGCTACATTCACTCCTATACACTCACACCAGCATAACAAATTCCTGGATATATATATATTTTTATAACAACTATGCACGCACACCACATCCACAGGATTGAAGTTGGAACAATTTGCGACTGCCTATATGTCATAACCGTATGTCTTCTTTACTACAATCAGTCAGACCTAAGAATCTAATCTGGGCCATGGGGTTAAAAAGAAAAAAATCGATAGAAGGCTCTTTACAGTAGCAGCAATATTACAGCCAAGGAGCATCAGCAACCAGTCCTGGGGCCAATTACAAAGTCACAAACTCTATTCACGTCAGGTCGGTGCCAAAAGTATGAACTAATTATAACCACTTTAACAGTGGGTATTTTACTGTGTATGAAAGACGTGTATCAGCAACATTCATAGGCAGTGAGTAGTTTTTCCTATAACTTTTGCAAAAAGGGGAAAAACATCACTGGGCCTATTTTTATATGGTCTATACTGTTGCACTACACAGTAAAATCCAAATGTTATAACACTTGTAACTCAGAGAGTACAAGTGTAACACAATTGCACCTGTACATTATTTGATTTAAAGCTCCACGGCTTAACTTTTTGCAAATAGAATGTAATTGTCCAATCTGCATGGTAGACAATGGTAGTACAATATACAATACACAACTGCTGGACATATTTTGTCTCCTTGCTTAATGATGACCACTACTGGTTGACAAGTGGAACTACTGCTACCTGAAGGTCAAATTCAACTTCTCCCCTGAGTGAAAAGGTGTTTGAACAATTAGCTCAGTGGTTAATAAGAAATTCCAACACGTGCGCACAAAAAGAGGGGATCTCAAATCTCAGGTAGGACATGAAGAGTTACAGATTACAGAGTTAAATTAACACACTCAGGATTTCACACTTTTCTTTCTGTACATACAGTAAGCTCCTGTTATTACTACTCCCAGTGTGCCAGCGAGACCATTTTCTCCCTGTACATTCGTTGTACCTAATCCACTACATCCATTCTTAATCTGTCTGATGCCATCTTCACAATATTATATATCCCCATTGAGGGGTTAAAAAATAAAACAAAAAATAAAAACATTGCTTCAAGAGTTTGTGCATGAATACGTTTCATATTCTACCCTTTAGCGATGGTTTGGTTCGATTCACAAATCCCAATGCTGATGAATCCGTGGTTGGGAGCGAATGTGTCCGACTTCACGTGGACTCCAGTCCCCGGTGGCCATGATTCAGTCTGTACAGTGAGAGGGCAATAGTCCGACTACTAACGGCATAAAATACACATATACATGTGGATAAAGTTATATATTAGTTTATGTACGCAATATACACGTAGTATACAAAGTCTCTGTGATGGTAGTTGGGTGGACACAGACAGACAGGCAAGGCTTGATAACCCCCATAGTCTTCATGGGGTTCTCAGCGCACACGTGCGTGTGTGTGTGTGTGTGTGTGTGTGTGTGTGTGTGTGTGTGTGTGTGTGTGTGTGTGTGTGTGTGTGTGTGTGTGTGTGTGTGTGTGTGTGTGTGTGTGTGTGTGTGTGTTTCCTGGAGTATCTGTGGGAAGACTGGTGAAAAACACATGACTGCACGTCTGGGGAAAAAAAGGGAAGACAGAGAAAGAGGGAAAAAGAGGGAAATTAGAAATGCATTCTTTAGGGGTAAAAAAAAGAAGAGAAAAAAGAATTGTGGCTTTTTCTCCCTGATTAAGGCTGTGTGTGTGAACGCCATAATTAATTACAAGACTTACTGACTGAACAGAAAAGGCGA
Source organism: Benthosema pterotum (assembly GCA_039105355.1). Taxonomy (NCBI): domain Eukaryota; kingdom Metazoa; phylum Chordata; class Actinopteri; order Myctophiformes; family Myctophidae; genus Benthosema; species Benthosema pterotum. The sequence goes on from CM076965.1 coordinate 50,506,547, forward strand.
GCAAGCGAGAACATTCTGAACTAAAGCCGGAGTTGTAGCATTATCACTTAAGTGTGCCTATCGCCTGTGAGCCCATCACTACAATGTGTTTTCAGATTTTTGTTATAGTTTAGCTATTGAAAAATAGCAGATCTGCTATTTACTGAAAATAGCAAAAATATGGCACAATTCTGTGAATATATATTTTCTTTCTGAACAAACATTTTTAACTCAAATCTTTGCTTCGGTGGTGCTTGGAGCAACATATTCTCAGACTGGGGTTGGCGTCCAATTACACAATGTCCGGGGGGTCCTTGACACGAAAAAGGTTGAGCACCACTGACACAGAAACGTGGGATTCTCTTTGTTAGGATTTAGAATCCATTGTTTTGTTTTGTAAATGGGTTTAAACTACGTAGGGATATCCTGATACTGTGTCGGAAAAAAAAAGTATTGGTTCATATTGGTACTGGCCCTTATTTGTCATTTTCATATCAGTATTGGCAAATATTCCAGTCCAACCACAGATGCAGCACAGGGGTAAGAGGTTCATGGCAGGTAAATAAAATGTTGGGGCATGGTTTGGCATGCTTTGGAGTTGCCCAAGTGCACATTTGAGTAAGGAGTCTGCTATTTCCTGTTACAGTAGATCTATATCAAGATCTTTTTTCTATTTTCGTATTATTTCTGGTGTCATTATTTGGTATCGGTATCGGCTAGCATAAACATTGTGATATTGTGATTGGATCAGAAATGAAAAAAGGGATCGATTCTGTACATCCCTAGTTTAATCTGGTGTCCTTGAAATGAAATAAAAAACACGTACTGTGGTGTGGTGTCACATGGTTCTGCTGTACTGTATGCCCGTCTTGGAGGCGATGTTGGACCAGGGGAGCAGGGAGCGGAGCAGGGACTGGGCCTGTCGGTACAGCCTCTGTGGGATGGAACAGGGACTCAGGCTGGCCAGGGCTGAGCCGATGTGCTGGATGTAGTCAGTACGGCCGGGAGTTAAGGAACGCAAGGAACGAAGGATGATAATGATTTGTTGATGATCGATTAATCCTTGATAAGAAATTTGTTGTTAAATTGGGTGGTTTTCTGTGAATGTAATGCTGTCCGTGCACACGCGTGGCTGAGAAACATGCACATACAACAATAACATTGCCTGGCCCTGGATAGTCAATGGTATATAATAGACTTTTGTAGATTTTTAGACATTGAAGGAAATTAAGATTCACATTTTGTTTGCAAAAATGCTGCCATCAACTAACTGGTTAATTGATTGATAACCTTATCAAAACATATTAACCATTATTTTTTGTTACTACTTCACTAATTCAACTGGTGAATTACTGATAAACATTATTGTAACTACCTCTATATGGGTGCATCACATAATGTTTTTATCATTTGCTTTGATGTATGCCCTGAAATCTTTAATAAACAAAAGTGTGAAAAAAAAAACATATTAAGACAGGTAGAAAAGACCACGCACATCCAAAAAAGACCCAACTTGGGTAGGGTGCTAGATTAAACAATGGAACATGACTATAAGAAAGAAAGAAAATCTGCACACCATTTAATGCTCCCGAATATTGTTTTACTGTATGGTGACGTTTCGGGCCGGAGCCCTTCCTCAGACCTTTAGGTCTGAGGAAAAAAGGTCTGAGGAAGGGCTCCGGCCCGAAACGTCACCATACAGTAAAACAATATTCGGGAGCATTAAATGGTGTGCAGATTTTCTTTCTTTCTTAAAAAAAAACATATTAACCATTAACAAATGAATCGATAATATCCATCCCTACAAGGAACACATTCGATTGTTTGTGTTAGAGAGTTTTATCTATCACAAAAAGATGGGGAGCATTTGCAAGCTTCCTTATGCAACCACATTTTCGTGACTATTCAACGGCAGAGTGTAGTTTCCATGGGCAGAAACTAATATAGAGCTAAAATTAACCAAAAATGTAGACTCTCATAGAGCTATTTTTGGAATCTGACATCATCACTTTATGAGCGTCAAGACAACGTTTTCCCATGGTGAGCTGAATGACCAGCTTTGTGCTTCAAAGTAACTCTTATACCTTGTACAAATGCAAACTCTAAGCCTATTTTCCGAGACCCTCACTTGTCTGTCTTGTCACCTGTAGTATTCAACAAAAAGGGTCTTTTAATCCGCTGTTGCACATTTACAATGAAGGAAAATCCAAAAGTCTGCCAGATTCCGAGACAAAGTGGATCAAAACTCCCTTTTCATTGAAAACTGCAGGCGTAAGGTTCTAATTGCTGCGCGGACAGGCGGGGCTCTCGGAAAATGTGCTTGGAGTTTGCATTCGTACAGGGTAAGGCTTACTTAGGGGCACAAACTGTTCATTCAATTCAGTTCACCATGGGGAAATGTTGTTTTGACTCTCGTAGAGTGATGTCAGAATCGTAAAATACCTCTACGAGCCAAATCCTTTGGCAAATCAAATATATTACTGTATTGTCAACAAACGATCTATTCTAAATGAAACGTCGGACTAGTGAGTGATAGTTTATTTATCCCGGAGCCTCATCTTTCTGACTGTTTAAACCATGTAAAAAAACATTATGTACGAAAATATTTTAGTAGTAATTTTTACCGCAACCTCAAGTATGACACAATTACGTTTTGTTGTGATGGGTTGAATTACAGTTCGATTTGCAGGACGTCCCCATTTCCAAACACGCACACACAATACATTTTAAGGACCACCCAAAAGGATATAATATTGTCCAGGGCGGGTGGCCTCCGTTGATGTAGAGCACGTAGGTGAAGCCGTCTTTGAGCACGCCCCGTATGGAGTAGTAGTAGGGCAGGTAGTGGTGCTGCCTGAAGTCCCGGTTCTCGTAGAAGTGGATGGCAGTGGTGTTGGTGGTGAGGACGTGCAGGTAGATGGCCTTGCAGTGGTCCTGGGCCATGGTGGAGATGTGCTCCTTCAAACTGTCCAGCAGCAGAGAGCCTGGGGGGAGACAGAGAGAGAACTGGTTAGAATTAAGTGGTACTTAATTCCAAACTGTCAGCAAAAGACAAACACGGAGGAGTCAAGTAATAGTAAAGACTGACTGCAAGACTGATACTGCAACGTGCCCCGCACTACACACAGATGTATGATCTCACTTCTGCCATTTGGTGCGTGCGCCACCATTGCAGAACAATGTACAAAGTGGGAGCCGACACAAAGCTACAAAATATAAGTTGCATATTAGATGCAACAAAATGCTGTCTGCCGTTTTCTTCACCAGTTGCTAACTTGCTACTAAACCGAACCCTAAACATAACCTCAGTAAAACCTATGCCTAAAACTAACCTCCGACCAACAGGATACCTGCCGTGGCTCGATAGGATACTTCTGCTGCAAACCGCAAAACGGTTGCAGTGTTTTGCCGACCCTTACTATCGGTCGGGAGTCGGGATTCATTTACTTACGGTTGTGACTCATTTACCACCAGCCGCGACCAGTGGAACATCGGCTGCAGCCGTCGGTCGCGGTCACAAATTGATTTCACTCCTCTTGAATAATTATGTATGAAATCATTTAACAGACGGAGAAGAAGATACAACATAAAGCTTAATACCAAATCAAGCCGGAAAATTAGGCAAAACGATGAGACATTTGTTCAGCACCTACTGTGCAGGCACCTTGAGACCATGACATCATAAAGGCTGTATAGCACTGTGCTAAATATGTCTCTCAGGATACAATAAATAACAGCTTGGAAATGAGAAAGTGAGTACGGTAAGTGAGGCGGAAGCTAGTTTGAACAAACCGTTATTATTCCACGTCCACAAGAACAATGAGAATAATCCCACACATCCACAAACGAAAGAAACATTCAAATAACATGCTTTGAACTGACAGGAAGGTCCATGAGAGGTTTTGCGTGTATTAAAATAGCATCAGACACAAAGGAAAAAAGTGTGTATTGTCCGTGCGTGCATGTGTGGGCGTTTCTGCAGTGTACATGTTCACACCAATTAATCAATGCCTGTCAACACTGCTAATCGTACCGATAGCACATAATCGCACACATGCTCACACACCGTCTAACACAAGATGCTGTGTGTGACATGTGCATGTGTGTGTGTAGGCGTGTGTGCATGCACGTGGTCATGACAGTACCGATGCCATGTTTCCTGAAATCCTTGACCACTCCCAGACTGAGGATATAGGCAACCTGAGTGTCCACAGGAAAACTGGAGGCCAAGATGTCCCCATCCTAAAAAAAAACACAGAGACACACAGATAGAGACACAAAAAGTCATCTTTTGAACACACAGGAGACTACCCGATTTTCATTAGTGGGTGAACTATTTAAAACTACATTCCATCTTCTTCCAGACAGTGCACATTTGTCACTCTCTGTTCATCCACCCCGTCATCTTGTCCCCATTTTCATCCCTCAACCGTCATCACCTCGTCCTTATCTCCCCTGGCCCCACCTTCTGCTTCCAATCATTCATTTCATTTCCCACTCCACCCCCCCCCCCCCCCCCCCCCCCCCCGAATCCCTCCCTTTCTCAACCCAGTCAAGGACATCTGTCGGTGTCTAATTAGCAACTGACTAAAAACAGAATCTAGAATGATCCACTTTAAGATGGCAGGCAAAGCTTATAGGCACCTTAATCAAAAAGGGAAATCAGTTGCTGGCCCCAGCCAAATGCTTGCATATAGTGCAATATAATACTTTACGGTGGCTGCTGAAATCCACCAGCAACATTTGTCAGGTTGTGTCCATTACAGTGTTAGTGTTATCTTGACCCAATCTGTGATTTTTTTTAAAGTCCGCAGTGGCCAGTGACTCAATAATCGCTTTTCACATGTACGCTACAGTACATGTGATCACATGTGCACAACAAGACTGTGCTCTCAACATACAGCATGTTTTTCTTCTAGTCCACGGTTTTGTAATGCATTCTTTTGCCCAATGTTATTTATTTATTTAATGTAATCCTGGGTACTACACTCTCTCCACCAACCTAGTGAGAGCAATGGATGGACTGACATCATGCATGAGGCGTCCAAGCTGCTACTTTTCTCCCGACATAGGGAGTTTCCCTGGTTTATACAGGTACACCTAACCTTACAGTGGAAGGAACACGTTGTTCCAACGAATTCCTTTCCACTCCATCAGGTGTCCCAGCTGACCAATAGAGACCAGGATTACTGCATGTTTTTGTGACGGTATCTCGCAAAGAGAACATGCAAACTCCACACAGAAAGACCCTTTTGCCAAACCCCTCCGGTATAGGCACGATTGGCGTGGAGTAGAGACCACACACCACAGCGTCCCCGGTGACCCAAGCAGGAATTGAACACAGGGCTTTCTAGTTGTGAGGCGACACCGAGCTACTGAAGGCGCTACCTGTGCCCACCCTCCAACATACAGCAGCTAAACAGCCCTGTATACTGTGAACAGTGTGTGCAGCGAATACATATGGGTTTATCACAAATGAACTTGGTACCTCTTTGTGTACTTTGGTCCGGCCTTTGATTTCGGCCACAATCATTCCCACGATGCCTCCCTTGAAGGTGGCTGCCAGGGAGAAAAACTTCTTGTTGGAGGTGATGTCCTCGTACCATGAGTCTGGATACCTGCAGGGCATGTTCCGGGAGTTTATTGGCGTGATTGTGCAAGCGTGACTCTACCATTTAGAATGACTTACTACATGTTGGTACACTTAAGATAACAGCCCTGTAGGCACAGACCAAATCGGCTGAAAGCCTCCCATTTTGCTCTGTAGGTTGGATGTTTCTGACTACGGTGTCAGGTGTCAGTCTGTGTGTAGCGTTTGCTTTGTGTTTATGCTGATATATTATCAGTTGCATTGTCGTGTCTCACCTATTAAGACTCGGCTCTCTTTCAATAACATTCCCCTTCGCTATTCAGCTGAAAACTTTTTTTTGGTGATTACGTGGCTCAGTATTGTGTTCATTCTAAGCAGTCATTTTGGGCACTATTCCAAACCTTAATATTAGAACTAGTATGACCACTGGCGTGCACAGAGAGTTTCAAGGGCAGGTGCTCAAATGTAACCAGGAGGGCACTCTGGGGGCGGAAAATTGAGTTTTGGGGGGTTAAAAACGCATAGAAAACAGCATTTCAGCATCTTTTTGCTCTTTTAAAAAGGGCATGTTGGTCCAGAGAGGGCCACTAGGGGGTGCTCAAACCCCCCTTGACGTCTATGTATGCACGTCTACTAGTATGACGCTTTAAGATACAAAGTCAATTGAACAGGCAACTTAGCTACTTTATTTCACATTAGTGAGGAAGATAAACAATTAAAAAAAATATTCCTTCTTTTTTTGTACTGATCCAACCACACTTACAAAGCAAACTATTCCCACCCACACCTTCTAGAATGTACCCAACAGTGAGATGCTGTAGCGTTTGAATTACAAGGAAGCAATAAGGAATTAACTCCGTCACCCTATTACAAATACTTGTGATTTCATTGGCATGCCACTTGCCACAGCATGATGAGCAGAATAAAGATGCCATAAGAAGAGAACAAATTTATCTGTGAGCGGTTCAACCGCTCCAAGCCTTTCACCAATACGGAGCATACACGCTGCACCACTCAGTTCACAGAGACAGTGTGATTTTCAACACATTGACCGCATGTTACTCACTCGATGGGGAACCAATCGCCACAGAGCAGCTTGACGCTCTCTATGTCATCGTGGCAGAGGAGCCGGAGCTGGACTTCACTGACAGCAGTGGGAGGCACCACGTCGGTCATTCACCTAGACATAAACCAAAGGAACGGCACATACGGTACATTTAGTAGGCTATCTTTCTGACCGTAGCGGCCTGACCAATGCATTGCACTGTCTACTGCACATTGCAAATGTGCAGTAGACAGGAGGACCATGTTGATCATTCACATTGCCATCAATCAATAAGAAATTAATTAGAGCCATTTGCCGCCGCAGGGGGAATACAGTTCTCGGATTCACTCCACTGAGTGCGAACTGCGGACCACAGAGTGCACTGGGGCGAACTGAAAGGATTAAGTGTCTTGCTCATGGTCACCTCGACTCATTTAGACCAGGGCCAGGAATCAAACCTATGACCTTATTCTTCCCAGGCTGGCTCTGTGATAGTTTAGCTATGGCAGCACTTCAGGCACTTTAAAGGGCAGGCATTATCCTTTGTATAAAAAGATCTGAATGACCAACATGGCATGAATTAATCTTTACACAAATCCCAGGAAAGCAGAGGACATATCTGCAAGCTGTTATATGATGCTGCCTTGTTGTAGTTGAGGTCATATTTAACTCAATAAATGCACTGTCTGTATCATCGGCCTGCTGTAGCTGACCATTTGAGTCAACTAGTTTACTATGAGTTCAAAAAGAGTCAACTAGTTCAATATGAGTTCAATATTAGTCAACTAGCTCACTTTATCACTATTGGCTCTTGGCTGTATGGCCAATGGCCATACACATACAGTCATCATCAGTGTTATTGATGATGCATTAGAAACTTGAAGTGTAACAAATGGCAACAAATGGAAGTTTCTAGGGACATTTGGTAACATTATATTTTTGTGAACTCTGCAATTATGCGGAGATGTACCCTCAAATGCTGTACTATTACAATGCAATATTGAAAACCATTATACTTTAGATACTGTAGTGTAGGTAGGGTATCGTTCTGTCTACAGTAGTGTACATGTTATGGGTGATCATCTTGTTGCAGTTGTCAGTAAAATGCCATGGTAGGTCTATTGATCAAAGTCACGATTCCAGAACAAACTCAACTCACTACAATATTAAATTGAGATCTATGAATCAACTACATATGGTTCACAGTGATAGTGAAGCTGCGAGAGTGTTTCATCTAACAAAACAGCTTGCTTGTTGTCTTTAAAGTACAATTTACTTATGTCAATATTGTCAACACTGTATGCACACCAGCAGTAGCCATTATCGTAGCCCTGATACATGACGGTCGGTATACATCTATACGACCGTCATGGATGCTAAGCCCCTGTAGAGATAGTGGATGATTTCAACGGCAGCGTACGTAATCCCAAACGCCCGTATCTGTGAAACAAAGTGCCGCCTCTGAGGTTGTATGTCTCCTGAGTTTGTACGCTCATCGAAAATCACCCGAAACCTCCTTGTTTTTGAATGAAATGACTTTGTTGCCGACCAAATCCTGATTTTCCTCCGTATTTCTGTCAACTTCCGCGACCAGCGTTCCGTGAAATGACTTCACGGAACAAATCTCTTCAAAATAAGAGTACCCATTATAGTTTTTAAAAATGGGTACTCTTATTTTGAAGAGATTTGTTCCGTGAAGTCATTTCACGGAACGCTGGTCGCGGAAGTTGACAGAAATACGGAGGAAAATCAGGATTTGGTCGGCAACAAAGTCATTTCATTCAAAAACAAGGAGGTTTCGGGTGATTTTCGATGAGCGTACAAACTCAGGAGACATACAACCTCAGAGGCGGCACTTTGTTTCACAGATACGGGCGTTTGGGATTACGTACGCTGCCGTTGAAATCATCCACTATCTCTACAGGGGCTTAGCATCCATGACGGTCGTATAGATGTATACCGACCGTCATGTATCAGGGCTACCATTATCGCGAGTCTAAATGTAAATACGGCCATTTCATCTTTAGACAGTTCAAAGATGTATAGCTATTAAATTACAAAAGCTATGATCCCTCCATGGCTACCCCCCTCATGGCTAACTGAAGACATAGATTTCCTACAGCTTATTACAACGAAATAGAGGGAAAATCATATGGAATTCTATCTTCCCAACATGAACACATATGATGCTTTGAAACGTACATTGATAGACCACGCTATAACATCGCTACAGCACTCAGAGCTAATAGATGTGTTGCTAAGCTAACGTACCTTGTTTCAGCGCCCTGAACCAGAGGAACAGTCCGTGTGAAGGTGGTCTTTTGAGGGGGGATGAGCACTTTGGGACTCTACTCCGGACGCAGCATGTTGGTGACACACAGGTTGATGTGTGTGTTCGGTGTGTTGCCTCTCATTCCAGTGGGGAAGGAAAACCTCGATCTGGACACCAGACGCTACAATAACAGCTATCTGTTGGTTGTAGACTAGAGCACCCTTGCTGGCTTGGCTCCTGCCTGTCGGTTTGACAGCTGGCTGTTTTCTTCCTGTTTGTGCTCGTTTCCCGGAAGGCGTCGACCTAAACGGAAGATCAATGGATCAATCAACTGTGTTGACATTTGCATATATTTGCCATAGATACGTAAGTAGAGGTTACACCGAGGATACACTCTTGATCCAAGGTTAAGTTGTGTAAGTAATGTCAAGTTCATACGTGACATGAAGCTGCATAGCATTGCATTTAATGACGTGTAGTGAACAGCTATACAAAAATACATCACACATTCTGAATGAAAGTGATTATTTTTAGTGTTTTTTTTCTCTTCACTTTAATATTTTTTATTTGTATTTAAACATAGGGCCACAATAGTTAACAAGTCCCCATGTAGAACGCCTTTTTGTGTTATATTTTTTATGTCAAATGTGTGACAATACTGAGTCGTGCAGTTTTCATTTCTAACCAATAAAGTATTCTCCACCAATCATCAACTCTCATAATTGTGCATAACACGATAATTGCTAATATACAGGCTACTACTACTTTCACTTTTTTATTATTATAGTGAAGACCAATCACATTACAGATCTGAGTCGTTTGGTCACGCCTCTAGATAATGTGCGACATTGAGGCGTCAGAAAGTGAGCGCTCGAGCGCTGTTCATGTAGCCTGAAAGAGGGACAAACCAGAGTTGGAAATAACATTGGTCATTGAATTTAACGAGGTGCGGCGCAAATAAGAGCTATTTTAAGCATGTGTGCGCAACACGTCAAACGTTTTAAATTATTGTACAATAACAAGTAAGCTGTCTTTAATGCTTATCTTCTTCGACTTTTACAAAACAATCTAAAATAAAGGGGTTTATCATTAAAGCGAGGCTGTTGTCTGAGTCCAGTGCATTTCTGAGTACTTTCGGCCCAGGACTTGTCCCTATTGTTGTCTCCATTCTTAATAGAAGTCTATGTAGAAGAGCAGCCATTCGACTGTAAACAGAGTTGTCACAACTCTGTCTTACTGAACGGCTCTGGCCTTACGGAAGTAAGTCGCTACACTGTTGCTTGTTGTGTTGTGTGATCTTGACGGACGAGAGGATGGCCAGTGCTTTAAGACATTCAGCAAAGTGCGGTTTAGGTACGTTTGGATATTGCTAAAAAGCCGAGTTTAGCAGCAGGCCGTCTCATTGAACGCAGCCCACGCAGGGCTATAACTTCACGTCTTAAAATGAATGGGTTTGCGTGCAGTTGAAAGTGCTAAAGTCAGTTAGCATCCCCCTTATTGCAGCCATGCATTTTAAAGTGGGTCAAAGTTCGTGCGCACTGAAACACTTTCAATGTGTTTGACCTGGATTAGGAATTGGGGAAAAAAGCATGATCGATATAGCTTCATCATGCATCCTGTCAATAAAGTTCAGTAAATCTCCAGCTCTTTTCAAAGTGTCACTTCGACCTTTCAAAGATGTGGGTGAGATAAGAATCGTTGGGATCTTAGAGTATAAGGTTGGGATGCTGATTTACAATTAGTATTTTAATTAGTTTGGCTCTGCAAAGATAAATTAACAAATGCTACACTACTTTCTGATCTACAGTTGCAATACAGACAGTAGATGTATGATTATTGTGACTGACTGTAGCACCATTATGACTATATACTACGGTATGGAAATACTGTACAATTAGTTTGTTTTGTTTTCTGCTCCAGGTCTCTTGTCTCAGCTGTCTTCTTCTAGCAGACATGGCAGAGTGTGTGTGTCTCCCTACCTCCTGTCTCAGCAGAGGAACAGCAGCACATCATCCAAGATCAAAGTGGATTTTGACAGCAACACAGGTACTTGGGCAAGCTTTTATTACTACCCAGTATTAAGTCTTGAGACCGTTTCAACTAATGCCTTTTGTCTTGAAAACCATATGTCAAATATACGCAAAATGATATGTATTTGGACATGGAACTATCTCAGAAAATGTGTTTTCCAGGAACCTACGGAAGGAATAAATTTCACATTAAAAAGCAATAACGTATCCACAAGATTGCACCTTGTGCTTCTACAGAATATCTTACTTTCGGATAGCCAAAGTACAAAATAATAGTTGAAGTGCATCAAATCTAAAATGACACGGATGGTTTCCTCCAGTGTCTCCTGTGAAGTGGATGAATGTTTTACCATCTACCCATACAGTATATACTGTATCTCTGATACTCCACTCCAGGTGTGGCGACCATGTATCTGCAGAGTCCTCCGGTCAACAGTATGAGTCTGGACTTCCTCACAGAGTTCAGCATCAGCCTGGAGAAGCTGGAGAATGACAAGAGCTGCAGAGGCCTCATCATCACCTCGGTAAAGCACCAGCGGTAGATAGTGTGCAGTCGCTGTTGACTTCAGTTTGACGGCATTTCAAGAACTGCATACAGATAGGAAAGAGACAGGGAGTGAAGTTCATCTGGAACAGCACTCAAACCCTCAATGCGCTGTCAGGCTATTATTTGTCCAGATCGCTAGGCCGGTCTGGGCCTATTGCATACAGATACAATGATTTATAGTTAATGTGTAGGCCTATGTGTAGGTTGTGTGTGCGTCAACTTTAGTTTGAAGCCATCTTCTGTGGTCCAAATAGATTTTCCATGGTTTCAAATGCATTCCTTATCAATCACGGAGTTAATAAAACAAGATCTTGTACTGTAAGTACAATGCATTCATCATACTTTGTCTCATTATGTAAGCAGAAGTGTGTTTGATTGTCTGTGTCGTGCCATTCCATTTGGACTGTAGAGTCTACCGAAGATATTCTCCGCAGGGCTGGACATCATGGAAATGTATGGGAGGACGCCGGAAAGCTGCGGGGTCTTCTGGAAGGCTGTCCAGGAGATGTGGCTGAGACTCTACGGATCCAACATGGTCACCATAGCAGCAATCAATGTGAGTGACTGCTATACATTCTGTGACTATGTGTATGTGCAGTTTGTGTGATGGAGCAGGGGGTTTCACCACTTTAGGTTGGGGGGCCTTTTGCTTTGGCTATGTCTCGTGGACCACACGGTTGGGACTTGGGATGGTGTATTCCTGCTTAGATCAGGATCAAGTAGTCATTCGGTGACAGAATCCTGTCCTAAATGTTAACCAAGAGTATCTTCTCCTCCGTCCTTCACATTTTCTCTCCCATCCGTCCTCCTGTCCACAGGGTAACAGTCCTGCCGGAGGTTGTCTGATGTCTATAGCATGCGACTACCGGATCATGGCTGAAAATCCTCGTTACAGCATCGGCCTCAATGAAACGCAGCTGGGCATTGTAGCGCCATTCTGGTGAGTCTTCAAGCTAATGGCTTGGCTAAGGCAGTGGCTGGTCGCAATGATGACCAACAGAACAGCAGATAGAGTATATCTACACACGTATTCACAGCTCTATTAGCACAACTTTCAATTATCTCAGTGTTAAACAGCGTACAACTCAGAATTCAGTTTTGAACAGAAAATCGATTAAAAACAAAACAAATGAACATAATCAAAATTGAGCTTGGAACGTTGCATAAACGATACAGTCAAAGCTAAAACATGCGTGTTACTTTGAACGGTTCCTGCATGGTGTTTCCGTGTCAGGTTTAAGGACACCATGGTGAACACGGTGGGCCCTCGGACCACAGAGCTGGCTCTGGAGTTGGGCCTGCTGTACAGTGCTCCAGAAGCCCTGAATATCGGCCTGGTGGACAAGCTGGTACCAGAGGACCAGGTCCTCTCTACTGCCACGCAGACCATGGCCAAGTGGTTGGCCATACCAGGTAAAAGACAACAGCTCACCTGTGTGTGTGTGGGTGTGGGTGTGGGTGTGCGAGGGTGTGTGCATGCATGCACGCTTCTGTCCATCTGTCGAATAGTATCAGAAGATAGTCATGATCACAAAATGTGATGACCTGGAAAAGTGGCTATGGCCAAGGAGTATTTTTTGTGCAAAATGCTTGTAATGCTTTCAGAATTATGAAAAACCTCTAGTTTGTCACACCACACTTTTGTTCTAACCCATAAAGGTGGAATTCTGCCAGTAGATTTCAGTGGGAATGGCAGAATGGGATTTTTTTTTGCAGAAATCCGCAAAATCGCAGCAAACCACTCCATTGAAATGCACTGGTAGAAAACGCCCTCATTCATAAGCAGAATGGAAATTTGAAAAGCTTCAGCAGCTGAATTTCCATCTTTGTGAGATCTGTTACTAGACACCTTTTTAATATGTTTTTGTAACATCCCTTTTTAAGCATTTATTCGGCATTGGGAGTTAGTGTTAATATCGTTTTAAAAGAGTTTTTTTTTTTACCCTAATCTTTCTTTCTGTTTTTCCTCAGACCATGCCAGGCAGATCAGCAAGTCCATGATGAGGAAACCCACCATTGACAAGCTGGCGTCCAACAGGGAGCCGGACATCCACAACTTTGTTAGTTTCATCACCAAAGACTCCATCCAGAAGTCACTCCGTATGTACCTGGAGATGCTGAAGAAGAGAAAGTCCTAGAGAACGGAGGAAGACCAAACACGTGCAAAAATACTCGGCCATACATACAGTACATGCATAGATTCATTCATTAATTTTGGTATTCACTTTTGCATACAATACCCTGACACTCACACTCAACATCAGGCATTAGTATAATGTATGTAGTATGAACTTGGAGGGCAGAGACTATACTTTTCAAGGTTATTGTTTTATTATTAATTATACTAGTGGTAGGTTACTTATTTTAGCAATGCCTTCTCCCTAACATGCACATCTTGTGTGGGTGGAAATTGCCAACTCCATCCAAAAAATACCCCGAAACTGGACCGAGTTGGAATTGTACCAATGGATGTCATGCTGTAAAGCAATAACGCAAACCACAGAGCCACCCGTGCCACCGATTCAGAGAAAACGTAACTTAAAACAAGTGATCTTACTAGGACATCTTTTTGTTTTCCAGCCAATACGTACAGTATGTGAATTACTTTTCTTTTCTCTGAATACAATAGTTCTTCTACCCTCATTTAAGGACAGCCAGTATTGTTTTTGGTATTAACCTTGAATCCCTGTTCTACTGCATAATCAGAGTGCCTACACAATGTGATAGTCTGTGGATCTTTGATATAACTGAGTAACAGAGTTAACTTTTCACAACTGATGCTAATCCAGCTTCTGCAGAAAGCCGGTAGTGCTTTCATGGACAAAGAGATAAATAAATACTCCCTGGAACAGATGTCTTTGGTTGATTAGGATTTAATCTGCAAACAAGACTGCAAGCATGATTAATATCTAAAAGCAGATCTGTGTCTTTCTCTGGGTTAGTCGCTGACTTTATCAGTGTTTTGACTGACTGTTAAACTAGATATAAGGAGATCAACTCATTTGTATTGCAAGAATAGTGATGAGCAGCTTGGGGCTTTACATGTTTTTTCTCCGACATCTGTGCATGAATGGCTGAATGTGATGCACAATATGTAAATAGGCAGTATATGAGGGTGTCCAGGTGCTAAAAAATCAGCACATTAATAGTAATTTGGGGTCTGTCTATATAGTGTGGTGGCCGAGTTTTATCTTTAAACAGATGTAACAGTGCTTCAACAATCTGGACTACAATTTACTTTTAGACATTTAGCAGGTGCTCTTAATCCAGAACCATTTACATTACATTACATGACCAGCTCTAGGTCAACATCCATATTTTTGCCAGATTCACCAAGATATTCATTGAAGAGATTGGCTGTTGTTCAGCTTAGAATTCACTCTCCTTTTTGCTCTTGTTTGTTGAGACCTGAACCAGATGCTGTTCTTGCTTACTCTAAATGGCCCCGGATTGAGAATGTCTGCTAAATGCCTATAAATTCATTCACTCACATTCGATTGCTTATTACAAGGCTGGCATACAATCATAACTGCTGATCTAACAAGTTGTAACCCTAGGCTGAATCGTAATGAATGATTGCTATACTGTGAAACAGTCATTGGATGGTCCGACTATGTGAATGGCACTGGAAAGTACATTCATGAATTGGGACTGCTGAACCCGCTCAGGTTATCCATATTCATGTTTTATTTACAATTTACTGTTGACTTTAACCTGGTGCCAACTTTGCAACTTAACAAAAGCTTCAGTTTGAAGAATAAGCTTCAAATTCAAAGAATAGACAGAACGAGTACATGTTTAACTGTTGTTCTGACCTCACCCAGAAATGATGTGTGAAATTGCAGTAGTATTCTCGTCATACAGTAGAATACATTTGTTTCTGATTATTTAACCCCCACCAGCCTCACACTGCCCCTGCAGACATGGGTAATGTCAATGAGCAACTCCTTTTTACTATGACATTTGTTTTTCCTTGTCTGTCACTTGCAAATAAACCTCTTTGAACATTACCTATGTGGTATTGTTAAAATATCCTCGGGGGAAAGTGGTCTGCCACTCCCGAGTTCTCACTCAGTTTGAGTTACTGTACATTTCACTCACCCCAGAGTTGTGGATGGCCAATCAGAGCCCACTATTCAAAGTGAGACTTTTTTTTTTGTCACACCGATGTTCAAGACTAATAGGCCTATCTATGCAGTGATATTAGTCTCATGCATACATAGTTATAGTTTATTGTCAAAATGGTCTAATATTGAGCAACTGTCATTCATGAATATTTCATAGGATCCACTGTATTTGGAAAATGTCAACATGATGGTATTCTTTCGGTTCAAGCAGGAAAGGTCTTCACTTTGAACAAATGGTTGGTTGGTACTAACTAGGGGTGGGACAATTCGCTTTCCTCACAATACGATATCAATATTTAGGGTGCCAAATCGTTTTATATCGCAATCTTAATTCTGTTGTGATTCAACTTGATATATCGATATATTGTGATATTTTCCAACAAATGACTTTGCTTTTATCATACTACAACATTTTAAAGCATTTCTAAACTATAGGGACCATGAAAAGTTTAACTACAACATACCATGAGGAGTTCAATCTTACACTTACACACAGACAGATAACCATCAGTCAGTGAACAAATTCATAAAGCATACATATATACAGTATATATAAAACGATTTTGAACCTGGTGACACAATATTGATGTCATGACATGAAGAATCACCAACACTAGTTGTAACTGTAGGTCAGCTCCACCTCTACAGGGAAATGGTCGCTGACAGCCAATGCCTGTGGGAAAGAAAAATACATCAGTTCAGTCAAAAATTAGGCCACACAGTTAGTTGTCACTCCTGTCATGTATTGATGGCATTTAAACATGCATCTAGGTTGTTCAGAATAACAGATTTCCCACCTGATTGTGGCTGAGATTCAGCTCTTGCATGAAGTCGTACACTTGAGCGCTGTCAGGCACGACTCCTTTCTCCATCATTTCGGTGGTTGCCACGATCCTAAAAACCAGAGTGGACATGATGAATACAGTACTGGCCTACTTTGTATATACTGTATATGCATGTGTGAGTGATTTGAGTGGCAAATTTGTTTACATCTTTGACATAACTGTGTAACAGGGTTAACTTTTCACAACTGATGCTAAGCCAGCTTCTGCAGAAAGCCGGTAGTGCACTCATAGACAAAGAGATAAATAAATATTCCCTGGAACAGATGTCTTTGGTTGATTAGGATTTAATCTGCAAACAAGACTGAAAGCATGATTAATATTGTGAGATTTGTGGTATTTCCTAGTTAAATTATCTAAAAAAGGATCTGTGTCTTAGTAGTCCCTGAATTAATCAGTGTTTTCACTGACTGTTAAACTATAAAGAGATCAAGTCATTTGTATGACCAGGTTGGTGCCTTGAATCGTTTTTCTCCGACATTTGTGTATGAATAGGTGAATGTGATGCATGTGATATACAGTATGTAAATAGGCAGTATGTAAGGGTGTCCAGGTGCTAAAAATCAGCACATCTCTGTATGTAATTTGGGGTCTGTCTACATAGCGTGGTGGCCGAGTCTTATCTTAACAGATTTGAGTGACAAATCTGTTTACTCTAGTCTGTGTGCATGCCAGTGTACCTGTCATAGGGACAGTCGGTCTGTGTCACAGTAGTGTCAGCGTCGTCGGTGATCAGCCAACAGAAGCTCTTGTCCGTGAAGAGTTGGATCTTGTTCCAGTCTCTCCCGTTCACATAGCTGCAGCCTGCGTTGAAGTCACCCAGTAGCAGTATGTCCTGTTATGAAGATGAGTGAGATTAGGTTTGATTCACTCA
The DNA here is from genome assembly GCA_039105355.1 of Benthosema pterotum. Classification (NCBI taxonomy): domain Eukaryota; kingdom Metazoa; phylum Chordata; class Actinopteri; order Myctophiformes; family Myctophidae; genus Benthosema; species Benthosema pterotum. Next base: position 50,523,853 of record CM076965.1, read on the forward strand.
CCCAAATGTGATAACCTCATGCCTCCCAAAACTACATGTAATGCTTGCAATTGATTCAGAATCATGTCCCCTAGTTTTGAAAAAAAAAAACATCAGACATATACTGTATGTAAGGACCAGGGACAGTACTCAGTGTGTGTGTTTGCGTGTGTAGGCTGTTAGAGAGATGTGGTAGTTACATTGGTGTTCCAGCGAGAGCGGACATCAGCCACCACATCATACAGAGCATCCATCTCCTCTATAGCAGAATCTGGAGAGGTGTGCTGGGGGATCAGCACAAAGTTCCTCACATCTAGAGAATTGGGGGAGAAGGAAGATAGCAGGATGTTATGGGCAAAGAACTTTAGGGGTGAGAGAGAGGAGCGCGCACAGTGTATGTAATGGATCAAGATGTATTCGGAAATATATACTTTCGAACCATATAGGATTTGTTTTAACAGATGCAAGATACATTTTGGGCTCCATTTTCGTTACACGCTAAACCCCTTATCCCAAACCCCTTATGCCTTTTTTACTATTTTGATAAACCTTTTTGGAATAGTTCAACATGCCCATCTATTGACACATTGTGAGCTTGTAGACTGACCATATTAACTATTGAAAAATGTTTTTTTTAATAGTTTAAAAAGGCAAAGAGAGGAAAAAGAAGTTAAGTGGTTTAGCGGTGACGAAAATCTATGCAATACTTTTTGTCATCCTATCCAACCATTTCTAAATAGATGAGGAGTATATAATAGTATACATCCACATATACATATACATATACAATAATAAGAATTTCTGTCAATGAACCATTCATACAAACACACACGCACACGCACACGCGCACACGCACACGCACACACACACACACACACACACACACACACACACACACACACACACACACACACACACACACACACACACACACACACACACACCTCAGGCCGCTTACCAGAATATTCGGAGGAAAACATGACAACAAACGGTTCTCTCTTGAAGGTGTCATTTACGCAGGGATCGACATTGCTGTCATCATACGTGTAGTTCTTTGCCACAGACACTGTCTGCTCTCTGAGAAAAGGGTTATGATTAGAGCTGTAGATCATAAAACACAAAACATACTGCCGAGCGGAGGCCTGGTGGCTATACGGTGTTATTTACTGTATAGGCACAGAGCATGTTACGGACATGACACTCACTGCTCCCAAAACCTCCTCACTCATGTCTGTTTCCACTGTGATGCCTAAAAATGAAGTAGCTATTTTATAGATTAACACTGTGACCTTTTGCGTGTGTGTGGGTGTGTGTGTGTGTGTGTTTATGTGTGTGTGTGTGTGTGTGTGTGTGTGTGTGTGTGTGTGTGTGTGTGTGTGTGTGCGTGCGTGCGTGCGTGCGTGCGTGCGTGCGTGCGTGCGTGCGTGCGTGCGTGCGTGCGTGCATGCGTGCGTGCGTGTGTGTGTGTGTGTGTATACGTTGTATATGTGTATATGTGTGTGTGTGTGTGTGTGTGTGTGTGTGTGTGTGTGTGTGTGTGTGTGTGTGTGTGTGTGTGTGTGTGTGTGTGTTTGTCCTTGCATGCTGTACCTGTAGAGGAAGAGGTATCGTTCCTTGTACGTGCTGCGACCCAGTTGCTCGCTGACGATGTGACGGTACCTGAACTCTGGAGAACCACTGGAGGGGAATAAACACGCAAACACAGTTGTAGACACACATACTGTATACATAGACTATACACACTGGTGCAGTTCACATGTATATTCTGTTATTGCCTTCCTGCGTTATACACAGGAACATAACCAAAACTAGTTAAGGGTGGCTTTGTGGAATTCATATCTCCACACGTGCATGGCCTATACCCAGAGCTTCATGAGTTGCAGTCGCAATGAACACAGGGAAACTGTGCGGGTAAAAGGGTTTATTTATGTGTGCCCTGTGGTCAGAAGTGCACTGTGGTCAGTACAAAAGGACACTAGAAGCCATTTTCAATTTGGATTTGCAGTTATACACACTCGCAGTGACGTGTTCTACCGTGTTGCGATGTTATACGTAGTATACGGTTCCAGGCATTTTACTGTACTACTAACCAGTCATTCCTTTCTCTTCGGTAGTACAAATTCACACCGGAAATGGCTTAAAATACATTCTAAAACAGTGATCATTGATGATCTAAATTCTAACCTGTTGATGTGCTCCATCAGTCTCTTGGTGGCAGACAGGTCACTGTCTCTGACCTCCTGGATCAGAATGATGTCATAGCGATGGACAATCTACAAAATACAAAATAAGATCATAATGTTTTTTTTACAGCACTAGTATCTTGTGTTCAGATCTTTTAAGCAGGTTTATCTTCAAATCTCTAAATCTCTTCAAATCTTTCAGGAAATGAATATAACATCCTGTGGAGATTTTGTCGAGGTGCTTTTCATTGGTTCAATAATTTTAGGCAATGCGCAGCGCATACAAAAATACATTAAAAAACAAAAATGTATTTTTCAAAAATAGAGTTAAATGCTTTAATTCGGACAGCAACGATACACATTGACAGCCCGAATGAAATAAATAAATAAATAATAAATTAAGGTTGTTTCCGAGGGTAAGATACTGCTAATACATGCGGAACATCTTTTATTTCATGAAAACACACACATTTGCATCATTATTAGGTTGATTATTTTGGCAAATGTGGTTGCCCTGAGATAGTTCTCCTTTTTCGTTACTCACTACACCCCTTATGCCCACATTTCTTCTCCTTTTATACTGTTTTGAAACCATTTTGCATAGTTAAACTGGCCTGCCTACACGTTCACACACAAGCTACCAATGTAGATTGGATAGTTGAACTGTTTAAACTATGTTTTAAGCAGTGACAACAATGGATCCCATACTGTGAGCTCCATTCGTGTGCTGTCTGCGTTTCATACCGTGGAGATGATATCGATGAGGGTGGCATTGGAGGACTTCTTGTCTCCAAATGACTTGATGTTGAAGGCTCCCAGCCGCAGAGAGCTGCCCAGCTGCAGCACAGCCAGCAACAGGCCCAGAGAACACACAGAACGCATCTTGAAGTGATGTTGGATAAGTTTGAGTAAGAACGACTTGTGTCAGTCTTGTTATAGGCAGACTTTCAGAGATCTCTGCCTGCTGATAAGGCTGTTGACTCAGTTGACAGATAACAAAAGAAACATGCATTGCAGAGCCAATGAGACGGACAGAGGGCGGTGCTACCAATGTATGGATAATTGAGAGAACATGAATAATTTCAGCAGTGAGGAAGAAAAAATCACTGTTTTAACCAAACCGTTATAATGTTGCAATGCAACAACTTACACCATAGAGTGGTAAAAGAAGCAATCGACCATAATGCAACAAAACAGATGAGCATTTAGCTACTTTAATATTAGGCCTTTTCAAGTCAAGTAGACATTATTTCAAAAGCCATAGGCCTAAATATAATATAAGATACAATTTGTTATGGATAATGCTTTGTGGGGGGAAAAATAGATGCCTCCATTACCAAGTTGCACTGCTGGGACAAATGACAATTGTCTCATCACAGGAGCATAATGGTTGATGTATAACTGGTTGCGAGGTCACCAGTGATGTCACTGAGGTCAAGGGTTTTGCTGTGTGAAGCAATGAATACAAATACAACATTTGTTATTTCACATAAGAAAGAAAGTGAGGACTGCAGACTCCTTCGTGTACATGTCAGATGTTAAAAGTGCAAGTAGGCTATTGATGTTTTAGACTGCCCTTATTGCCTCCCCAATTTCACTGTGAAAATGGAAAGCAGAGATAGCAGCTGCAATCTTGACATTTGAACAGAGAGCCTCTAACTGCACTGTGAGTTTTAACTTAAGCCTAACTTTGGAAGGAAAATACCAATAGGTATTCTCATTCCTATGGTCATAACTCATGAATGGTAAAACTATGAGATTTCTTATTTCCACTATCTGGACAAGGGATTACAATGTATGAGAAGTGAGACATGCAATTTCCAGAATACCACTCAGTTGTGATGAAAGTTTGCTTTAATCATGACAGTAGAAGTACCAGTTCAACTGATTTCATTGTATTGTCATGTGATCCGTTTCATCAGGGTCGTTGACACACTGAAAATAACACAATCAAGTCAGAGTTGAGGTCTGAGATGATTGGGTTGTGGTAGGTGGTCCCTGTAGGCGGTCTCAGACAGCACAGCAGGGGCTTAGCCCTTCAGCTCCACCTCCACAGGATAATGGTCGCTGACAGCCAATGCCTGTGAAAAAAAAGAATTGTATATGACTTAACTAGATACTATGTCTTTCTGCTGTTTTGGGACATTGGTGTTCATTGATAGAATGTAGCTGTTGGGTAGAACATTGGGTTGTATTGTGCACTTTCAGATATTGTTTGTCATTGAGTACACAACAGGGACATTTTCCCCTCCAGCAAGTTTCATCATTATGAAACTTGCAGCAACAGCTGTGTCCTTGTTGTGATTATAACTAGGCTTTCAGACTCAGCTGTACTGTATCCATATCAATGGTATATTTTAGGCTTGTCATGCTTTACTGATCGTCTCTAATCTAAGTTTAAGCAATCATACTGTGCTTACTGTGCGTTATCAGATGGAGACTGTATGCCCTGCAATTATACAAGATGCAACTGATGACACACACTATTCTACAGTAGCGTTATACCGGTACTTCATACTCAATCATACTTAATTCGGGACCTCATATCATCTGGTCAAGTCATATGATCCGTACTTCAGTCAGGACAACTCAAGATGGATTTAATATATATTTATTGAATATAAAATGAGCAACATATTTGTTATGGTTTCACAGATGAATTGGACCTGCTTTTTGGGTACTTGCAACACAAGCAAACCAGAAGAGCACTCCAAACATCCAGTTTAAATAGCCTGTGCAAGTGTGTGACTGGATGAAGTGAATCATGTGAACGTGATGCTGAGTTGGCCCTTTAAAGGGTTGGCAGCACCTGCACTGAGGTTTCCAGACTTAGCTTGCTTTGTGACAGGCACACTGCTCAATTTAAGCAATCATACTGTGCACTGTGCTTACGGTGCTTTATCAGATGAGGACTGTATGCCCTGCGATTATACAAGATGCAACTGTTGACACATACTATTCTACATCATACCGGTACTTCATGCTCAATCATACTCAATTCGGGACCTCATATCTTCTGGTCACGTCATATGAACTGTACTACAGTATGTTCTCTGAATGTTCTTTATGATCTTTACAACTTCTACTATGACTCCAAGCTCGCTTATAAGTAAATCACCACTCGCCAGCCTTAAGGGCACAGTAAAGTGATTTTGTTTTTGTTAATTTGGTTGTTTATACATGTGTCTCTTCTGATAGTATTAGTAAAAATTGCTAAAGTGTGTTTAATCAGAAGCAGGGTTCTCCCCATCTCTACCTGCTCTTTCACAAACAAAAACGTGTAGACTATATTCACAGGAAATAAAGTGTTATGCACACTTCATCGGCTCAGAGATGTGTGCGTAGGCAGGGATTGTTGTCTTAGTACACAATGACACACTTTAGGCATCAGATGGCCATCAGGTCTTGACCAGGTGTGGAAATGTATTCAGCCATAATATATCACAGTTTCTCAGATCAGGTTGCATTTACCAGACTGTGGCTGAGATGCAGGTCTTGCATGAAGTCGTACACTCGAGCACTGCCGGGCACGACGCCTTTCACCATCATGTCGTTGGTTACCACGATCCTACAAACATAGAGATGTCACAGGAGATGTCACACTCACACAGGCATGTTTGAGAGTGATTTTGTGCAACTGGGTTTATTCCCTTTTGTGCATGCATGCATGCATGCGCGTGTGCATGCCTGTCTACCTGTCATAGGCACACTCGGTGTGTGACACGGTGGTGTCAGCGTCGTTGGTGATCAGCCAGTGGAAACTCTTGTCCGTGAAGAGGCGGATCTTGTCCCAGTCTGCCCCGTTCACATAGCTGCAGCCTGTGTTGAAGTCACCCAGCAGCACGATGTCCTGTTACATATGATATATATGATAGCAAGAGAGAGGGAGAGATAGAGATGGGGCATATATAAAGGTTAAAAGATGGTAATTAGTACACACATAGCTCTGCTCCACACTGTGGAGTCCGCAGTTCATGGTAGAAAATCTGGCATTTACAAGTTCAAGACATTTCAGGCCATTGTCGGCCTTCACCCGATGAAGGCCATCAGGTGCCTTCATTGGGTTTTGATCAACGTTGTACAGAGTTCTGATCAACGTTGTAATCAGAACTGTGTGTGCGGACTTAATTTATACTAGTATTATCTATCTATTGTTCAGCAGCAGCAAGGGACTGCAAGCAACCTACATATTTTGAGCACACAAAGGTAGACATAGAACTGTATAAAAAGAGAATAATTACATTGGTTTTCCAGCGAGCGCGGACATCATGCACCACATCATACAGAGCATCTGTCTCCTCTAGAGCCGAATCTGGGGAGGTGTGCTGGGGGATCAGCACAAAGTTCTCCACAGCTGGTGGAGGGTCAGGTCAGGAGGAGAAGCAGGGAGAAGGAGAGAGTGGAGTGGGTGACAAGTGGACAACTCCAAAATGAATATGTAATTATAACGCAAGATTGTAACGTCACATGGGCACGCAGGAGAGAGCAGAGCGTAATGCTAGGGAGGACGGATCGAGGCCTGCAATGAATGCAGACCACACACACACACACACACACACACACACACACACACACACACACACACACACACACACACACACACACACACACACACACACACACCCTGGCCAGCTTACCAGAGTACTTGGAGGAGAACATGACGACAAAAGGTTCTCTCATGAAGGTGTCGGTTCCGCAGGGTTCACAGCCGTCGTCGTACGTGTAGTTCTTAACCACAGACACCGCCTGCTCTCTGTATCCACAGTGGAGGAGAGACCCAAATCAATAGGTGTACTATAGTGCTCGCTATTTATGTCTGAACTTGCACTTGAGTGATCCGTGCATGCACACACTATGTGACCAATCTGTGTGTGTGTGTGTGTGTGTGTGTGTGTGTGTGTGTGTGTGTGTGTGTGTGTGTGTGTGTGTGTGTGTGTGTGTGTGTGTGTGTGTGTGTGTGTGTGTGTGTGCTCGTGCATACCTGTAGAGGAAGAGGTATCGTTCCTTGTAGCTACTGCGTCCCAGTGGCTCGCTGTAGATGCTGCGGTACCTGGTATCTGGAGTAGAACCTCTGGAGTGGAATAAACACACACATACTCTAAGGGATGATTCTGTATTTTAATGGACGTCTGGCAACCCTAGATGTGTCGCAATGCGTTCTTTTTTAGTGGCATGCAGTGTACACATAGCAAGGCACACCATCACTGAAACACATGCAGTGATCTCACTTGTTGACATGCTCCATCAGTTTCTTGGTGGCAGACAGGTCACTGTCTCTGACTTCCTGGATCAGAACGATGTCATAGCGATGGACAATCTACAGATCAGAAGTTAAAAAAAGAAATGTTGACCTTTTTTATGGGACTTTAAAGCAGAAGTATGATTCCTCGCTGTACTAATTTGTATAATTGTACTAAATACTAAGTAGCCTCATTGTTACTTTTACGTCTTAGATTAATTAACATGCAGTGCTTAGGATACTTAAACCATTCTGTAGTGTATACTTGTGGTGCTTTAACTTTCATTGAAAAATAACAGGTGTTCACGGCTAGCGCGCTATGAGCCTGCTATTTTGGGGGGAGAATGTGAGAATGCAGCACAAATCTTTCAGTATGTTTTTCGGGGCGAATGTTTTGTAGAATCTACAATGTCAGGCCGAAATGGGTTAATACAGGTAAATTATTTTGGCCCTGTGCTTTCTCAGATAAATATTTTAAGAAAGCGTGCTGTTTCATACCGTGGAGAGGATATCCATGAGGGTGCCGTTGGACGCCTTCTTGTCTCCAAATGACTTGACATTGAAGGCTCCCAGCAGCAGTGTGCTGCCCAGCTGCAGCACAGCCAGCAACAGGCCCACAGAACACAGCAAACGCATCCTGGCATGGTGACAGATAAAGTTCAGGTAAAAGAAGGATGTGCACAATAAAATTGTGAGTGTGAATTTAACTCTGCTGAATGCACATTGCACAAATGATGCAACCAAATGGGTCGATTTGGCTACACCCAACACTGAGGATGTTTACTTTGTGGAGGTAGGCTCATTTGAAAAGCCTTTAGTTAGGAAGGAAATATCACAAACCAAAGTAAACTGTTATTTCTAGAGATGAACATATTGAAATAAAGAGCGATATCCGATCTCTGATTATTTGCAGGGTCAAATCAGCCGATTTGTTCCATCATTATATTTATATTGAATTTGAATTGTTTTGCTCATGAGAGTAGATGATAAGGTCAATGAAGGCCCTGTCCCCAGTCTCCCCACACTCTTAAAGAGACAGATACAGGCAGACTGGCTGGTCCGCAAGTGCAATGCCATTATTGCATCATCAATATCTTTGAAAATGTTCAGGATTTTGACTAATTCAATATAACAATATAGCAAATTTTCATGGCCAATATCTGTGTTTTTATATGCTGCCGACTATATGGAACAGTACTAGTTATTTTTATACAACGTTGCTGTACAAGAACTTAAACATTCTCTAAAGAACTGGTTGTAATAGCAAAATCAAGTATGAAGGCAGCAGTTAAGTGCGTCACAATGCAACAAAACATGTACAGTATCAAACAAATTGCCATCTTCAAAGCAAGTATGCATTTTCTTTCCCACGAGAAACACATATTACAAGATAAGATGTGGTCTGATATTGCTATTACACAACTGCGCTTCCTTGCCAATATTCACCGCTGTAATAAATCACATTTCTCTCATGAAAATGACTATGAACTGTATTTATTAACAGTATTAACAGTACATTTCAAATGAAAGCACAACTCAACACAAAAACTGTTACTGCGGATAACACACTAGTAAAGCAAATACACTTGTTTACAACAGGTCTACCGATTTCAATTAATCAGAACGTTTAGAGACGTACAAATATACAAGGTCAGACAGTTGTTAGGTCAAGTGTTTGACCGATCGAAGCAGGTGTGTTATTCATCAAAAATAACTTCAAAAGAGGAAGATGTACTTTTTGCTGTCTGTGTCGTGAGATGTAAAAAGCTGAAGTGCTGATATTTCTGATATACTTTCAGAGGAAGTGGAAAAACAGAGACCTTGAACCTAACCTGTGAATCTATCGGCTACTTTAACTGCGCTATGCCTGAGTTTTTCCCTCATCATTTTGGAGGGAGGGTCATGGAACTGTGTTGGGAGGACAAACAACAAAGGGGAGATTAGTAACATTATTCTACCCTTGAGGTTTCCTATTTTTTGCAGTAATTTGAACACTGCAAAACACTTTCTGTGTTTTACCATGGAGGAAGAGGCACTTCGTTTACCATCTCTCTCTTGTAGATGTCATTCATGCAGCACAATGGCATGGTCATAAACATGGACAAAATGTATGTATTCAGTTTTTATTGCTGTTATTTTGTGTCGACAGGAGGGGTGGGATCATGGCCTACATATGTTCGTGTTTAACATGCAAACATTTGACCCAATTGAACCAGTTTGTGAATAAACAAATGACTGTACAATAGAATTAGTTTGAAAGAAAGAAAAAGTAAAGAAATGAAATATGCTTTTGTCACTGTGTTTTGCTGTTTTCCCCATCCATGCTAACAAACCGCTCCAGTTTTTTATGAATGTAAAATGATTATAATAATTATAAAGCTACAATACCTGCTTCTGAAAGTCTGTCCTGCTCCGGTCACTGCAGTGTGAATCCCAGTCAGTTCTCAGAGGCAACACACAAGGTCTCTATAGAGGCACGTTTTTATTTACCTGGGCTTGGGGGGTATTCAGAGCAGGTGCACGTGGGAGGGGGGAGTGTTTCAAGTTTAGGTGAGGTGAATGTAGCAGAATTCAATTCCATCAACATTGTAAGTACAGTATAAGCAGGGCTGCACATAACTATTTTGGTCCAGTACTCAGTGGAGCACCTGGGGATGTTACTTGGTGCTCCCAAAATGCTGCGACCCGAATCGCTGGGCCCTGGGACCCTTTTTTCCACTCCGTACAGCCCGATCAATGTACAGTATTACAGTACAGGGCGATAGTTTGCGTTGCAATAGTGACTAGCCTAGTACTATTCTACATCCATTAAAATAATAGTAGTATTTTAGAATGAGTTTTTTTAGAATGATTTCATTTTCAAGGCTTTTTTACTGGCCAGGACTGGCAGACATTCTGAGCCCCAGCTGTGTGGTGCTCAAAGGAGCTTTCCAGCCCTGGATTGACAGCTCATTGTAGGATTTTTGGTGCTCCTGAGCACCGGAGCACCACTTATGTGCACCCCTGAGTATAAGCCTCATGTTTCGTATCACCTGCACATACCAATTATTATGAATAATGAATATAACCACTAAGACGCCCCGAGTTGTGTGCATGCATCCGCTTATAGGTGGCAGCAGACTGCTGGGCGAGCGCTGGTGCTTTGGCAGGGCGAGTCAGATCAACATATGGAATACATTCTGCACTGTCCATATATGGATCATGTACATTGTCACAAGCTTTGGTTTCTGTTCATTTTGTACACCTGACTATTTTGTATAAACTTGGTCTTGTTCACTATTATTACACCTAATATACAGTATCAAATAAATGCAAAAGGTACATAATAGGACCATTCTTGACCATCAAATTGCGAATTAATTAAAACATTTTGTTGATGGTAAAGCAATGGGGTTTGGTTTTAAAGACAAGCACAACATGCAGAGAAAAAATATTTTGTAATAAATTGTGATTAGAAATTGGTTCCTGTGAATTGCTGCCCCTATAAGTGACAGCTCTGTTGTTTCTAGGTTCTGTGAAAAATAATGTTGGCTTGACTTCACACAGTAGTTGCATGCGATGAGAATCCAACAGGTGCTGTAAACAGGCCAGTTGATGATAAGCAGACCAAACAACATGGGCATTTCTTTTCATTTGTTTAGTATTATCCATCAGGGAAAAACATGGAGAAAAAAGATGACCAACAAGTTGGACACATCATTGCATGTGTTTCCTAAAGGCACAGACTATGAGAAAAAAGAAGTGAAGAGCTTATTTGAGCTTACTGTATATGAAACACAGTTACCATGTTATCCCCTTATAGCAGTGGGTTTCAACGTTTTTGATACCAGAGCCCACTATGTATTCAGGATTTTAGACACAAACCACCATTTGAGGACGTTTTAGCGCCACAGAGCGGAAAATTAAAAGATTCATTTTGCTTTAGTCCACAATTCCAGGCTGTATTTGGGAAACAAAGCAGGCAAACATACAGATCAAAATGACCATTAATCCTCTACATTCTCTAGTTGTATAGATTTCGGATAATCCACATGATGACTATTTTTTCATGTTTACAAAATGAATATTTTGGACCTGCCAGGGTCCATTTGGTTTCACGTTTACACCCTCAAAGATTGCATCTGGTTAACCAACTTTCCATCATTTAGCATGGGGACCACCTGGAACCCTCTCAAGGACCACTGGTGATCCCCGGACCACTGGTTGAAACCCCCCATGCCTTATAGCTACTATCATATGAACAGACAATGAACAATCCTCTGTAAAAGTCTCTTTTTCATAAAATACATTTATTGAGATGATCAACAGGCACGTGGGTGTGTGATCGTTTCCATTTGAATGAGCAGACAAGAGTGCACAGTTTCTATAATGTATATAGTGTTCTTCTATGCTGCAGAGTCTATTCTAGAAAGTACAGGCTCTGACACCAAGGCAGAATCAACATTAGTTGATTAGTTTAAACTTAAGGTTGAGGCAAGTGTAGGTAATGTTTGATATTTGTTCCCATTTGTGCAGCACATTGTGTGGTTCACATCCATGTCCAAATCAAATTCATACAAAAAAAGAAGGAAGACCTTCAGAAGAGAAAAGACAGAAGATGTAGTTTTTATAAGTCCACATGGTGTATCCAGACAACCGAGCTGTCATTTTACACAAAGCAAAACAACAATGTAATGCATCTGTGTTAATTTTCATGGTTGTCTAAAAAAGCTGATATCAATCCACTGTCCTTGTCATTTGGTGTTAATTACCACTTGCATCTTCAAAAAAAGTCTTAGTCTACTCAGCACACTGCAGACTTCTTTAATCCTTAAATTCTTCATGACTTTTCTTTGATCCGACAAGCAGCCTTTAGACGTGCGTGTCTTCTAAAGAAGAAACATAGGCCTACTTCTAAACAAGACTTCAGTGAACAGCAAAGTGTGACTCATGCAGTGTCCTGTACATTTATCAATACTTCATGAATTGTTATCTTTCAACTGCAAAAAGACATAAAAAGTCACCAACAACGCACTTTGAAACTAAGGACCCATACTGTACTGTATGTCTTGAATTTATTAAGATCCAGTATGATTCATTCCACTGTGTGCACCTATAATGTTTCTCTATGATGACTACATTAAAAAAAATCTAACTATCATTATGCAAATCTCAGCTGTTATTCAAAAACATTTACTAACTTAAACAACAACTGCTTTGGTTTCTGTTGATTTTGTACACCACAATTGGTCTTGATTACATCATTATTACACATAATAGGACCATCCTTGACCAGCACATTGCAAAAATGTGGACCTCTGTAAAAACAATGGGTTTGAAATAAAGAAAAATAGAATCGATCTGTCCCTCAACAGAAGTCACATCCACAGCCTTCTGCATCGTTTTGATCATATTCAAGTATCATTGCTGTAGATAACAGAGAAAAAAAAAACATCTTCAATCTTTTAATAGTCATTATTAGAAAACTAACCGGTTGTCAGCCAGTATCCTATTCCTGTGGTCAAACTAGTCATCATGGATTCCAACCTAACAAACAACTCAGTACATTGTGTAGTACTCAGCTAGCCTCATAATCTGTAGCTTCATGTCTATGCTACATGTTGTCTAGAAACTGAGTTGATTCTAGAATCTGTATGATGAATACAAGTCGGCCAAGCCAAAGGAGCTCGAATTCAGCCTCAGCGATGTAGGTGTTAAGAAAATGTACTGTATATTTTAGAGAACCGCTGAGTAGCCGTCATAATTATGTGAACTGCACAGTATATTAGTGAACGTCTCAATCTAAAGTCCAAAGTATTTTGTGAAAAAATGTCTTGGTTCATTTCCTTGTATATTTTTGAAAAATATACTGTATGGGAATATTTTTTATGTTTTTCTTGACCTCCTTATGACTCAGACTCAGAAACGTGACCTAGTTGGCCATTAGGTCACGTCTTTCCCATCAAGGTTACGACATTATTCTGCCACTGTGTCAATGCAGCTGCAGTGTGGATTCACTAATTGGATGGAAGTGGCTGCACACAAATTTTAATCATCAGAACCACGTAAACACAGAGTTCTGTCATGGGTGTGGTTTTGTTTGGTGTTGTTGTCCAAATAAAACAGCAGCCTGGCCACAGAGTCAAAGACTACACACATGCAGCCACAGAGAGGTTCGAAAGACACTTTCAGAGCTAAGGATTTTGTCACTTCACACACATGTTGTGAAAGACTCTGCTTCCTATAGTGGTTTCAAAACAATAAACAACTTTCATTGTTTTCAGTGAATCCTCAAACACGACAAAGTAGAAAATCACGTCTCTTCTTTTTAATTCGGATTTCAAGTTCAAGTTCTATTTCCTTCTTTTTTTTAAATTCCAAACACATTCCATCACAGCACACCACCGAGTCATTGGCACCGTTAAAAACACAAGAGTCAGCAACATGACGAAAGCAAACAAACAAACGGCGTTAAAATCCTACATATCGTAATACATATCATCACAATCTCTATACTACCGCTCCATTACACTTCATTTAATCTACATGGTTAACATAAGAATCAATTTTTTTAATCTTTTATTTTTTCCAGCAATGTTTTCTTTTTGTTGCCATTTACTTGAACTATACATACAAAGTGAATATGTACAAAATAGATTCCTTTGTCTTTAGCTTCACTTTAAAAAAGGAGAGAAAAGAAGACAGAATGGAGCCCCAGTGGAAAGTCCAGGGATGGATCCCAATAAAGTCTCCTCCCTTAGTCTCCTTTAGCTCTTTCCGTTTGGTGTCGCTGATGAATAATAACCGGTTTCCTTCCTATGAGTGAGATGGCAAGGAAGCAAGGAGACAAGCAGGGGGAGGATAATCCGCGTGTTGGAACGATGCAGCTCATCGGCCCTTGGCTGGGTGGAAGAGGGGGAAGAGGAGGAGGCGTCAGATGAAGATGATTGGAGGTATACGATGGCTGGGAGGGGGCTGAGGTGAGCAGGGGTGTGTGTGTGTGTGTGTGTGTGTGTGTGTGTGTGTGTGTGTGTGTGTGTGTGTGTGTGTGTGTGTGTGTGTGTGTGTGTGTGTGTGTTTCTCCAATTCAGTTTTGAACCTGGAGCTAGCAATGGATCAACTGTCTATATATACACTGCCAATTGCCTGCTATTATAACTGTGAGAGCAAAAATGTAATGGTCCACTTTGCGGATTGGTGTAGTTATGTGATTAATAGAGGAATAATGTGTACAAAGGATTTGTGAACTTAAAAATACCCATAAATGTGAGATCAGTTCATGAACTTGGTCTTTTTATGGCCCATGGAGTTTTTGTGCCCTTTGGTGATACTGACACTAGGGGGCAGCATCGGACTGAGATGAAACCCTGTATGTGTGTGTCTGTGTCTGTGTGAGTGTGTGTACTGTAGAAGTGAGATGAAGAGTCCAGGCATGTGCCTTGACCTATAGCGTTGCCAAACATATTGACGGCGAGCCTCGATCAGCCTCGCCCCGCCCCGCCGCCAGCGGACATCATCCTGTGTCTATTTGCGCTTCCGGAGCACCAGGTACATGAGGCCGCTGATCAGAGTCATGGGGAAGCTGACCCAGGCCAGGATGTAGGAGGCTCCGTACGAGCCCTTCTTGATGCTGTCCACGTGGAAGCTGTCCCTCTCCGCCGTGTAGATGGACGCCGCCATCATCACACACAGAGCTGGAGAGGAGGAGAGGTACACAAGGATATCATCATTCATGATGATCATCATCACCTTTATTTTATGCAAGGGAAGACAACATATTTGGGGGCAAGCCCTCATTTTCAAAGTTGCCGAGGTTCCAATGCGACACAATACAAATCAAAGTATGTGCAGTAAAGTGCTGCGCCTTCCCTCCCCTTTCATGATGTCGCCTGTGTTCCAGAAATTGGTTTTCATCTTAGAAATAATTTGATTGTCTCAAAAGATTGTGTGTTTTATCATGATTTGTCACGACCCGAGTTGGCTTTGTCTGTGGTGTAATTGTCTTTATATGAATTATTTTCGAAAAGTCTATGAGAAAAAGGAATGGGGAATCCGTGCCTGTAACAAGGGTGACGTGACGAGGCAGTGGGACTGTGCAGCTCTATACGCTCCAGTATAAAATCAGGGTAAAATTACAAAGGAAAAAAAGTATTCAATAAAAATGTTCACGCCGTGGACAAAGCCAACACGGGCCGTGACAAATCATGACAACAAACACAATTTTCAGAGTGAGCAGCAGCAGCAAGCAAGCAGGAAGAGCAGTGCAAACTGCACGGGTCCTACTAATTACCAGGTTTTACTAGGTTTCCAGACTGAACTTGCGCATGTGCACATGTCTGTAACAAGCGCACCACTCAATTCTACTACTGCAGGCATACTACAGATACCACAGCGGACAATAGCCACTGACTTGTGACTTCACTCCCTGTGTGTTACACAGGCCGTGGATGGAAAGAAAAGCTTGGACGGCTGGACGCGGCTTCCATTTTCCGCAAGTGCAAGCGTTTCCGGGAAGCTGGCTGAAGCGGCACTTTCCGCTTTGGTGAAGCTTATTTCCCATCCACAACCATTCTAAAAATCTAGACAGAGCGTGTTCTTTGGAAGTTGCAATCTGCTCATACCCTCTGCCTCACTAGTGACGGCTAGAATTTACATTTTATTAAGCTCTGAACGTCACACTTTTGTCCTATTATTAGCACTAAGAGCACTAAAGACCAACGCATGGACCACGGAGGATCAGGGATGTTGTCTGTTTCTTCCATGGATGCTGGCAACGGAATCTAAAATTAGCTACATACAGTATAACTCAATTTAAACATGAGCGATCGCAATTAAAAAGAGGAGCATTCCTATGAACTGACCAAATGATGGCAGCTATGGGAGCTGAGTTTTAAAGATGTGTAAGAAGGATGGTTGTAATTGGGTTCATGTGAGATAAAACACCGTCCCAGAACAAACTCTTGTTTGTCTATAGATGCAGCTGGGCTTGTGTGCGACTGTGTGTGTGCGTCTTTGTGTTTGTGTGTGTCTACATACAGGCCAGGATCTGGATGATGGCCGTGAAGACAAATCTCTCTCCTTGTTTCAATCTGAAGAGCTGCAGAATGAACACGAAGAAGCCAACGCAGGACAGGATGGTGGCGAGGATCATGGTGGCCTGGACTGCTTGGAGGTAGGCTAGAAACGTTCACACGCGCGCGCACACACACACACACACACACACACACACACACACACACACACACACACACACACACACACACACACACACACACACACACACACACACACACACACACACACACACACACACACACACACACACACAGTTAAAACATATGGTTTTAGACTGAGGATAGGTTTGTGCTTTACCTCTGATCCTAGATTAATATGTGATGTACTGTATTACCTCGTGCTTTCCTTTCTTACTGTAAATCGCTCTCAACTTAGAGCTTCTGCCTACCTTATAAATAGTTCAATAATTGATTCTCTTTCATTACGGCTTACAAGTTGGACAGACTGTACTGTACTGTACTGTACTGTACTGTACGGAACTCATTTCTCAGACGCCATTCTACCCTTTATTAGACAGTTTTGGACCCCTTTTGGTCCCCGGAGCTTACTTTGCAAAAAACAGAAAACTAAAGGCCTATTCATACTTCAACTTTAGGTGTTAAGGTGACCATCGAAAACTACAACACAACTTCACACTGCAGTGGTAAGCACATCACCCATACTTATCTCTGACCACCATTTCGGTGGACAACTTATCACCCTAAAAGGTTATGGTGCGATGCCCCGCATCTATCACTAGATGGGGTGGTAGATGGATAGAGTGTATTATTGCCTGCTTAACATGTGTCCCAATAGGTGAGCCTGGGTTTGATAAATGGCTGATTGGGAGTCACCTGAGCCCGGTGCCTCCAACAGCTATAAATAGCCAGCCCATTGTCATTGCCAGAGAGGGTTCCAGTGAAGGCAGACCTACCCCAGCATTGGCAACCTGTTTTGTTTGCCCCATGTGCCTTTTTGATTTATTCTTTCCATCCAACATGCACCTCACCATGTCTCACAAATCCATACACTGCACACAGCACTGATATACTGACTACACACCTCATTTCTGCTGATCTTCAGTTTGATTCATTCTACTCATTTAGTGATTGGTCATATAATGTTGACCACATCTCTTGCCCCTCAATGTTGGTCATGGACAACCATGATAATAGTTATTTAGTCACCGTTATCTTGTGTGACTCCAAGAGGTGTCCTCCATCCGTCATCCCAACAAAACAAAGCACACAGAACATACAGTACTTTATATGCCATGCCTTACACAAAGCATACAATCATTGAGAATAATTTGTACATTTTATCCCCCTCCTTTCTCTTGCTGCATGATCATGTGTGTCTATGTCCATGCTCTGAGCATGTTACCTGCTTCAGCCGTGTGGCTCTTCTCCACAGGGTAACAGGTGGCATTGCAGGAGTACCACAGGTCAGAGTAGATCACGTCGAATCCAGGCGGCGACACCACCCACCACGCCTACAACACAGCCAAACAGACATGACAACCAGAAAAGAAGAGATAAACATCATCAAAACATCTCTCTCCCCATCTCTCTCCAAACCTCTAATCTAAAAGTAATTCAAAAAGACCTTCCGCCTGTATTCCCACTCACATTGTATATAGTGGCGACGAAGAGC
>CM076965.1:50546939-50644439 GCA_039105355.1 Benthosema pterotum
CACACACACACACACACACACACACACACACACTCACACACACACACACACACACACACACACACACACACACACACACACACACACACACACACACACACACACACACACGTCTGTTGAATGGCGGAAACGTAGCTCCTTCTTTACAGAGCGAGAGAGAGAGATAAGAACACTTACTATATATATATACGGTTGTACTGTACGTACTGTACAACTTCCCATGCCACGCTCTGAAAACACACGCCTTCAGACACCATCGTAGCCTGTTAGCACTTGCAGTAGTACTTGCCCTAGCCGTTGCCTCCTACTACATGCAGTGATGTATACGTTGTAGATCCACTCACCGCATCCTGCGTCCCAAATGCACAATTTATAGATCAGGGACGCATTCAGAGAGTAAGCTCTATATTCCGGGGGACCCACTACTGCAAAACAGCATTTACATTAATATTAATCCACCATGTTCATTTCTTTCATTTCTAACCCTAACCCAAATGCTACATTTCTACATGAATGTAAACACATTGTAATCATATAAAATGAAATGGGAGAGAAACGCTACAATTTGTAAAACTGACAAACTATGCCTCCTAACTGTCTCAGAAGTGGGACTCACCCAATGTCCCAGCATGGGACTCATCGAAAAGACCCTCCATGCACCCCCAGGTCTCATTAGATTGAAAACCGATTTACATCACTGTTTACATACTGTATGCAAAGGCACAACAGAGTGTATGTAGACTTATATCAGTTTATGTAAACACAGCTCTGTAGTATAAACATAAACATAGTGGTACTTTCATTATATATATTTTCTCCACTACTACGTTTTTGGCTTATGTATGATTCATGATGACTACTGTGTACATAGGATGTATATATTGCCGCGCTTTTTCTTTTGATTGTGCTGAATGTAATTCTCTCTGGATTAGGAGCGTCTGCTAAAGGCCTGTAAATTCTACATACTTGTGGTTAAATTAAAGATGTTCTCTTATGTTTCTTCTTTCCCCCTATTTGTCCTTCCCCTCTCTCAATCTCTCGGTATTTCCTCTTTGTCTGTTTGCCCGTCTCCCTGTCTGTCTTTTTGTCTGTCTGTCTGTGACCTAGTCGCAGGGCTCTCAGGGATTCCTGGGAATAAGGTTGTTTGGCTCACAGGGGTTCAGCTCAGTGTGAAATCAGCCATACATACACACTTCTGACAGCAGACAACAGCTGCACACACGCCCGCAAACACGCACACCCAGAGGCTACACACACCTATGCCACACCACACAATACAATATAGTGCCTGTGTGCACACACACATGCACATGTGTGCGCGCACACACACACACACACACACACACACAAACACACACACACACACACACACACACACACACACACACACACACACACACACACACACAAACACACACACACACACACACACACACACACACACACACACACACACACACACACACACACACACACACACGCGTGACATGCTGTCTCAATCACAACCACATGCATGGCATACGCTGAACATGCCACACATAAGCCTTCATGGTCTGGTATGCATAACATGGATATTTCACAGGTATTCAGACATTATACATCACAACAGGCATGTGCACAATGCACATACATAGAACCTGAGCCTACGCTCTCACACAAACACATACGCTTGTAATCCTTGTGGGAAGGTGATCGTCAGTTTTCGGTGGTCACCTCTTCACTGAACAACTGGACTATGAATCAATCAGAAAGGGAGGTGATATATTACTCCATAATGATGTCCCTCAGAACGCTCTGATGGGTAGATCTCAGTCGGAACGTTGTCTCAGAGCCCGTTCTTCTCAGACCTCATGCCTCCCCGCAGACTCCACTCTGAACTATAGTTGGGAACAACAGGCATGCAACTTCATATAAATCAGACATAACTCCCAAGCCCAGCCCACGCAGCCTTACATCTAGACGCCAAATCCTATAAGCACGCACCCCAAGCATTGTAAGCCTATAGCCTTTGTTACTAAAAACATTGTGAGGACTATAGGGAGGCGGGAAGACTGCAGAGTAGACTTGATGACATTTGGCCCAGTGTACTAGTAATACAAGGCAGCACCCACACACACCTGCATGTACGCATGCACACACACAGTAAAGCCAGCTGATCAAGCATTCAGCTTCATTCATTAATTTTCTTGTTCCATTTATTAAATAAGGCAGACAAGCAAGTTGAACTTTTTCAGACAGGCAGACACTATAAGATACACCACAAACGGAACACAAAAAAAGAATATTGTTTTTCTGGGCCATAATATATATAGTATAATAGACAGGCAGATCATGTGTGTTTGTGTGTGTGAACAATATCACTCCATGTTAAACATGTTTTGACTCTCAGTCTACCTCGTGTACAGTAATTGATTGTGTCACACCAAGTCGGACAGGCTGATAAACAGGCAGAAAGAAACAGCCATTCCTCCTCTCCACTCAGCCCTATAATGGGAGGCAGGGGGATTTTGTGTGTGTGCGTGCACGCACGCGCATGTGTGTGTGTCAGAGAGAGAGAGAGAGAGAGAGAGAGAGAGACAGCTATGAGCCTTGCCTGGTGGAAAATGCTGACTTTTAATGTCGTTTTCCCCCTCCCTCTCTTTTCATAAAACACAAAGCCACAGACTTAACTGGGCCTCCAAATATCTCCCTCTTTAAATCTCTGTCTGTCTGTCTCTCTCTCTCTCTCCTGTGTCTCTCCCGTGTCTTTCTCCCTCTCAAATTTTGTTCTCGCTCTGGGTCCTTGCTGTCTCAGGCTGTGGAAAAAGTGATTGAAGGAAGAGGGAGACTGTAGATCCCAACAGAAACCATCTGCCTGCCTGAACACAGTCACTTAAACCTCGGGTTCACCAGGGTCCTCCGGGTGTCTGCAATACTCAGACCGTCCACTTTCCCTTTACAACAGGTATCTCTGCTGAAAGTAGCCGATAGAGAAGCTCTGCCTTTTGCCCGAATGTTCCCCCCCTGAATGGCTCCTGTGGTTATAAATCAGTCAGATGAGTTATAAATTTCATTATTCCTCTCATTATATATACATGCCTTGAGCCCAATAGGTGAAAAGCATCCAGTTAAGGATCTCAGAGTGTCTTCTTTCCAATTAAGTTCAGTTCAGTACATTTCAAATCAAATCAACTTAGTTCAACTCCACTCAAGTCAGTTCAAGTCAACTTAGTTCATCTCAACTCAACTCAGTTCAACTCAACTCAACTCAGCTCAGTTCAACTCAACTCAACTCAACTCAACTCAACTCAACTCAACTCAACTCAACTCAACTCAACTCAACTCAACTCAGTTCAACTCAGTTCAACTCAGTTCAACTCAGTTCAACTCAGTTCAACTCAGTTCAACTCAGTTCAACTGAACTTAGTTCAACTGAACACAACTCAATTCAATTCAAAGGGCTGTATTGGCATGAGAAAACATACATTTTGATTCCCTACTTTTCTTTCTTTCTTTCTTTCTTTCTTTCTTTCTTTCTTTCTTTCTTTCTTTCTTTCTTTCTTTCTTTCTTTCTTTCTTTCTTTCTTTCTTTCTTTCTTTCTTTCTTTCTTTCTTTCTTTCTTTAAGGTGTGCATCAGCACTCCTTACAGAAATAATCTTGTAAACTAGAGCATACTTCTATAGAGGATGTCAGAGGGAGATCCATTTTGGTATCAGTAAACATAATGACTCGTCCTCTGCACTTCACCGCTGACAGAAAACCATGGCCCCAAACATGCCGTCATGACATACAACCCTGAAACCTTATACGTGTGTGTGTGTGTGTGCACGCACGCACGCGTGCTTATGCGCTTATGTGCGCACACACATGTGTGTCTGTCTGTCTTGCGTGTGCATGTGTGTATTTGTGTACACAACAACAATAGCGGTCCAAAGATTATTTTGGAGAAAACACAAGAGGAGGTAAGTCTTCTCCTCCAGAGTGAGGCCTAGTGATCAAACAGCACTTTGTTTACCCACACAGCTCACTCTATGAGGTGTCTAACACACAAGACAGGAGCATTAACCCAACACTGGAGGTTTTATTGTGAAGGAATGGCTTTAGGCTGTTAAATGGCACTGACACATGGTGTGTGAACCCTGACAAAAGGTGGAATCATTCTACGACTGTCCATTAACAAGAAACAGGTTTGTATTCTGTAAAAATAAGAAGAAAAAAGAGTGAAGTCCATGTCCTTGCATGATGCTACCTTACGGGGTGCTGTTATCTGAGACATTTACTAGTGATTTTACGGCAACTTTAAAACACATTTGCTGTTGATAGCATCAGCACATGTTCCCATTAAGCTGTAAAATACTAGCCGCCTTGTGGCTTCTAATTGAAATAATGCCAGCTATGTTGAGATTTCTGTTACCCAAGCAGAGAATTGAAGCGTCACATTGCGAGCATTGTGCTGCAGAACAGGAGGGCATGGTGTGTGCGTGCGTGTGCGTGCGTGCGTGTGTGTGTGTGTGTGTGTGTGTGTGTGTGTTCGCTCATGTGTGCTCACGTGTGCTCATGTGTGTATGTGTGTTAAACACCCTATTCATTAGAGTCAGGAGTCCGAAGCAGACAAGCCCACTAATAGCTTTTTAAACAAACATGCTCACAGTCACAGTCACAGTCACACACACACGCACACGCACACCCACACGCACGCACACACACACACACACACACACACACACACACACACACACACACACACACACACACACACACACACACACACACACACACACACACACCTTTTTCATACTGTGTTTAAAGACTTCCCTCTGGCACAGGAATTCTTTCATGTTGAACACCAGTACCCCGGTTCCAAAGCATGCGTGCGCGTTTGTGTGCGTGCATGTGAACGAGTGTGCACATGAACGAGCGTGCATGCGCGCGTGTGTTTTCACACACATTCCTGGGGTGACAGCGTTGAGTAATGGTTCCCACATGTCCGAGGAGGGTGGTAGTAGGGGGTACCCCAAAGAGAGGAAGAACCTCACCTCCACCTCCACTTCATCTATCCACACCCCTTCCTCTACCGCTCTCTCCTTATCCATCCATCTATCCATCCATCCGTCCGTCCTCTCCTCGTTTAAACTCTTTCCACGCTTGTCCATTCCGTGCCGTGTCCCATCTGTTGGCAGCTTGCATGTGAAGTGCCCTGGCCCACCTCCCTCCACCATGGCTGATCCTGTGTTCGTGTGGCGCCTCACGACCACACCTGTTCCAAGTTCTAGCAAACACGGGGCTTTCAGCTCCAAAATGCCTGTGAAGATGTCCTGACAGCTGACAGACAGTCTGCACCAATATGGAAACCATTGGGCGATGGTTGCCGATGTTTAAAGTGACACTTTAGTCGATTTAGCCGTTATTATTTCCCCTTTTGTGCCGGGGAAACAAACACATCTTCAATAATAAAGCACCAATAAACACAGATGAATATTGACTACTGCAGTCCCAGTTTGTCCGCTGTAATGCACAGTAACATGCTACATGTCTTACTAGTGACAGTAAGACATGTAGGGACATGTACTGTAGTTACTATATGTAGACATGTAGTAAGAACACAGTGATCTCGCTCTCTATGTTTGCATGCAATTACGTATGTGACACTTCTCAACACTGCATAAAATAACATGCAGTGCCTTCCTTTTTAAAGCAAATGCAATGTATGTGTGTATATATATATATATATATATATATATATATATATATATATATATATATATATATATGTGTATGTGTGTAGACTATATATAGACATACTATATATATAGACATGTTTAATTTGATATTTATACTATATATATATTTATACTATAAATATTTATACTATATATAGACATTTGAATTCAATCTTCTTAGTGTTGCTGTTACTGCTATTATTATTATTGTTATTACCACTATTTCTTCTTATTTTGCTTTTGGTTTTGCTTTGTTGTTTTTCGTTCTTTTTATTATTGGTATGAAGGGTAGGCGTCATAAGCTTCGGCTTCAGCCTACACCTTTTCAGTCCTATTTTTTCTTTGAACTCAAATGTGGTGGCTCTGTACATGTACAAGGACTGAAATAAACCTAACTAACTAAATGTCTACCATTAGCTATTTTGTGTTTTACTGGTAAGTCAATTTAGCATTTATTGTCAATGTTATACCAACCATTATATCATCTGCAGAAGTGCTCTTATGCAAGAGAGTCAAAATTAAAGCCACTCTCTGCAGCTGTCAGGTTTGCTTTTGTGTGCCACAGTTATGCACAAGTAACAACATAGAGATAACCAAAACAAGACCTGTATAGTAACATCCCTGTCTTTCCTCCTTTGGTGCTCATTTGCGTGTCTTTGCGTGAGGTGTTAACGTTGCTGTTGTGGTACACTGACTCCCATTCTCTCATTCGTTCCTCCTAATAGATAAACCATATGCCGTGACGAATGCCATGCTGCATTACAGTAGTATGCAGTGTTGCCAACTTGGTGCATTTGTATATTTAGCTTTTTTTCCCAGACCCCCCTAGCGCCAAAATTTGTGGAAAAACTCCTGGCGGAAAATCTAGTGCTTTTTCGCTGGTGAGTTGGGGTGAAATTGGTTGACGGGCACCAGAGATAAAACCCTCGTTTTTCCACCATTTTTCCTCCTATGATAAGAGTCCTCCTTCCTTCCTAGAAAGGACCATTGGTAACCAAATGGACCCTTATACTGTATGTCTGTAACTCTTGAGATTGTAAAATGAAACCAAATGGACCCTTATGGGTCCATTTGGTTTCATTTTACACTCTCAAGAGTTAAATTATATTGAAACATCTGAATTACCTCATTTTCAAGAATCTACACATTTAGAAAGTGCTATTTTGACCAACAGTTATTTCTCCTAAATTAGTCCGAGAGACCAAACTCAACATCAAATGGTGGTCCGTGGCTAAAATGCCGAATAAATAGTGGGGCCTGGTATAAAATGGTTGAAAACCCATTGCTCTAGCGCATTCTAGTGCATTTTGGATGTGCCACTAGTGCATTTTGGATTTTGGCAGTTGGCAACACTGGTAGTATGCGCGTGCGTGCGAGCACTCCTCGCCACGGTAGTAACAGCTTCCTGCGGTGTCTCACATCTGCACTCCATTCACACACTGTACCCCCCCACCTACAGACACACACACCACCACCGCAACCGTCTCTCTCACACACAAACACACGCCCCCTCCTCCCCCTCCCAAACACACACACACACACTCACATGAGGAACGCATTTTTATATACACGTTTATAGAATGCATTCACCACCGCGATACTCAATCACGCACCCACACACGGGAGGGAGTATGATATGTGATGCCCATAAAAGCTGTCCGCAAAGTACCCACCACATCGCATACCATGCACAAGTATCTTATACACACAGGCCTGAATACAAGACTGTATGCTTTATTCCAATGGAAATATATACAGGTATATTTTATTATACATGGTTGTGTCATAATCGGGAACTAAACTATTTGACATACAATCTTGTTGTCCCACAAATCAAGTTTTGAAAAATTGTCCTGGTCTTGTAATCAGAGTCGTCTTAATGAATTCACGAAAAGTCCGGATTCAGAATGCCACGGCAGAATCGGCCCCTAGGGCTGTGTTGGTATAGGGGGCCAGGATATTATCCCAACACAACAGAGTGCAACAACACTAGTGAAAGTCACCGTGAACTCACTGGAATCAACACGAACGTGAAAACCCAGCTATAGACTGAGCAGTAGGCTAGTGGACTAATTAAATTAGTGCTTGTCAACTCTAGTGTGGATTTTCACATTCCATTTGCACTTTCCAACTCGTGTTCCATGGCCGGTTTCGTGAACTCATGAACTTTTACTTTTGCCCTTTCACAATAATGAAAGAATGGTTGCTGCTGTGTAGTGTAACTGTCTGCCCGTCTGTCTGTCTGTCTCTCCCTTTCTCCAACCCTGTCTCACCCCCAAGTCGTTGAAATAGCACAGAGCCACATTCCGTACATAATCTACGAATAGAAACAAAGTCCAAGCATATCATACTGAAATAATTCCCCATGGGCACTAATGGAGCAGCTCTGCCTCTGCCGAACTCGAGCTTTACGTGAAGCACCGAGGGAAGTGCTAGCCGCTGCAAAGTTCGGTAGAGCCGGCAAGTTACAATGCTATAGGCACAGAACAGAAAATATTATAAAACCCAAACACATCCAGCCCAAAACCTCCGGGTTTGTGATGTTACAGAAGCCATGCACTACCTCCATACACAGTAGTATTATATGAACATAGTTAGGGTAACTAGTCCTAAAGTAACTGTTTATATCGGACTGTGCTATTTCAACGAGTTGGCATGAGACTGGACTGCTTTCTTGTATGTTTGTTTCTGTGCATCAGTGGATACATGAATGAGTGAGTGAGTGTGTGTGCGCGCGCACGCACGCACGTGCATGCGTGTACATGTGTGTGTGCATTGCATGCCTTGCCTACAGTATGGGGTATGCCCTTGCATCACACTGACCTCGCACACATACTCACACACGGTCATCTATTGCTGACAGTGAAAACATGCCCTGCATCTGACACACTGGAGTTAACCTCTTCATTTCCTCCGAGTAGGCTACTTATGTCTACTGCTTCGCGGGGAGGAATCTGCCTGCAGTGGGATTTCAACAACTGCATGCAGCGTGTGTGCATGCGGATGCCAAGTCTGATATTTCTTTGGAACTGCAACACCTATTCACCATTTCTCAAACACACAGTAGGCCTACTGTATATACTGTAAAAGTGTCAGTGGCTCACCCCCACATCAGAAACAGAGCCTACATCTTTAGTCCTCAGCCTGAATTAAACAGTGTCGATCACCTTGTCTGAGTTCATCTATATATATAGCCTATACTCATCACAGTGAGGAGTAAGACCAGTGTGGTTCTCAAAGTGGGGTCCAGGGAGGCCAGTGACCCCCAGGGGTTCTCATTGTGGCAGTTACAGGACGGTCTACAGCTAAATGATAGTTTGGAACAAAATGCCAAGCCAAGTCTTCGTTGAACCCCTTGTGGTGCCCGGGCCTGAATCCCTGGCATACCGGCCTAAGGTGGAGATTGTGTCAATTTGGGGGTCCTTGACATGAAAAGGCTTGGGAATCACTGTACTAAACTTACGAGGTTACTAGTGGTTATAGACTACTATTATTATTCAACTGTTTAACCCTGCGCTGCTGCCTTGACCTTTATTTTGCATATAGCCTAACATGGCTGCAGGGGCGGATGTAACATTTCCCAATTGGGGGGGAGGGGTCGGGGCAGGAGAAAATGGTATGGGGGTGGCTTCATCTTCACGCGATGAGGTCGCACCCATACCATTTTCATCTACAGGACTTTTATTAATCAAGTAAAGCATCAATAATAACATCAGCTGTTGTTGACGTGCAACAGACACGCAGCATGCATAAAGCTAAAGGTCTGACTCAGAGAGTTTTCTGTTTTCAATGATGAAATGCTGTTGGTTTAGTGGTGACACAGTTAGTTAGTAGCAGCAGTAGTGTTTCAAATCATTTCAATTATAAGCGCTTTAATTCGAAATATCTTGGGTTGTTTTGCATGCCATCATGTTTGGTGGGGCAGTCAGGGCATTTAGGGGGGCATTGCCCCCCCATGCCCATGCCTAGATCCACCCCTGAACGCAAACGCGTTCTCAACGCACACAGGCCTACTGTACCTGACCTGCCTCGCATCAGCAGCAGCAGCACGTGATGCGTACACTGCAGTGCTGATCGATATCATTTACTAAAACACAACAAGGTAATACAATCTCGATCGCTTTCTATATGATAGCAGCATCACACTTACTAGGAAAATAATACCAGGACAGGAGATTTGCAGCCTGCAGGATGCAAAGAGGGTATAGGGGACACAACAAAAGTTCACTCAACACACTCATACACACATCGTCCACATGCACGCCTCTCCGACAACGCCCCTTATACCTTGTGCCAAACCAAACTTGAACCAATCTGCAGAAATAAAGTTCGGTACTTCGCTCAAAAGGACTTATACCTCTATATTCCATAGGAACACCGAGTAAAAGTAGCCTAGTCTAGACAACGGATCTAACTTCGTTGCTTGTATTAGCTTAGTTTGAATTCATGTTATGGATATTAAAATCATGTATCTCTCTACGGTTCCCCCACGCGGTGTAGAAATAAAATAACGGAAATCCACTCACAAGTTTTCAAAGCGAGATGGCGAGTCTGTCTCTCTCTGCGCGTCTCCGTCCAGATGTGCGCGTAAAAGCGGTGCGAGAAGAAGAAAAAGAAGCAGATCTCTTGGAGAAAGAAAGAAAGAAAGCAGCGATGGTGCACTGACAACACAACACAACTCGGCCGGGCTTTAGCCTGCTGGTAGTAAAAACACACACAAAAAAAGAAGTCAGAAACGCGCGCTCTCTGCTCTGGTTGTGGTAGAACGAGCACACGGCTGGATGGCTGGAGCTGGAGTTATGGGTGTGGTGTCGGATTTAATGTTGCTACTAGGAGGAGGAGGAGGTGTGTGCGCGCGTGCGTGTGCGCGCGCGTGTGTGGAGAGGGAGGGTGGGGGGTGACATAGGCCTAGGAGAAGTTTGGCGACAAGATTTTACCCTCGGCGCGGGAACTATACAGACAGTAGGCTATGTAGATCAGGGCCGGATCTAGGCATTGTGCCCCCTAAAATGCCCTGACTGCCCCACCAAACACGATGGCAGCCTGGCAGGCAAATTAAAGTGCTTATAATCAAAATGATTTGAAACACTATGCTACGAACGAACTGCAGTTGTGGCACCACTAAACCAACACCATTTCATCATTCAAAACAGAAAACTTTCAGTCCTCTGAGTCAGACCTTTAGCGTTATGCATGTTGCAACTTCAACAACTGATGCTTAAGTTAAGTAAGCACCAATGCTTACTTGCCTAATATCAATCCTGTAACCGAAAATGGTATTGGTGCGACCCCCATAGCATTTTGCCCCCCCCCCCCCCCCCCCCATTGGGAAATGTTTTATCCGGGCCTGATGTGTATTAAAGGGGAATTTCACTCATTTTCAACGTTTTACTATGTCATTAATTAATCGACCTTAGAGATGTTGTGAGGTCATGATAAAAAGTTCCACTTGTGTTACCTGGGAATGGAGGTCTGAAAAAAAAACTATTAACATGGTGAAACACAACTTAATGACGTCATGAAGTTGTGTTTCACCATGTAAATGATTTTTCTTTAAGAGGCCTTATTTGTTTGGTTCACATTTGTACACTCTCAGGATTTTTTTGAAAATGGGTGGAATTCCTCTCTCACCAGGAAGATTTTAGACGTTGGTCTGTGTGTTCTTATTTCCGCGGTGTCCTCGGAGAGAGGCGCACATCAACTAAAAAAAAGAAAGTGAGGATATAGAACACAACAGCAGTGTGACAGCTGCAGGGCCCGTTCTATTCATGAGCAGTTTAAGCGGTCGCTTAAGGCCACAGCACACTGTAAACTATAGCGAGACATTTGAACTTGTCTCGCTAGTTTACAGTTGTAATAATGCATGTATGTAGCAATATGCAATGCATATAGCACTTTAAACAACCATATGTAATGTTCATGCTGCTGCTGGTCTTTGCACTATACTGTCTTCATGTTGTCTTCTTGTATGTATTGCTTTCAACTTTTCCAATTCCAAATAGGCCACTGGGGGTCACATGTGGCACCTGCATTCACTTAAAACACCCTAAACCTCTTTGCCATTTTTTATTTTTTTTAAAGCTCAACTACATTGTAACACTATTGAAGACTGGTCATTATAACTATTCAACTTTTTTTTTTTTTTTTTTTTTTTTTTTCAAAATAGTATATAATAATAATTTTTAAAAATGTAAACAACTGTATTGTAAGATTAGCAATAAGGGGTTTAGCAGTGACGGAAATGGAGTGAGCCCCTATAGCCTCTTCATTTTGATCCTAAAGTTTATCAAAGCCAGTTTCGAACTGCATTCGTCTGTATAAGTGACCTTTGAGAGTGGTTTTGAAGGAGTCAACGGATTTGCATGTCTTAAGGACTGTTGGTTTAGGGCAGTGGTAGGGCATAGTAAAGTGTAAATGTGATGGAGTTAGTGTGTAGCTGAGAGGAAGATGAGCAGAAATAGAGTCCAAACAGTTAATGATCAGAAAAGTAACTGTCTGCTTGTTGGGGGCCAAATCAAGGGCCTTTGATCACAGATCAGGAAAGTCTGAAATATTGTTGAACAGAGATAGAACACATGCTCACACCCTTACATTCAAACAGATGACGAATTGGGACAGTAGGGACAGTAAACGACTGATGCTACGGCACAGGATCCCGCCCAAGCCACCCACACACACACACACCTCTGCGTCAGACGTCAGCGTTGACCAGGGTGTTGCGGGGAAGGGAGGGACAGACGTCCTGTGTTAGCTGATCTGAGCGTGTGGGACGCCGGGAAGGGGTGTATTCTGTCCTGATGATAAGGGTGTGCCATGGCCTTGATTGCCTTAGAGGTCATCAACCGACGTATTTTGAATTGGACACTGGCGGCAAGCGGAAGTGACCATGTCAAATGTTATGGAGGTAGTTATAATAGTTAGCAGAGGACTGAGGCTATAGACTCCTTGGTGAGGAAAGATGGGATCCTCTGGATCAGGGGTGCCCACACTTTTTTAACTTGAGAGCTACTTTCAAAATGACCGTCTCAACAAGATCTACACATCAACATTGTGATTATTCCATTACCGAAAATCCATTTCAAGGTCTTCTAGAAAGTTTGAGCTTTGAAATAGTGGTGATGGTGTTACTTATACTGTTATAGTGTTTAGGAATAATGCACTTATAATGAAACAGAGGGGTAGAATTGGAAGGTTTTCTTGTATATGCTACTACTGACATTTGAGTTGACGGTTTGTGATGTTGAGTTTAGTCTCTTGCACCCAAAACTAAGAACTTTCACATTTTTGTCCACAACTGGGAAAGAACTGGCAAAATGTTGGTCAAAATAACAATTATTCTCCATTTTCTAATTGTGCGGATTCGCCCATGTCCTATATGTTATATATTTTAGGGGACTGTCATGTGATCTACCTGTGTGATCTACTGGTAGATCACAATCTACCTTTTGGGCACCCCTGCTCTGGATCTTGTACAGTGCAAACACAAGGTATAAATATCCAGGAACACTCCCGGGGTCTTGGCACAACCGACGTGTCTTTGATGGAAATGGAGAGGACCTGCAGCAGGGGGACAATTAAAGGCCTTTTCCAGTAAAAGAAGAGAAGCTCAGCTCTGTGTGCACTGACCACTGAGCCTGAGGTGGTGGGAAGACATCCACTGTGCTGTGATGTCAGCCAATAAATACATACTTAACCTGTATGACGGCAGTTGGAGGGAAGCAGAAAAATAGAGTCGAGTGACACCACTCACCATCGCTGTGAATAGAGAGGCAGAGCCATGCAGGGGATCAGGTGTAAAGGGGAAAACCGAAGTGTAGATCCAAAAGATGCACCGATAGTTGGCCTCTGATTGTTAGCTGGCCTTATTGACCAATATTCACTATGTTTGGAAATTTATCAATATACATCCTGGGGTATGAGTTGTCAAATCAAACCTTTTTCTTAACCTGAAACGTGACTCTCTGGCTGATTGAACGCAGCATGACATTAGTATTCAGATTTAACCTTACTGACACGTCACAGGTGTTCTGGTGCATCGAAAGTCGTACCAAACTCCCCTCATTTGCACATTCAAGAAGGATGTTGAAGAATAGAGAAGGAAATCAAACCTATATTGTATTTCCGTACGATGTGTTGATGCGGATGGCTGATGTTATGTTAATCTGATGATGTATTAATGACAAAATTAGGGCTTTCTCTAGCTTGCTCCATCTCTTTCTATATTTTGCTGAAATTGCGAGAGCCCTCTGCTATCACAATTTCAGCATTTGGAGCTTCTATCCAAAGTGAATTATAAAGTGCAAGATCAGAGTTAAGTGCCATGAACCAACAACAGTGTAGGCTTTCCGCTAAAACAAGTCATTATAGGATACCAGATTAGACATCAAATCTATTATGTCTAAATGTCATGCTACATAGAATCAACGCACTCATGCTGTCAGACAGCATCTCTGTCTCTTTCATGGATTTAGTTCTCTATGTTTCTCTCCTTCGGTACATTCCCTTCTTTCCCATGTGTTATTTGCAAGTGTGCATCATTAGGATGGTTCAACTCAAGTGACTTTCTTCAATTCACTGGTCTCATTCGGAGGGAGAACTTTGTGTCCCGTTGTCCCTGCTTGGCCACAGTGAACAGTGTCCGGTGGTTGCAGCAGCCAGGGGCCCGTGGGACACTGGTGGGTTTCTATTGTGAGGTCACAAGGAGACGGTTAGCAGGCATGCATGCAGACACAAGGACATTATGCCAAAGAAGACATTGTCAGTGCGGTTGTTGTAACCATGTCATACTTTGCATTTTTATCTGGATGCAGACGTCTGCTGCATATATAGGAGATGCCTGACATGCAGAATGAATGAATAGGGGAGTCAGCAGTCTGATGTGCAGCATTATGACATTCATTGTTCACATTTAACATCCTATCTGTGACGTAATCTTTTACCTAAATGACCTGTTATCTATTATAGGACCTGTATTAATGTCTCCCAAATGGAGTACACCCCTAGGGGTCAACCAATTGTTATTGATCAAAAGCAATGCTTATTACTAGTCATCATGCTGTGTCAAAACTGCATTGAATGAAATGGCCACAGTTTACAAGAAATAGCTCAGGAGTCAGTGCTAATTGCAAATGTTTTTCTAAATTTCATATACTGTAATATATCTCAACCCGCATTCATTTATAGCAGGCAAAAGGTGCTTGCACCTCCAAATATTTCATCAGATGCTCGCTCAAAAAGTTAAAATGTAAAAAGAAAAGAGAAGGTCCAGACACAGTCTTAAGCTACCAAAAATAAATGTATAACAGATTGGTAACAACTACAACAACAACAACAACGTCCTTCATCAAGTGACTACTTATTTGGGGAGCATTAACCTTCACTCTCCTTTATCAATAATTTCATAGTTTCGTTTTCTTTGGTTGAATTCAAAGCAAAATGCCATATGGTAAAGGGCATACATGCAGAACACTGCTCTGAAATCCAAAAGGTTTGAGAACCACTGTCTGAGATGATGTGTAATTTGGTTTGATTGTTTGGTTGGAATACTTTATTCAATTCTAGATTAAATGTCAGACTCTCATAGAGACATATTTATCGATTCTGACAGAGTGATGATGTCAAAGTCGATAAATATGTCGCTACGAGAGTCTAAATCTTTACGCTAATTCAATTCCTTGTGATGTGCATTGTGTTCCAATAGATGAAGTGGTTGAGTTTGAAGATGTCCATTATTAGATGCTGCTTAATCAGTGCATTGTGTGTGCATTCTCTGATGGCACTCACACACACCCAGTGCATGCTTTCTATTTAAAAATACATTAACGAAGAGGATTCGACTGTGACGCATAGGCTGTACGTACTAGGAATATGTTGTTGCTATGGGGAAAGAGGGTGAGTTATATTCTGACTGCAAGCATTCTCAATGTGTCTTTTGTTGATACAAAGTTTCCCAGACACCCCCCCCCCCCCCCACACACACACACACACACACACACTTGCTATGCGCACAACATTCATGTTGTCCACATAATATTCTTGAGTCCCCGAAATATGTTACTATATCAGGGGGTCCTTGAGGCCCCGCAATTTATACCATGCATGTCACACACACACTCATGTACAAAATATACTTCCACACGCAAATGCGTCGACTTGACAGTGGTGGGAACTGGTTTTGCCTCCATTGGCAGGTGTCAGATGTCCATCATGGTCAAACACACTAATAGCATGCACGCACGCGCGCACGCACACACACACACACACACACACACACACACACACACACACACACACACACACACACACACACACACACACACTTCACTGTATATGTCATTTTACTGACTAGATGTACAGGTATCCGTTACGCACCATTGTTATGAGCCTATAGATGGAAACAACAATGAGGACGGGCCTCCGCCCAAAATACCTCTAATAACCCCGGCTTTAGAATTGCACACCTGCAGGCCACAGTATTTATCACTCTGCTGCCTGATGAGAGCCAGCGAAATCCAAAAGCGACCTCGCCCGCGGGCGCCCGGTTTCAAAAGCGGGCGCCCGCTTTCACAAAAACGGGCGCCCGGTTTCACAAAAACGGGCGCCCGTTTCACAAAAACGGGCGCCCGTTTTCAAAAGCGGGTGCCCGTTTTCAAAAGCGGGCGCCCGTTTTCACAAACTAGGCTATGCCTAAACCTAACTCTAACCCTAAACTTAACCTCAGTAAACCTATGCCTAAACCTAACCTAACCCTAACCATAACCTTTTGAAAAGGGCGCCCGTTTGTGAAAACGGGCGCCCGCTTTTGAAAACGGGCGCCCGTTTTCAAAAGCGGGCGCCCGGTTTCACAAAAACGGGCGCCCGTTTTTGTGAAAGCGGGCGCCCGCTTTTGAAACCGGGCGCCCGCGGGCGAGGTCGCTTTTGGATTTCGCCCCTGCTGCTGCTGCCTGATGAAATACTGCCCCAGTGCACTGAAAATATCCAGAGAGTTCATTTAATACTGAATACACAAATGCATAGGCTACAGGCCCTTAGGTCATTTAATAATGGCCTCTATGGACATCATGCCATATTGGAAAGAACTCGGGGCCCTAGCCTCCCTTACTTCCTTCAAAGGTGTTACCAATGATACTAATGAAGGCTCTGTGCCATTATGCTCAAACAGTCAGGCAGAGTTCTGGTATGGTGCATGTTGGCGCCCTGAAATCCTCACCACAGACCTATACAGTATCAAGGCATAGTCTCTGACGTAGTTTAAACCTGTTTAAACCAATTGCTGGGTGCGAACTACCTCTATACTATATGGAACAGTGCCTTAATTAGTATCATTGGTAACATCTGTGAAGGAATTAGGAAGTGTTATCCTATTCTGTTTGCATAGAATAGATGCTCAGAGTTAAAAGCCAAACATGTGATTGGCAAACCATTGGGTGCCATTTTTTTGCTCTTTTTTTTTGCACACCAGGCGTTTTGTTAAAGTTCATTCTTCATTGTGAAGGCTCCTGCCATGTCGCAGAGATTTGCATTCACCAATCACCATATAGTAAAATCCACGCCTTCAAACAATACATTAAGTGTTTCTCTTTTTAATGGAACACTGGGTAACAGGACCAGAGTACTTGGAAGCCAGTCTATGATTACATAACAGATTGCACCTACAGCACGGTAAGTGCTGTTCGATATGCAAGATCCAAGTCTACCCAGTAAAATCATCCATGTTAATGAAACTCAACTTGGCTTCTACTGTAGACGGCATGCAGGGGGGGGGGGGGGGGGGGGGGGGGGGTATCTTGGGGGGGGGGGGGGTGGCCTGCCATTAGAGCAGCCACACACACACACGGACACACGTGCACGCACCCATGCTGAGAAACAGGAACCAAGGAAAGGAGGGTGGGCTTCCTGTGTGTGTGTGTGTGTGTGTGTGTGTGTGTGTGTGTGTGTGTGTGGTGTGTGCGTGTCCACGTGCGCCCTTCACCCCTGGCATGCGTCCAGCCGTTGGGGTTGGGGTGGGGGTGGGCCGAGGGAGGGCATGCAGGCCCAGCGGGGGGTTTAAGGGGCGCAGAGCAGGAGGAACCCGTCGCTCTACATGAAGGAATTTAATATGGAAGACAAAAACAAAACCCCAATTACTGTCCGGAGAGAACCAGACCCCCTGAGGTCCCTGCAAGAAGGTTTAGAGGCCTGGCAGAGTCAGAGACATCTTTGGCGAGCCAAGAAACCATCATCCACTTTGCAACTCCAGAGAAAACACGCAGTGGCACGTTGACAACCACAACACAGCGCAGCTAACACTTTACCAGGGGCGGATCTAGGCATGGGTATGGAGGGGCAATGGGGGCAATGGCCAGACTGCCCCACCAAACATGATGGCATGCAAACATTTCAAAAGTTATATTTAAAATGATTTGAAAACAGAAATATCTGAGTCTATCTTGATGCTTTACTTGCCTAATAAAAGTCCAAAAATGGTATGGGGGCGGCTTCATCGCCCGTGGCGCGAAGCTACCCCCATACCATTTTCACCTGCCCCCCAATTGGGAAATGTTACTTTACACAGGTTTTCACAGGGAAGGAGTGAAACATTACACAGATAGAGATGAAAGAAATAGAATATACTGTATATTGAAGAAGAGAAGTGAGACAGAGAAGAAGTCAGGCAGGGGTAGAGGAGACACAGAGAGAAAGAGGTATATGGTGGTAGAATGAATGCTGGCAGTTGGAGTTCCACCTGCCTCCTCCCTGCTGCCATGTAGGGAAGGAAGGATGAACAGAGAGAGAGAGAGAGAGAGAGAGAGAGAGAGAACGAGGGAGTGACAGTGAGTGAATGGAGAGTGAGGTGGAGTGAGATATGGGTTGTTCGAGTCACGCCACCTCCTCGCCACTCTGATTCACGAACTGAACTCTCTGAGTTCTCTCTGAGTTCATGAATCACTCAGTGTTCTTTCTCTCTGGTCCATCTCTGTTCAGTCAGGTGTGTGTGTATGTGTGTGTGTGTGTGTGTGTGTGTGTGTGTGTGTGTGTGTGTGTGTGTGTGTGTGTGTGTGTGTGTGTGTGTGTGTGTGTGTGTGTGTGTGTGTGACTGTGTGTGCGCGCGCGCGTTGTGTTTGCAGCCCAAACTGTCTGGTGGAGAATAATAGGCCATGATGCCTCATAGGCGTGGTGATTTCCATCTCTATTTGCATGCATCTCCCATTTTCACTGATTTGCGTAACATCACCTGACCCAAAGGACACAGAGAGAGAGAGAGAGAGAGAGAGAGAGAGAGAGAGAGAGAGAGAGAGAGAGAGAGAGAGAGAGAGAGAGAGAGAGAGAGAGAGAGAGAGAGAGAGAGAGGAGAGAGAGAGAGAGGAGACAGACACACACAGATGCACAAAGAGGCATGACTTGAGCGGCATGACTTGGCATGTGTTGTTAACTTTAATCCTACAATAAGTCTAAGATTCAAGTAAACAGCCTGGCCATATGCATGCCAAGTCATGCCACTCAAGTCATACCACTTTGTCCGTCTCTCTCTTTCTTTCTCTCTCTCTCTCTCTCTCTCTCTCTCTCTCTCTCTCTCTCTCTCTCTCTCTCTCTCTCTCTTCTCTCTCTTTCTCCCTTTCCCCCCAACCCACCCCCCCCCCCCCCCCCCCCCCCCCCCCCCCCCCCCCCCCCCCCCCCCCCCCCCCCCCCCCCCCCCCCCCCCCCCCCCCCCCCCCCCCCACACACACACACACACCACATACACACGTGCACATGGAGTCACCCTACCCTGTAAGTCAACAAGGAAATGGCCATTAGAAGCAGCAGAGCTCTGATAAACACTTCTGCCAGTGTGGAGTCACTTACACTGTTTTATCTGCACTTTCCTAGCTAGAACACATGCACACGCGCACGCACACACACACACACACACACACACACACACACACACACACACACACACACACACACACACACACACACACACACACACACACACACACACACACACACACGGTTATTTTGCTCAGAGAAAGGGATAATAAATCATTGACCTGGCTGACGCTGTTTTCACATTTAGAGCACAAAAAGTTGAAATAAATTAAAGACAATTTTGAAATAATGTGTAACGATTTAAGAACTAAGATCTAAAGTGGAAAAATAAATAACTTTAAAAAGATGCACATTTTATGCTGTCTGACAATCTGTGTTCTCAAAACAGTGAAGTGAATAAATACGGCTCTCAAAACAAACACCACAAGTTCAGTACATGAGCAGGAAATGCTGTTTTCTTAATGTTAAATAGAGAGCAATAATGTTAAATAATACAATTTCTAAAGGCCCATTTTAAACTGATGGGGAACATCACACCCAGACAACGCTATTAGACGATTGCAGTACGTTAATAAAGATATTGTAACGTGACGTGCACTCGATCCACAAAGTCTTCAGGCTTATTTCCAATTAATGAATGTGTTTATTGAAGAGAATAATGTAAACAAAGACTGTGGCTGCATAATGTGTCCGGCTGGCCACTCACATTACAATATTCACACAGCCGCTCTCTTCAAAGTCAGGACATCCATGTCTTATCAACGCACATGGTGGAGTTCTCAGGTGGTCCTTGACACCATTTAGTGTTCAGTAGGTTTCGATTGGGCACGGTGGTGTGTCTAGTGTTCGTGGACGAGCAGGGAGAGTATATAAAAAGCTGCACAATTGATAGTGACTATATGCTCGAGGATGAAGGGCTGTGTGACTTTGATTGTTTTACTGTCCAGTCTGTCTGGGGCTGCCGGGGCTCCGGGAGAAAACGGACCGGTCAACCAGAGACAGATCGATGCCGAACCGGGTTCCCTCTTCACACCCGACCTCTGGGGAGAGCTGAAAGAGCTTAGAGACATGGTGGTGGTGCAACAGGAGAAGATGAGGAACATGGAGATGTTGATGACAGGTTAGTAAGATCACAATGGAGCTGGAAGGAAGACGCTGTGGTATACAAGCTGGGATGTGTTTGAAATAACATAGTTTTATTAGTTTAACATATTGTCTGTGATGTTTTTCAGCAATGGCTGCCAAAATGACAGCCAGCGATTGCCTCGTGAAAGACCTCCAGGCCAGACTCAGCACCAGTGAGCTCCATGTTGCTGATCTAAAAGCCAGACTCAGCACCGGCGAGGATCAGGTTAAAGACTTGAAGGAAGAAAGTGAAGGTAAATTGATGATTTCAGTGATAAGGTTGGCTTTGAACGGGTACTTACTGTGATGCTACTAACTCATCCCAGATTGGCGGTAATCTACTGTGCAATTGATCCAGTACATAAAAGTTTACTCGCTTAACAGTGGAAGTGCATGACTATTTACTCATGATAATATAATGCCAATGCACTGATTTCAGCTCATCTTGCTCAGCTGACCACCATGGACACCAAGCTGACTGCTGCTGAAAGCCAAGTGCACCAACTGAGGAGTAAGTATGATTTATAAATAAAATACATATATAATGCTGAATTAACTATACAGCTATATCAAAAGTAGGAATTGGAAAAGGCTTCATGTAAATGAAGTACAAAGACTTCAAATGCAAATCCTTGGTAACTAAATCATTATCAAAAAATCTCTTCACCAATGTCTTTCCAAAGGTGTCTAATAGCATCTCCTAAAAAGTTGAAATTCAACTTGTGGGGGAAACCTCATAAAAAGTTGGGGTACCAATAACCAATTTTCTAAAATTTGAAAATGTTTATACTACTAATATAACATGACATACTAATATAAAATACTTCATGAAGACTATAAATAGTAAAAATTATACCTGAAATATGCATAGTAAATTAAATATTTTACTAATCTTTGGTACACATTTTGCAAACAAACAAACAAAAAAAGAAAAGCAGATCAACCTTACAATGTAAAGTGCAAGTTGTGAGCTGCAATATGTGTCAGAGATTGGGTGTATAGGGAAATACTGTGCAAAAGGATGCTATGCACACAAATCCTCATGGTGTTGCCACTAATAGCACAAGTGCCGTGTATTACCTTATTAACATCCGCTCAGAGTTAAAACAGCGTTTCCAGTCGCTCGTGTTGCTTAATTTTGATTATGCATGTCAATACTGATAAGAAACAAAGTACCTTTTGCTCACGGCATCAGGCATGTGCATATTGGCTGGAGACACGGTCATTTAACATTGGGAGTGAAACCAAATGGACTCGCTCCTGTATAGTGTAGCCTATGCTTTTGTAATATTTCAACAATTTGATCATGCTCTTCCTGTGTTGACAGACAAGCCGAAGGTGGCCTTCTCTGCTGGTTTGTATGATCATGGACAGTTTGGACCGTTTGGTTCCTACGACATTCTGGTCTACAGGAGAATCATCACTAACATTGGCAACGCCTACAATGCATCTACAGGTAGTTAAATCATCAACTATACACTAGTTGTGCAGAAAGTACCACTAGGCTAATTACTACAATGAATAACAGCACTGTTATAAGTAAAAGTCTGTATAATAAATTAATACTTAAATAACAAAAAATATTCATGCCAAATGTGTGCCCATTTCAAGATTTTAAATGCATAAAAAATACTTTTGAAAAAAAAAAAAAATCGTACAGTGAGGCCATTTTCAATGTCTGAAAGTCAATGTTTTGTTCTAATATTCAAAATCTAAAATTCTAAAGTTTCCAAATACATACAGAGGGGTGAAAGTCCAATGTTTGGATCTGAGTAGAAGTAAAGTAATTTGAAATTGTAAATACTCAGGTAAAATACAAATACCAAACCTTTTACTTAAGTACAGTAATTAAGTAAATGTACTTAGTTACTTTCCATCAGTGTGTGTTTCACATTTCCACATTGAAAGCAACAGTCCAGAGGGGATGAGGAAAATAACCTCTTAACTCACACAACACTATTATTATTATTATTATTACCCTTATTATTATTAGGCCATTAGTAGTAGTAGTTGTAATTAAATCTGTTCTCATCCTTTATTTTCAGGGATCTTTGTTGCACCGGTCAAGGGTCTCTATCACATCATATACACTGCATATAACCACTGGTCTGATAATTTCTGTGTCCACATGTTTAAGAATGAGCAGAGACTGTTACATAACTGTGGAAGGAGCCATGGATATGAACAGATATCCAGTGGACTGATGTTAGAGCTGGAGGAGAGAGACAGAGTCTACATGCGTTTACCTCAAGGGTACAGGCTCCTTGATGACACTAACAACCACAATGTGTTCAGTGGTGTCCTGCTCTATGCTATGTAACACTGCTACTGGTACCATTACTTTATAGAGTGTTCTGCTGTATGCTATGTAACACTGCTACTGGTACCATTACTTTATAGAGTGTTCTGCTGTATGCTATGTAACACTGCTACTGGTACCATTACGTTATAGAGTGTTCTGGTCTATGCTATGTAACACTGCTACTGGTACCATTACGTTATAGAGTGTCCTGGGCTATGCTCTGTAACACTGCTACTAGTACCATTACTTTATAGTGTTCTGGTCTATATGGGACAAGCTATAATTCCAGTTTACAGATTTAGGAGTCTGCTGAAGCACATGGTTTGTTTCAATTCAGACAATAGATTTCAGATACATTGGGGAATTTAATAATAATAATGATATATTTGCATGATGCATGATGTCATTTGTAATAATTAATCCAAATAGATGACTGTTTGCAGGCAACATGCCGTTTCTTATGGTGTCAACTTTACTATTAGAAATAATTAGCAAATTCTTGGTGCTTCAATAAATTAATTATGCATGGTGTTTCACACATTTTATCTCTACTCAGCATTTTTACTATCATGTTTAATTTCTACGATTCTAGATGTAAGCTTTTTTCTATTCATCCAGACTTTCTGTCTGGATGACACAATCTGAGAACAACGTATGACTTAATTTTTGTACAAACATTTAGGTCATCTAATATGATGCACTTGATTATCACATGAGTTCATTGATATGTTCTTTTTACTAATTAAAAAAATAAATGTATTCATTTTCATCACAAACAATACTTTTATGAAATTTGTTATGGCGGACCCTATATCTTTTTAGATGAGGCTATGTGCATTTGAGGATCCTTGCTCTTGTCCTGTCTGCTCAGTGTTGTCACATCTTATCAAAGCAAATGTTGGGACTCTCAGGTAGTCCTTGACTTTATTTAGTGTCCAGCGTGTAGCTGACTTTCCGTATGCCACAACAACCTAGATTTGATACCACTATTCTTCCACCGCTCCACGCCTGTCTTATGCATTTACATATTGGTCCAATAAAAATATGAATTTTTGTCATTTCTCGTCGTTCAAAATAAAAATGGGTAGGTCTGTGGTCTCTTATGCATATTAGTGGGGTCCCACGACACACCGTCATTTACAACTCTTGTAAAAGTTTGACTTTCACTTCTAATTTGTAGATGATGACCTATAGAACAATTTTAGTTCGAGTGGCCCATCTGCAGATGAAAAAAATATGCATTTTTTGCCCAATTTCAAAATTGGCCAAAATCGGATTTTTGTTTTTCTTAGAAGTCTTTATTTTCTCACAATTGCTGTTTTTTTCTTTGTTTTCTTTTACTATATCAAGTCAATACTAACCCAGGAATTAACTGGATTTCAAATATTAATGTTTGGTATATGATATAGAAAAAATGGACGTCCATGTACATCAAATTACGGTACTTCAAAGGGCACCTAATTTAAATTCTATTGAACCTAGAAGGATGAAGTTAGTGCCTACCTATATTATCATGAATGAGTAATGGTATGAATTGTAAATAAATAGAAACAATACAGTATTGGGGGGACTAAAGTTAGACATACCCACTTATAGCCCAGCCTCTATGTGTGAAAATTGTGCACTTTTCAATGAAAGCATGACATTTGGCACAAAGTTAAAGCCTGCCATAAGGAATTGTTTTGGCTATGGGTCTGTGATGACAGTTATGGTGACCACCATCTGCTGTTATCTTACCAATTCAGCTTCTACAACATACAATCTTGATTCTGATGACAAACGTTTTCAAGGATTATGATTTTTTTTTTATATAAAATGCTAGATAATAGTCAAATCATCAAAATGTGTAATATTGATGTATTGATGTAGGCAGTAAATTCATGTCT
This sequence comes from Benthosema pterotum, assembly GCA_039105355.1. Classification (NCBI taxonomy): domain Eukaryota; kingdom Metazoa; phylum Chordata; class Actinopteri; order Myctophiformes; family Myctophidae; genus Benthosema; species Benthosema pterotum. The sequence goes on from CM076965.1 coordinate 50,571,744, forward strand.
TCTACCCTATATGTGAAAATCAAGTGAGCCCATGAAATCAGCTGACATACTCTACTCACTACTCACTCCAACTCAAACCAGCTCTACCCGATTGACCAGTACCCAGTGAGGTCAGAACACCAGTCTCTGTACTTCTAACCAGATCCCCATCCAGATCCAACACCAGTCTGTGTACTTCTAGCCAGATCCCCATCCAGATCCAACACCAGTCTGTGTACTTCTAGCCAGATCCCCATCCAGATCCAACACCAGTCTGTGTACTTCTAGCCAGATCCCCATCCAGATCCAACACCAGTCTGTGTACTTCTAGCCAGATCCACATCCAGATCCAACACCAGTCTGTGTACTTCTAGCCAGATCCCCATCCAGATCCAACACCAGTCTGTGTACTTCTAGCCAGATCCCCATCCAGATCCAACACCAGTCTGTGTACTTCTAGCCAGATCCCCATCCAGATCCAACACCAGTCTGTGTACTTCTAGCCAGATCCCCATCCAGATCCAACACCAGTCTGTGTACTTCTAACCAGATCCCCATCCAGATCCAACACCAGTCTGTGTACTTCTAGCCAGATCCAACACCAGTCTGTGTACTTCTAGCCAGATCCAACACCAGTCTGTGTACTTCTAGCCAGATCCCCATCCAGATCCAACACCAGTCTGTGTACTTTTAGCCAGATCCCCATCCAGATCCAACACCAGTCTGTGTACTTCTAGCCAGATCCCCATCCAGATCCAACACCAGTCTGTGTACTTTTAGCCAGATCCCCATCCAGTTCTAACACCAGTCTGGGTACTTCTAGCCAGATCCCCATCCAGATCCAACACCAGTCTGTGTACTTCTAGCCAGATCCCCATCAGATCCAACACCAGTTTGTGTACTTCTAGCCAGATCCCCATCCAGATCCATACAGTAAAAGCTGTCTTGTGAAAACCACTGCTGAAGTTCTGTACCTTCACACACAAGCTAGTTGACAGGAAAATAGTCATACTCAAAGTAGTTACATATTGCACCATGGTGACCATTCTTTTCGACTCTCATGTCCTTGAAGATGATTCGGAATGCATAATGCTTCTCCCCATGAAGACTCAACAGAACACCTGAAGATCTGCCCTCATAACTATCAGGCAGGATGTGCATACACTGGAGTGGCCTTAGTGTCATTCTCATTGTCCCTATCATGTCAATTGAAGGAGCCTTCACCTCATGACACCTGGTGCTGGAGAGCAACTGTCTCCTCTATATAGCCTCCAAAGCAAATGCAGACACTTGACTAGACTGCCACAGTTTGAGAGGGTCAAGCCCCTAATCCTGATTGTGGCAGTCAACCCCACCTAATCACACAAACTGGGGCCGCCAGATTCACAAGTCTGGGTTGGACCTTGCAAGGCTGAGCTAGAGACTTTGAAAGAAACCTTCAGCAAAGACAATGGCATTGACATAGTTGACATAGCCCCAGAACACTGAGGCCATAAGAAGTGAGGAGAAACTCTGGCTGGAAGCCCTCACCCCACCTCATCCTTTAGACCTCGTTCTTGAAAACGTAGGATTAGTTACCAGAATCAGGATCAGAGAATTGTAATTACTGTTAAAATATCAGCAGGTGGTGGCCATTATGAGAAATATCTACCATGGTCACAGGACAAATGTAAATAGTACCACTGAATTCCTCACCATTGACAATGTGGGACTATTTACGAGAATTAAGATTTTAGAAAATAGCTGTCAGGATTACCAAGGGACAAATCTGTGATGGTGCCATAGCCAACAATGCTCCTAATGACATGCTCCAACTGTGTTCCAAAATTCATGCTATTATCATCAAAATACTGCACATAGAGGCTGGACTACATGGTATTTTTGTGGATATACACCAGTTTGTGGGGGTGGGGAGCGGGGAGGGGGGGGGTAATATGGTCTAAATGACCAAATACTACTTTTGAATGTGAATTCATACGTATGTCATATGTTCAGATTGGATAAGTTATGACAGTCATATATCATATTTTGGAAGGCCCCCTAATAATCTTTATCTGCGTGCTGGCCACTCTAACCAAAATGGTTCTGTAGACCTCACCTAGAATGTAATACTGAATGTTAAACGACAACTAAATTTAACATGGAGATGGAAACTCACTTCGGTCTTAGCTAATTTTAGCTTGTTTTGCTTGCTATTTTTGTGGATATACACCAATAATGGATGAAAAAATATATTTTATTATATATTAGGTTTAGGTAGCAAATACTACACCGGATTGTGAATTCATAGATATCCCATATGTACAGATTGGACAATTTGATCAATAGTTACAGTTTACAGTTTACATGTTTTGATAGGGTTGGCACCTTGTTACGCCCCCTACAGGCCAATTATGTAATTTGTGCGCGGGCCACTCGAACCAAAATGGTTCTATAGACCCTCACCAACAAATTAGGACTGAAAGTGAAACTTTTACAAGAGTTGTAAATGACATCTACATTTAACATGGAGACGAAACCCCACTATATCACACTGAGTGTGTTATGTTAACATTATGTTACACTGTGTTTTACATTATGTAAATAACTTGTCTTTAGTATATCTATCTGTGTCATATCTATCAAACAATGTTCCTCTTTCATCACTGATGATGACTTTTCTTTATGAATCCAATTAATTTAACTACTGATGACTTCAATGATGACCACACACACACACACGCACGCACGCACGCACGCACGCACGCACGCACGCACGCACGCACGCACGCACGCACGCACGCACACACACACACACACACACACACACACAGGAACACACACGTGTATACTCCTCACCTCACTATTCATAATACACCAATACTGCACCTTCAACACATGTTGCTATAGTTGCTTAAGCAATATTTGACTCAACTTTGACATCTTTATGCTATGCATTATATATGTACAGTACAATATGTACAGTAAATATAGGCTCCACCATCATCATCAAAAGGGTAGGGTGAAAAAAATGCTGACAGCAATACTTTCATTATGGTCCTTGAGGATGTGTATACTCATTACCTTTATCTGATGTTTAAATATTTGAGGATCAAGGCCAAGTTTATTTTCAAAGACATGTGTGAATGTGTGTGTGTGTGTGTGTGTGTGTGTGTGTGTGTGTGTGTGTGTGTGTGTGTGTGTGTGTGTGTGTGTGTGTGTGTGTGTGTGTGTGTGTGTGTGTGTGTGTGTGAGAGAGAGAGAGAGAGAAAGTGACACGTGACGGTAACATTATTAAAAATCAATGAGAGAACTATAAGGACAACATACTGCAAAATCCTGAATATTTGATCATGTTATGCAGGATGTTTAACATACCACAACAATATTTTACTCTATGAGACCAAAACATCAACAGGTGTTGATCTGGGTATGTGACAGGTGTTGACAACAGGTGTTGTCACCTCCCCTTTGGCCTGGCCTGCAGGACCTGTGTTGTCTGTGTGTGTGTGTGTGTGTTTTCCCCACAGATCTTATTGACATTATTCCCAAACAAGGTAGTGGGGCTCCTTGCGTGTGCTTCCCCTTCCCTCAAGTGCCTGCCATGTTTGCTAAGCAACATCTGACTATTTCTTGCCTGTCACTTGCTAGCCTCGACACCCAGGCTTTCATTTTCGTCCGCATTGCGCGGAAACGGAAAGCCTGGACTACATCGTTAGCCACGGTGGCCTAGGAGTGGGAGACCTAATCAGATCTACCTGATCTACTGGTGTGGCTGCAGGGGCATTTTTGCCATTAGGCAAACTAGGCAGTTGCCTAGGGCGCCATGAGGGGAGGGGGGTGACCACCAGACATGCTTTAAAAGGATAATAAGCCTAATATGGATAAGTACATTATACTTGTCCTCTATAACTAGAATTGAACATTCCAAACACATAATGTTATTTAGTTTAAAAATAGTTCATAATTTTATCCCTTAGGGGGGGTGCCATTTTACAGGAGATTTTCCCTGGAGCCCCCCCTTACCAAATGGACCCGTAAGGGGGGCGCCATCCATTTGGTAAGGGGGACTCCAGGGAAAATATTGCCTATAGGGCTCCAAATTGCTTAGAAACGCCACCGGCCAAAATCATTTCAGGTTAGACACTTGCAAATAGGTAGTTGCTTGCTGGTTGAGTTGATGTTTTGTGGGCTTGTTTCTCCAGTAGAATTTGGCCAGCATTTGGGCAAATAAGATTCAACTACGTTTGTAAAATACCTGATCTACAAGACAAGTTTGTAGATTTGAGCTGGTATACTGGCTATTTTCTGCACATAGATTTGGTGTAGGGCGGAAAAAAAAAAACAAGGGGATGAATGCAGTGCATACCCTTGGGGGACTCTGAGCAACAGAATAATGGCATGTGTAAGCGCGGTATTGTTTGCAAACATCCATGACCTTCCACTTGACTCTTCTTTTACCCTTGGGCTATTTCTAAAATTTGGACTCAGTTTGTTAATATGAGATAACTGAGATCTATTCATAGACAGCAGATGCACTGTCCTGTTTGTATGGGAAAACAATGGACATGCGCAATGTTTAGATCGTCCTTTTGTCCTCCCACTGGAATACCCAGCATGTGTGTGTGTGTGTGTGTGTGTGTGTGTGTGTGTGTGTGTGTGTGTGTGTGTGTGTGTGTGTGTGTGTGTGTGTGTGTGTGTGTAGTGGGAAGCGCTTCATATGGGACAGTATGTGGACAGAAATAGGCTGCGAGCCACACCGATCTTCCTTCCTTTACACAAACAGACATTAGGGTGCAAAAAATGCACGCACGCATACACTTGATCGTATGTGTGTGTATACACACACGCACGCGCGCACACACGCACACACGCACACACGCACACACACACACACACACACACACACACACACACACACACACACACACACACACACACACACACACACACACACAATCACAGACCACAACAACGTCAGACAGAGAGACAGACAGCCATCAGGTCATGTTCTGCACATAGGCAGACACAGTCTGTAGAGGACACAGTGTAAACTGAAGATCCCTCCTCTTCTCACCAACCTCCAACCTCCAGCAGTGACCCCTGACCTCTCTGGACTGTCTGGAATTATTACTGTGTGAAAGAAAGAAAGGTAGAGAGAGTGAGAGAGAGAGAGAGAGAGAGAGAGAGAGAGAGAGAGAGAGAGAGAGAGAGAGAGAGAGAGAGAGCATCTGCTGCCATGTACCTTTGAGGGCACACAAGGGTGTTTGTGCCCACGAATGTGCATGTGTGCCCACAAATGTCCATGTATGCGCGTCTGTGTGTGTGTTGGCATTATGGTGACTATTTTCCAGGACTAAAAGAATATTTCGTTTTTAGTGAGTTTGTACACACCCTCAAGTGAACATTCTGCACTGGAACTTTGACCTGCGGAGTAGTGAACATTTCTAGAGGTCAAAGGTCATGTGAGGATAACAGCTCCACCCTGCTGATGTCACGCAACCCAGACATGTACACACACGCACCGCTCCACTCCGGTCCTCCATTCTAAACTATACTATACTGTATGTTTTTAACTCTATTAAACACTTTCTACCAGTTCCTCATTTGGGCATGTGATGACTTTGTAGTTGAAAACTGTAAAATCAACAAAATGTGAAAAATCAAACGGCTCACAACTAATGTCTGTGCATTGTGACTTTATGGCCTTTCCTCTAGATTCGTCATACAATGAATTATGATTCTATTCTGCTCACTTCTTCTCACTTCTGTTCTCTTTTCTTTAGAGTGGTGAACGTATATCAGCGGGCAGGGCAGACGATGTGTTAACACAGCAGCTAGGGGTACCGGCTTGATTTGTTGCAGCGTGTGTGTGTGTGTGTGTGTGTGTGTGTGTGTGTGTGTGTGTGTGTGTGTGTGTGTGTGTGTGTGTGTGTGTGTGTGTGTGTGTGTGTGTGTGTGTGTGTTGTGGTTGGAGGTTGGGGTTGTGGGGTCGATGGAGGATATAGAGTCTGGGTGGATGTCTGGGATTCCAACAGTTGGAGCTCGACCAGAATAACTACTAGGAACATCTGAAATTCTCATCCCACTTTGAGGTTGTGTGTGTTGTGTGCATGTATGCATGCCTGCGTGTGTGTGTGTCTGTGTATGCGTGTGTGTGCGTAATGGGGTGTGCACAGACATGTGAGTGTTGTTTGAGTATCTCAATTGTGTACTGTGGTGTAGACTAACTCAACAAGACAGGGTAATCCCTTGTAACATCTTCACTTCCACGGAAATGTGTGTGGGGGTGTGCGTGCGTGCCTGCGTGTGCGCGCATGTGTGTGACTGACTGAGATGCATTGTATCATACAGTATATGCTCTTGCTGATGAAGTGATTTTGATTTGCATGTGAGCACACACACACATGCACGTGAACTCACACAAACCGACCTATACACACACCACTGACACCAGTAATGCCATTGTATTGTCTGTGCCATATGAAAATGATGTGTGGGTGTGCATACATCATTTTCATACCGTATGTGTGTGTACGTACGTGTGTGTGTGTGTGTGTGTGTGTGTGTGTGTGTGTGTGTGTGTGTGTGTGTGTCTATACGTGTGTGTGTGTGTGTGTGTGTGTGTGTGTGTGTGTGTGTGTGTGTGTGTGTGTGTGTGTGTGTGTGTGTGTGTGTGTGTGTGTGTGTCTATACGTGTGTGTGTGTGTGTGTGTGTGTGTGTGTGTGTGTGTGTGTGTGTGTGTGTGTGTGTGTGTGTGTGTGTGTGTGTGTGTGTGTGTGTGTGTGTGCGTGTGGAGCATGTGGCAGGAAGGTGCAAATAGAAAGCCAGTTAAAACGGTCTCCAAGGCAATGGCCCCGCCGCGACCCCCAACAGCTGAGAATGACACCCCGCTAACGAAGGAGCGGAGAGGGATGAAACGAGAGGAGCGATTGATGAAGGGAGGAAGGAAGGAAGGATGTTTGCATGATAAGGAAGGAAGGAAGGTGTCACTGAGTGAGAATGGGACGAGGGACAGGAGGAAGGTGTTGCCAGGGAGAGACGAATGAGACTCCAGAGTGGACAGAGATTGGGAGGAAGAAGACCTGGGATGGAGGGAGAGCGAGTGTTTCTTTGGTGGAGTAGAAGTCGGACTCGGGAAGCGTAAAAGAACTAACCAAAGTGCTTCCATTTGTACACTCTGGTTACAAATGGCTTGAGGGCCTTGATTTTATGTCAAACGTGTCTGAGAATTTACTAGAGTTTACGTCGAACGTGTCTGAGGACAAGTCGGCTTTTTGTGCCGACACAAACATTGTAACCAATGAAAGGAAAGAGAAGAAAAAACTTTCCCAAAAATTCCAGGGGGCTTATTTTAGGGATGTCCCAATAACATGCTGTTGTCAGACCGAGCACAAGTACTCGCCGATATAGGAGTACTGTCTTTTTGTTGAGTAACCACTGGCAGGACTTGTACTTCTAATAAATTCGAAATGTTCAAATACCACAGTAATAGCCTGAAAGCTTCTTTTTTTCATAAAAATATCAAATTTAAAAAAATGTTATTTAGTTTCCTTCCTAACAACAAAACATTTCAAAGTATCGAGCTGATTCACGATACCCTGTATAATTACTTTTAGGTCATATCGGCCGAGTACCCAAGACCAGTATCGCTGCCGGGACATCTCTAGCTTATGTGTCATTTGCTACATACAAGCAGTACGCAAAATACCTGTCCACCACCACCATGGAGGTGGACTAGAAACACAGTACACCTGGCTTCACCGAGCGTATATGTAAGGGTCTATGTGAGATGAAATGCCTGTGTTCGCGGCAGGCAAGTCGACAGGGAGACGTCACTATGCTATAGAAAATCGCAAAAGTGGAGGTAGTGGTATGTTGAACGGAAACGAGCATGATCGGGGTTATACGTCCTCCCATTGGGGGCTCCTTACTGATGGCAAGTGAGGCAACTGGCAACACTACTGAAATATATGGGTAGAGTTGGCTGACATAATGACTAAATTTGGGGGTAAAAATGATTGGCTGTAAGTCTTTAGGTACGAAATGATAAAATGCATACCTTTAAAAGGTCAGTCTATGCTCAGAAAGCGGTGTGAGTGAAACATTCTAACTGCATGGCTTGCTTGTCCTATTCCCGTATCAGTCAGTAATAATGGCCCCTGTCAGGATGCTCTGAGTGGTAGCAGACTAGAGTAGAAAGATTTCAGCCAGGACCTTATCAGACCTTGAATTTTCACAGCCGCCCACCCATGGTGATACAGCCATACTGCCTAGCCTTATTTGTCACAGTGTCTGTTTGCAATTTGCACACTTGGGCACTTGAAACTTGACAATCTCACCTGTTGATCATGAGGGGCGTGTAGGTCGATTCCTTTTTCCCTATACAGCATCAGGACAGGATCCGAGCTAACAGACTGTGTCTGTGGTGTTGTCAAGGTAGGAAGAGGATGGTGTGCAGAACCTGCTGGTGGATCTTTCAAGACTGTGGTGGATCCAATGTCCTGGGGAGAGAAGAGCAGAATGATGGAGACATTGGAGACTTTAACCTGCCTTTAGACGGGAACCCCTAGTGGTAGTTTTACCCTAGTGGACGGGAACACCAATATCGTCACCTTCTTAAAATAATCGCCTAAGTCATTTTTCCAAGTTTTTCAGGAAACACACAAAACTCCCCCAAATTTTTTTGGGGGGTGTTTTTTGTGTTTCCTGAAAAACCTGGAAAAAATGACTTAGGCGATTATTTTAAGAAGGTGACGATATGCTTCTGTACAGTATGTACAGTATCAAAAAATGTCAAAATTTGGTGGTGTTACACAATAATTTGAAGTTTTCCAGTACACTTAGGTTAGTATTTCAGAGACATTTTTAGAATCGGGATAGTCTACAATGGGTTAAAAGCACACCATCAAGGTCTGTGCGACCGCATGCAGTAGTCATTCAGCCTATAGCTTACATTGGCAACAACAACCACAATCTGGTTGACGTCATGCATGGATGTTATCTTTGTCATGTTTGCCATGACAAAGCCCAGGCCACCAGTGTTCCCTCGCAGAAGGCTCCATGGCTATTAGCAGCAGTTAGCAGCACTAGTCTGGTTTGGGGTCAGTTCATGGCGTTCTGCAGGTCAGATGTGGTCCACTGATAACACATCCATCAGTTAACATGTCAACATACTTTATCTAGTTTTCAAGATAAAGTAGTAAGTCTGTGGTAGGGTGGTTGGCTGCTATCATGCGCACACACGGACACACATGCACGCAGGCGCACAGCTCAGTTCACTAGACTAGACAGCCTGTCATGATGATGTCACAGAAACATTCTGTCGACTCAGCGGCTGCATAAACGAAATACGTTCACGTTGATGCACACGCATACGTAAGTACACACACACAGACACACAAACACGTGCGCGGCTGTGCACGAGTCCCTCCCTGATCCGAAAGAGAAACATTTGCACAGCGGGGTGTGTGCTGAGGCCTGTGCATGCGTGCATCTGAATACAGTCAGAGTGTGTGTGCGTGCAGTGCACTGTGTGCACGTGTGCGCACTGTCTGTGCGCATGCTTGCCTATGGCACGACTCCCAGTGTGTGATGAATTCTCATTCGCACAAGGCTTAACTTTTGTGCTGAGTAACATCTGACCTACGCTGTTGAGCGTGCATGTGCATATGTGTGTGTGTGTGTGTGTGTGTGTGTGTGTGTGTGTGTGTGTGTGTGTGTGTGTGTGTGTGTGTGTGTGTGTGTGTGCATGCGTGCGTGTGAAGCATGTGTGTTCATTCAAAGATAAACAGGAATAATGAAAGGAATGCAAGGTACAGAAAGCCTTCATTCATGTCCACAGTAAAGTCAGGATATAATGAACACAATGGACTCATTGCTTTTTATAAGCTAAAGCTAATGTACATGTATTGTATATTACATAGATTTGCTTTCATCCTCCCGGAGATATATTTATTTCCTCATTTGTTTTTTTCTCTCAAGGTGCTACTGTATATCTCTGTCCAAAGCCCTTATTATGAAGTGACGAATCAGGGACAACGATCGGTGTCATTTACTATTTGCTGTTCATAATGACACGTCTGACATTTTGAAGGAAAGACCAACAGATTTTGGAGTCAGTATGTGTGATGCTGGTACATTTGTACATACTGTACTGTATGTACAGTCCATCGCAGCCACATAAGTGCTGTCTGAGCTTGTAAACACAGGCACGCACGCAATGCACACACATCAAATACACACACCGCTATGTTGTTTGAGGTGTAAACAATGCTTAGAGGCTCAACATTACAAGGTATGTTTCCAAACGGACCAAAGAGGCAACATGAAGCCTCACTCACTCACTCACTCACTCACTCACTCACTCACTCACTCACTCACTCACTCAGCAGTGCAGAGGAAAAGAACCTGGATGGTGTTTACTGTCTACACAATGAATGCCACTTGTTGTCACATGAGCGGACCACATCAGAATATGGGCCTCTCGCAGGTCACACACAAGGTCAGAGACCGAGGTCAAGGATGACTGAGGCTGCCTGGGCACTGTGTCACGACACCCGCAAATGGCAGCGAGCAAACTTCAACGGAGCCAACCCAAGGCACCCCTGGGGAAAGAACTACACCGCACTACGACATAGACACACATTGCTGCATGGGAGTGGAGCTACACACTGCACAACTTCAGACTCTGATACTGGATGGGAGGGATTGGAGGGCAGGGATGCAGAAGTCTGAAGCTGGTATGGCCTAGTAGTTCACACTCTGGCATCACAGCTTGAGCATGTACAGTATACTGTAGATCTGCTTTTTTGTCACACAAGTAGAAACAATTCAGCCTAACACTCCTTTGTCATGAATCATGCTCTAGTCTAGTATATACATCTCTCGTTCTGACGTTCTCAAGCTCTCTCATGTTGGATTCATCCAGCCACATCTTGATCTAGTAATATACAACTGTAACTGTTGTCTGTAACAACAGTTACAATATCCATAGTTGTTTTATTTGATTTCACGTTCACATTCTCTAGCACGTATATGATGTTTTCTAGAGCACGATGTGCGAGGAAACTAGTACCCAGAGGAAACGCAACACAAACACAGGGAGAACAGATGTAAACTCCACACTGCAAGTAACCTCTTACCAGGGTTTGAACCTGGCTACAACAGTGCTAATCTCTGTGTGCTTATTGTCTGCATAGTCAAAGAGATTGTGGGAATATGCATGGAGCCTCTGGAGATGTACTGTACTAGTCTAGTCTTCTACTTCCTTTTTAGCTTTTCCCTTCAGAGGTCGCCACCGCAGCGAGTCAACTGCCTCCTCCATCACACCCTGTCCTCTCACTTACACCCATAAATCATCTCTTTAGTCTTCCTCTAGGCCTCCTGAATGCCTGGCAAGTTCCAACCTCAACATCATTCTACCGATATCCTCTGTATGCGTCCAAACTATCTCCATCTGGCCTCTGTGACTGGATCTCCATCTGACATGCGCTGTGCCTCTAATGCACTCGTTCCTGATCTTATGCATCATTGTTACTCCCATAAGAGCACATTATCACCAGTATCATCCTGAGTGTTCATTTTGTCAGTGACCAAATGGTCATTTTCATAAGTCTTGACTGTTTGAAGCACACCTGGTCTTTTTTTTAAATTATGAAGAAATCATTTATAACACACAAGTGCAATACTATGTTGTGGAGGAGTAAGTACAATTATTTTGGCATTTTCATCCTTAATCCTGATTTCTCAGTGACGTACAGTAAGGAAAGGCCAATACATCGAAATGCATAGAAATAGTACTGTAAGATCATAGGTGAGCAAAGAGCCTATCCTGGACAGTCTCTAAACAGTATAATATCAAAGTGGTGTTATTTAAGCTTGGCTGGGTAAGAGCTGTTGAGAATAGTTTGTCAGTTTGTCCACGATGGGAACACACAAAGCATCATATCACATTACACAGAGAAACACCTGGGGGAGGGGAAAACACTCAACACACGCACGTGCACGCCTCTATGGTGCACACACACACAAACACTAAGCTTCTGATGACGGTGTAGCTACGAGCCAGAGTGGTGTGGATGACAAATGATCCCCCGGGAACCAATCACCTTCCTCTTAATGCAGAGACATTGGCCAATGGCAGAGTCTCGTCATGCTGTTTTCATCTGTTTGAACGGAAACATCCGGATCTGGGGACTACAAAGACATATGCATTTTGTGCACACACACACACACACACACACACACACACACACACACACACACACACACACACACACACACACACACACACACACACACACACACACACACACACACACACACATGCACAGACGCACTAATCCATTTTCCTCTCTGCACTGTGGTATGAGTCCCCAGAGAGGAAGGAGGGAGGTGAGGAGATCAGAGGAAAATAAGGAGAGAAGAAAAATTTGGAGTGACCTCTCTCACAGTTAGAAACCCCTTCCTTTCCTGCTTCTTTCTTTCTTTCTTTCTTTCTTTCTTTCTTTCTTTCTTTCTTTCTTTCTTTCTTTCTTTCTTTCTTTCTTTCTTTCTTTCTATATAAACTCTCTTTCTTACAAGTATATGCATGCATGATTAGGACCATATCCAATATCAATATGGGAACACATTCCACTCTGTTTATACAGTATAGCATTGTCTGCTGTTAGAGTCGGCCTAATCAGATTAAAAAAAAATCAATATGGACATAAAATACAAATAGTTTCAATAGTACATATTGGTTGATGAATAGTTGATTGATTGAATTATTTACTTTCTGATTCACTATCAATATATACATATTGATAGTTTACACTTCACTTGACATCACCCAGTTAGGCAATTTCCTTTAGGACCTGCATGGCTAGCTCCCCCTGGTGGACATATTGAAACATCACTACTGCAGTATGTTTGGGGGTACAGGGCCGATAGTGCAGGCAGTCAAAACTTCCCCAGGAGTGTATCTCTCGGGGCTGTTAGAATACAATTAAGAATTAAGAATAACATCTTATGTTTCTTTAGCGTTTAAGCAGCCAATAAGCAAGTCAGAGTACTGCGACGTTAGCAACGACCCGCTGAAAATAACCATGTTAAACAAATTAAACAATACTAATCCAAATCTTATTTTAAAATAAGACATGATGAAGTAAAATGTGAGCTGATACGAAAGTACAAATGAATAACATTGATATAGTACATGTATGAAATAATTGTGGGCATACCGTGAATGTTATAGCATGTGCGCGCGTCAGCCAACATCATCAGTCAATGCAATATTGCCTCATCCTCCTTGTGCGTATCCGGAACCTTCAAAGGGGGAAGCATTTGAACGGCGCACCAAATACAAACAGCAAAACATGGAAGAGTTTCCGACTGATGCTCCAGAGCGTGAGTTTATAAAGCTTATAATATTATCCTAAGTGGCATTCGAGGCAAATAATATCAGTCGTGATATGTTTTTGTATAATAGTCGGTGTTGACGTTGCTAAATGTTAGGGTTTTGTATGTATGTGGTTGAACAGAGCTTGTTATCGGTCGGAGACAGTCCATGTGATCGTCACTATCTGATCCACATTTAGTGATCAGGGTTTGCAACAGCGTAACTCTGTCTATACTCAAGGTCCGACTTCGCGGCGGCCCGACTTCTCCGTACCCCTCTGATCCACCTGACCTGACCCTGTCAAAGTAGTGACTGACTGTATCATCCTACTAGGCCCGAGTCTCTACATCAGGGGTGTTCAACCTTTTTCATCTCAGGGACCACCATTTATTCAGGATTTGAGCCACGGACCACCATTTGAGGACATTTTAGCCCCACAGACCCCCCCAAACTAAAGATTTCCTTTGCTTCTGTCCATGACCATTAATCATCTAGTTGTGTAGATTTAGGACTAATTCACATGATGAATATTTTAACTCTTGAGAGTGTAAAAATGAAACCAAATGGACCCGCTAGGGTCCATTTGGTTTCATTTTTACGTTCTCAAGAGTTACATCTGGTTAAACAACTTAGCCTGGGGACCACCTGGAACCCTTTCAAGGACCACTGGTGGTCCCCGGACCACTGGTTGAAAACCCCAGCTCTACATAAATAAGGTAACATTACACAAGGCAGGCTGATACTGATCTGTACCACTGGTTGTTTGACATTATATACCGAATATGTTTTTGTTTGAATTTAAATTAGTTATGTTATAAATGTCTCGCCTGCAGCCAACGTAATACAGTAGTAGCTACATTCCACCAACCGGTCACAACCTTTAAAAGTTAAGACTTATTTAATAAGACAGAGGGGAGAAGCCAAGCATGAACTGCACGGCTTCTATATTTTAATCAATTTAAATAACTGAGTCAATCAAGCAGGAAATATTATAATATACAAGTATTTTACTATTTGCGAGGTCTTATTAATATATATATTACAGTATATACTATATAATATTATGAATATACACTCAACAAAAATATAAACGCAACACTTTTGTTTTTGCTCCCATTTTTCAGGGGATGGACTTAAAGCCCTAAAATTCTTTCCAGATATACAATATAACCATTTCTCTCAAACACTGTTTGCAAATCTGCCTAAATGTGTGATATTGAGCACTTCTGCTTTGTTAAGATAATCCATCCCACCTCACAGGTGTGCCACATTAAGATGCAGATGTGACATCATGATTAGTGCACAGGTGTACCTCAGACTCTCCACAATAAAACACCCTGAAATGTGCAATTTTCTTTTGCCTTTTATTGGGTGTATGGGCCTCCGAACCAGTCAGTATCTGGTGTGACCACCATTTGCCTCATGCAGTGCAACACATCTTCTTCGCATAGAGTTTATCAGATTGTCAATTGTGGCCTGTGGAATGTTGGTCCACTCCTCTTCAATGGCTTTGTCAAGTTGCTGGATATTAGTGGGAACTGGTACACACTGTCAAAATGGTAATAACACAATATTACCACATTATTACCATTTCGACAGCGCATACCAGTTCTCACTAATATCCAGCAACTTGACATAGCCATTGAAGAGGAGTGGAGCAACATTCCACAGGCCACAATTGACAATCTGATGAACTCTATGCGAAGAAGATGTGTTGCACTGCATGAGGCAAATGGTGGTCACACCAGATACTGACTGGTTCGGAGGCCCATACACCCAATAAAAGGCAAAAGAAAATTGCACATTTCAGGGTGTTTTATTGTGGAGAGTCTGAGGTACACCTGCGCACTAATCATGACACATCTTAATGTGGAACACCTGTGAGGTGGGATGTATTATCTTAACAAAGCAGAAGTGCTCAATATCACACATTTAGGCAGATTTGTGAACAGTGTTTGAGAGAAATGGTTATATTGTATATCTGGAATGAATTAGGGCTTTAGGTCCATCCCCTGAAAAATGGGAGCAAAAACAAAAGTGTTGCGTTTATATTTTTGTTGAGTGTAATATATTAATAAGTATTATTATATTCTTTTCTTTACCATATCTCTATAGCTCCTTTATTTTGTCCCACTTTTTTACTTGCCATCGTCTTGAGCTTCTTATGAAAATGGTAGCACCAGTATCTGTGTTTCTGTTTTAAGATCATGAATAATATTGTGAATTGAATTGGTACGTTATTGATGCTACATGGAGCATAACTTTAGCTTTCTTGTCGCCTGCAGATTGTCCTGGGACCCAGAGTGAGCAGGCAGGGAAGAGCTCATCATGTGAGGGCTGTCCAAACCAAAAGATATGTGCCTCTGGAGCAGCCAAGGCCCCTGACCCTGGTAAGACCCATGAGACGCAACATGGTGGAGGGAGACACTGCCTTTGGTGTCCTGAAAAAAGTGTCATCATTGTATTGCAAATAGGGCTGCAACGATTAATCGATGACTCGATGACCGAATCGATAATTTAATTAGTTGTCAACGAATTTAGTCATCGATTAACTGGATTTGGCCACTATTCACTGGTGTTATCATGGGTGTTTCCTACTTAAAGGGGAATTCCACACATTTTTAACATTTTACTATGTCATTAATATACCTTAGAGATGTTGTGTGCACATGATAAAAAGTCCCCCCTCCCCCCATTCTGCATTTCCTAGAAATGGAGGTCTGAAAAAAATCATTAACACAACTTGATGATGTCATCGTGTTGTGTTTCACCATGTTAACTCTCTCAGTGCCAGCCCTTTTTCATATTTTTGGAGGTCGCCAGTGCCAGCGATTTTCATCTAAAAGTCATATTTCATATTTTGGTCCATGTTTCCCGACGGACAAGTTAGTTGACGGACACACACTTTTGGTTCCGGGTTGGTCCGTCCCTTGTTATGGTCTAGCAATGGTCGCTTGGGTCGCTGCTAGCTGCTGTTAGCATGGGGATCGTATTAAACCGGCGCCGGTAAGTAACGTCACGTCAAGTAGCGTTAACGTCAGCGGCATCAGTTGTTACTGTAAATCATAATGATAACGGGTGACGTAGATTCATTTCCACGGCACGAAAACTGTTAATAATATTTCCTTGAGGACCATAGTGGATCCATTTGGTTTGTACACTCTCAGGAAAATGTTTAAAATGGGAGGAATTCCCTTTTAAGCATAGTTTTTCCAGCGTTATGTAAGTAAACTCAAGAGGAGTGGGCCATCTCTAACCCTAACCCTAAATATGACGCTTGATTCTGTAGCGCTATATTGGATTCATTCCAATATATGATAGTTCCTCTCTTGGGCGGAGCCATCATTATACTGTATATTGGAGTGATCCAATCGCCCACATAACTGTGATTGCCTATGCAGCCTTTGTTATATTATCAAGAACAAAACATAATGCTTGAATGTTTATTTTTAAATTACGTATTTAAGTTCAGAAGAGTACTGTTTGTTTTAGACTGACACATGTGTATATATTCTTCAGTCAAATATATGCAGTCAGAATAAGCCTAAAGACACCATGAGTTGCTTTAATTTATTAGAAATGTATTTTGAATGGCAGCCTGATCAACAGCTAATTAAATGTATTTTTGTTAGTGAAAACATAGAGCACTAATTGCAAATCATGTACTGACTGTATGTTTAGCATTAGTCTTGTTGAGTGCTGTTGGTACTTGGTTCTTGTTTCTCTCAACCCCAACAGTCCAGTCTGTTTTCCTGACCTTTGCTCACTTTAATCTCTTGTCTGCCTCTCTCTGTCGCACATGATCTCGTCCTGATACTAAATCCCTCTCCACGCCTCTCTGTTTTGGTCCCCAGCCATAGCCGAGATAGCAGAGAAGATGCAGACAGTCAAGCACAAGATCCTGGTGTTGTCGGGGAAAGGTGGCGTAGGCAAGAGTACCTTCAGTGCTCAGTTGGCTCATGCACTGTCCAGCGACAGCACCAAGGAGGTAAACATGCAGGCTTCCAGTAGGGGGCACCAGATCAGTTCATGTTTTAAACACCCATGCTCATGTTAGATTAAAACAGAATTTGGGGTCTGGTTAAAGCACAGGGTTGAAAGTGGATTCAAGTATCAAGAGAGTTTAAGACCCTGGTACAGTGAGATCACTGCTGACGGTGTTACAGGTTAAGTTAAGTTAGCCTACTAGCCCTGTGCTGCACCACAGTTACCGGTATTCATAATGTATGACAATGACAATGACATACTGAGCCGAATGAAATGTGGGAACCTTAGTTTTTGTCACATTCCTGTGCCAATACTTTGATGACTGTGTCGAGAAACTGAAGTGATTGGCTTAGGAATGCAACTACATCATCTCCATAAATTCAAGCCTATAACCTATATACAAGAAGTGTGTATGTATGTATGTATGTATGTATGTATGTATGTATGTATGTATGTATGTATGTATGTATGTATGTATGTGTGTGTATATATATATATATATATATATATATATATATATATATATATATATATATATATATATATATATATATTTTAACAGCTCTTTGAAAGGAATAATCCAAAAGATCCATATCCCATGTCTATAGCACTCTAATGTCAGTTTGACACGATTTAAAACCCATGATGATATAATTTGTGGAGTTTAGGTTTGCATTAATATAATAGCAGTACATTCAGAGTAATACAGCCCCAAGCACCCGCTTAGAGAGCTTGCAGAGCTGCTGGGGGAAGTCCACCCGGTACTCCACCACCAGGTCCCCCCGCTTGTCGGGACTCTCGGGCAGCGGCAGCCCCTCATAGGCTATTCTCGTCGTCATGCCCGGATGCACTATGATGTCCTCGTCAGTCGTCACTCTCCCGGTACTCCCGTTGAGGAACGGCACTTCGACGATCACGCTGCCCGCGCAACCCAGCGCCTCGCCCAGCGGCACGTGTGCCAGGTACACGATGTCGCAGCCGTCGCGCCGGAACGTGGGGTGCGGCTTGTCCTTGATCACAAAGATCACGTCGTCGGGGGGCGTCACGCCGTCGGTCGACTCGTCGCCCTCCCCCTCGAAGGTGATCCACGTGCCCTTCTTGCATCCGGGCTCGATCGTCACCTCCAGGATCTTCGTTTCGGTGCGCAGCGGGTTGAAGCGCCAGCGCGAGATCTCCACCTTCTTGGTGCATCCCCAGAGGACCTCCTCGATGCTGACGGCGAGCCAGTGCAGCACGCAAGAGGCCCTCTTCTTCGGGGGAGCTTCCTCGCCTCCTGCAGGAGGTTCCTCGTATCTTGTGCGTCGTGCAGAAGGTTCTTCATCCTCTGCGTGTCCCGCAGGGGGTTCCTTGCGCTTTCTTCCTGGCGCGGGAGGTTTCTCGTCCTTGGTGCTTCCTGCAGCAGGTTCCTCATACTTTGCGCGCCGCGCAGAAGGTTCTTCGTCCTCTGCTTGTCCCGCAGGGGGTTCCTTGCGCTTTGTCCCTGGCGCGGGAGGTTTTCCGTCTTTGGTGCGCCCTTCTGAAGGTTCCTCATACTTTGCGCGTTGCGCAGAAGGTTCTTCATCCTCTGCATGTCCCGCAGGAGGATCCTTGCGCTTCGTGCCTGGGGTGGGAGGTTTTTCCGTCTTCGTGGGTCCTGCTGGAGGTTCCTTGGGCCTCGTGGGAGCCCTGAAGGTGCCGCTGCCGTGCCACCCTCCTGTCCTCTGGCCTTCCTTGCTGAGGTGTGCCTTCAGCACCCTGTAGGCTTGGGTGATCCTCTTGAACTTCTCCTCGGCGCCCGGCTTATCGGTCTTGTCCGGGTGGTACTGCCGGGCCAGTTTGTGGTACGCCTTCCTCACTTGGTGCAGCGAGCTCCCTTTGCTCACGCCCAGAATCTTGTAGAAGGCCTCCATGTTTCAAACTGCGCTTAGTTGTTGTGTTGTTGAAGAAATAATGGACAAGTGTTGAAGTGCTTAACTCTCCATATATTTATATGTGTTTGCTATCGATCTGATGTCAGCACTAAATGATGTCACAATGATTATGTCAATTGTATACATATATGGAGTTCCTTGTTGTCAGGCTTGTCTGTGTATGGAGTCTATGCAGTATGTATAGTCATGTCTATGCAGTTGTTAGATCTAGGGGGCAGTAAGTTAACTTGTAAGTTGGAAACACCCATTTATTAGGCCTGTGTCCTTTCTTGTCCATATATGGAGTTCTTCGTCAGGCATGGCAAATATGGAGTTTGTGCATATACAGTATGGTCATGGAGAGGTGTGAGGGAGTGTGTGAGAGAGAGTGTTAAACAGAATGTTTCATTTTCTTTTTTTAATACAAGCTTCAATATTTCTGTGACTTGTCATGATTCCAAATACAGTTGCAGATTCAATCAAGATGAATTAAAACTGCTGAAATCACATCCTTTATTGATTAAAAAAAGCCTTTTTAATCAATGAAGTGTGTTGTTTTATTCTTGCTCTCTTCATCCCTCTTTTAAACTTTTTGAGTGCTCACATCACTTTGTCACTTTTGAACAGAAATGATACGGTTTGGTCCACCAAACAGAGAAGATGCAGACAGTCAAGCACAAGATCCTGGTGTTGTCGGGGAAAGGTGGCGTAGGCAAGAGTACCTTTAGCGCTCAGTTGGCTCATGCACTGTCCAGCGACAGCACCAAGGAGGTAAACATGCAGGCTTCCAGTAGGGGGCACCAGATCAGTTCATGTTTTAAACACCCATGCTCATGTTAGATTAAAACAGAATTTGGGGTCTGGTTAAAGCACAGGGTTGAAAGTGGATTCAAGTATCAAGAGAGTTTAAGACCCTGGTACAGTGAGATCACTGCTGACGGTGTTACAGGTTAAGTTAAGTTAGCCTACTAGCCCTGTGCTGCACCACAGTTACCGGTATTCATAATGTATGACAATGACAATGACATACTGAGCCGAATGAAATGTGGGAACCTTAGTTTTTGTCACATTCCTGTGCCAATACTTTGATGACTGTGTCGAGAAACTGAAGTGATTGGCTTAGGAATGCAACTACATCATCTCCATAAATTCAAGCCTATAACCTATATACAAGAAGTGTGTATGTATGTATGTATGTATGTATGTATGTATATATATATATATATATATATATATATATATATATATATATATATATATATATATATATATATATATATATATATATATATATATATATATATATATATAGATTTTTTTTTTTTTTAACAGCTCTTTGAAAGGAATAATCCAAAAGATCCATATCCCATGTCTATAGCACTCTAATGTCAGTTTGACACGATTTAAAACCCATGATGATATAATTTGTGGAGTTTAGATTTGCAGGAATACATTCAGAGTGCATTCAGAGTAATACAGCCCCAAGCACCCGCTTAGAGAGCTTGCAGAGCTGCTGGGGGAAGTCCACCCGGTACTCCACCACCAGGTCCCCCCGCTTGTCGGGACTCTCGGGCAGCGGCAGCCCCTCATAGGCTATTCTCGTCGTCATGCCCGGATGCACTATGATGTCCTCGTCAGTCGTCACTCTCCCGGTACTCCCGTTGAGGAACGGCACTTCGACGATCACGCTGCCCGCGCAACCCAGCGCCTCGCCCAGCGGCACGTGTGCCAGGTACACGATGTCGCAGCCGTCGCGCCGGAACGTGGGGTGCGGCTTGTCCTTGATCACAAAGATCACGTCGTCGGGGGGCGTCACGCCGTCGGTCGACTCGTCGCCCTCCCCCTCGAAGGTGATCCACGTGCCCTTCTTGCATCCGGGCTCGATCGTCACCTCCAGGATCTTCGTTTCGGTGCGCAGCGGGTTGAAGCGCCAGCGCGAGATCTCCACCTTCTTGGTGCATCCCCAGAGGACCTCCTCGATGCTGACGGCGAGCCAGTGCAGCACGCAAGAGGCCCTCTTCTTCGGGGGAGCTTCCTCGCCTCCTGCAGGAGGTTCCTCGTATCTTGTGCGTCGTGCAGAAGGTTCTTCATCCTCTGCGTGTCCCGCAGGGGGTTCCTTGCGCTTTCTTCCTGGCGCGGGAGGTTTCTCGTCCTTGGTGCTTCCTGCAGCAGGTTCCTCATACTTTGCGCGCCGCGCAGAAGGTTCTTCGTCCTCTGCTTGTCCCGCAGGGGGTTCCTTGCGCTTTGTCCCTGGCGCGGGAGGTTTTCCGTCTTTGGTGCGCCCTTCTGAAGGTTCCTCATACTTTGCGCGTTGCGCAGAAGGTTCTTCATCCTCTGCATGTCCCGCAGGAGGATCCTTGCGCTTCGTGCCTGGGGTGGGAGGTTTTTCCATCTTCGTGGGTCCTGCTGGAGGTTCCTTGGGCCTCGTGGGAGCCCTGAAGGTGCCGCTGCCGTGCCACCCTCCTGTCCTCTGGCCTTCCTTGCTGAGGTGTGCCTTCAGCACCCTGTAGGCTTGGGTGATCCTCTTGAACTTCTCCTCGGCGCCCGGCTTATCGGTCTTGTCCGGGTGGTACTGCCGGGCCAGTTTGTGGTACGCCTTCCTCACTTGGTGCAGCGAGCTCCCTTTGCTCACGCCCAGAATCTTGTAGAAGGCCTCCATGTTTCAAACTGCGCTTAGTTGTTGTGTTGTTGAAGAAATAATGGACAAGTGTTGAAGTGCTTAACTCTCCATATATTTATATGGGTTTGCTATCGATCTGATGTCAGCACTAAATGATGTCACAATGATTATGTCAATTGTATACATATATGGAGTTCCTTGTTGTCAGGCTTGTCTGTGTATGGAGTCTATGCAGTATGTATGCAGTCATGTATGGAGTCTAGGCAGTTGTCAGATCTAGGGGGCAGTAAGTTAACTTGTAAGTTGGAAACACCCATTTATTAGGCCTGTGTCCTTTCTTGTCCATATATGGAGTTCTTCGTCAGGCATGGCAAATATGGAGTTTGTGCATATACAGTATGGTCATGGAGAGGTGTGAGGGAGTGTGTGAGAGAGAGTGTTAAACAGAATGTATTATTTTCTTTTTTTAATACAAGCTTCAATATTTCTGTGACTTGTCATGATTCCAAATACAGTTGCAGATTCAATCAAGATGAATTAAAACTGCTGAAATCACATCCTTTATTGATTAAAAAAAATCCTTTTTAATCAATATAGTGTGTTGTTTTATTCTTTTTTTTTTTTTTTTTTTTTTTAATTTATAGTTTTTATTGATTTTTTCTCTTTTTTATACATGTTGGCAACTTACAGTATAGAGTGCTTTCTGTCTTAACAATAGATCAGTTCATGATGTATAAATGTAAGGGGGTAGGCACCAAATACAAATCTACATTAGAGTATTAACTAAAAACATTAAAATAGACAAACAAAAACAAAAAGGATCCTCATTCATCATCGTACCATCATCATTAACCAAAAGCAACAAAGCAAAAATTAAAACAAAACAAAACAGAACAAAAAACATTAAACGACAAAACAGAAAAAAAAAAAAAAAAAAAAAAAAAAGGAAGGGAGGGGAGGGGGTCTTGGGTTATGTAAATATATATAAATTAGGTATATTTATTTGTTTTTGCTCTTGTTTACTTGCTTTTGCACCGTGCAAATTCGAATTATATTTATTAGTGTAGTGGGACAGTCTCGTTCTCTTCTATGGAGTCCAGGCTTCCTATATAATTCCATAGGGGTGACCACAATTTCCAAAATTTCTCTGTGTTTTGATGGAGGTCGTATGTGAGTTTTTCCAACGGCAGGAAAGTAGATGTTTGGTTTAACCACATTTTAACTGTCGGTACCTGGGGTGTTGACCACAGCAGCAAAATGCATTTTTTGGCCAGGTATATCAACATATCTAGTAGTCTGGTGGTGTCAGGGTCTAATACCAAGTTGCTATTAGAATATAGTAAATACAAATTAGGAGTAAGATTAAAAACCTTATCCAGAATTTTTTCAATGTGGGAGTGGATCTTCTTCCAGTATTGTTGGATTAACTCACATTTCCAAAAGACATGCATAATAGTGCCTACCTCCTTGTGGCATTTGGGGCAGAGTTCAGAGGAGTTGGGAAACATGTTATGAAGACGGAGGGGTGTGTAGTAAATTCTGTGAAAGAATTTGAAATTTAGTTCATGGATATTTATAGAGGTACATTTAGGGAATATCTTATTGCAGATGGAGATCCACTCCTCTGCAGTGAATTCCACCCCGATGTCCTCCTCCCACACTCGTTTTAATGAGTCATAGGAGGAGGTACCAATGCTGGACAATAGATCATATATAACTGAAATATGGCCTTTCTTTGTGTTAGGATTAATGAGTAATTTTTCTATTTCCGTAGTTTCAAAACGTAGTTTCCCAGCTGTCCTCTGGCTTTCTAGGAAGTGTCGAATTTGGAGGTACTTGAAAAAATCCCTGTTCATGAGATTGAATTCATCTTTTAGTTGCTGGAACGATTTCATCATATTTTGGTCATATAAATTTGTGGCCTCGGTGATGCCCTTTGTGTTCCAGTCTGAGAGTCCAATATTTTGTAATTGGGTAGGGAAATCTGGGTTGAGTCTAAGGGGTGAGTGTATTGAAATGAATTTAGGGATTTTCAAGTACTTCCTCACATCTTTCCAAACCAGAAGTGTATTGTATGGGGCATAGCAGTCAGCGAGATCTTGGATAGTGTCCTCGTTATAAATAAACAATAAGGAGTCTAGTGGTCTTGGGTGGCACAGCATTGCCTCTGTCTCAATCCATAGTGAGTTTTGTCTTTTAGAAGACCAACTCATCATATGTTTTATCTGTGCAGCCCAGTAGTAAAGCTGTAAATTTGGTAACGCAATGCCTCCCATGTTTTTTGGTTTCATCAATTTGGAGAGTTTGAGTCTTGGTTTTTTCCTGTTCCACACATATTTAGAAATAAGGGAATTAATCTTTTGAAAAAATGTATGTGATAAATAGCAGGGTAAATTTTGGAATACGTAATTCAGACGAGGTAAAATATTCATACGGATTACATTGATCCTGCCTAGTAGAGAATTGGGAAGTGTTGACCAATTAGTCAGATCCTGTTTGATCTTAGAAACTAGAGGTGTATAGTTTGAATCAGTTAGATCTTTTAAATTAGGGACAATGTTGATACCCAAATATTTAAAACCTATTTTTGTTACCTGGAAAGGTGAAGAGGATTCCAGATCTATTTCCTCGGGAACATTTAGAGGCAGGGCCAGTGATTTTCCTAAGTTAACCTTGTATCCTGACAGCTGGCTAAATTCTGATAGAATATTCAGTACTGCATTGATCGAAGGAACTGGGTTGGACAAGTATAGAAGGACGTCATCAGCATATAAAGATATTTTGTGTTCTTTTTCTCCTATTAAGATTCCTTTTATGTCTGCGCTTGACCTTATGGCTTCCGCTAATGGTTCAATTGCTGCAGTAAATAATAGTGGCGACAAAGGGCAGCCTTGTCTACAGGATCTCCGTACAGGGAATTTTTTTGAGAGTAAGCCATTTGTGTTTACTGAAGCTGAGAGGTCGGAGTACATCAGTTTCACCAGATTAATAAAGTTGTTGCCCAACTCCATTCTTTCCAGGACGGCAAACAGGAAGTCCCACTCGACACGGTCAAAGGCTTTCTGAGCGTCCAGGGAAACAATTAGCGCAGGTTCCCCAGCCCTACGTATGTGGTCCATAACGTTCACAGTGCGCCTCACATTGTCTGTGCCTAGCCTGTGCTTAACAAAGCCTGTCTGGTCTGGGTTTATAAGTTTCGGAAGCACGTTCTCAAGCCTTCTAGCAAGTGCCTTAGCAATTATTTTAGCATCCACCCCAAGCAGGCTAATTGGCCTATAGGAGGAGCATTTAACAGGGTCCTTGTCTTTTTTTAATAGCAGGCTAATCGAGGCATTTCGCCAGGAGTCAGGCATTATACCTTTTGTCATAAGATCACTAATGGCAGGCATTAAAATGGGGTGGATATCTTCCCAAAACGTGCTATAAAATTCAACTGGAAAGCCGTCCAGGCCGGGAGCCTTTCCTGAGGGCATTGCTTTAAGGGCATCCAGTATTTCCTCCGGTGAGAATGGTGCATTCAGCACAGTCCTGTCATCATCTGTGAGAGTTGGGATGGTTAATCTGTCTAAGAAGGCTGAGATGTCGTCTGGTGTGGCTTCACATTCAGATGCATAAAGGTTTTTGTAAAAGTTTTCAAATGAGTTACTTATTGAGAGAGGGTCATAGGATATTGTTCCGTCTGGCATTTCTATAGATTTAATTGTCCTTTCATTTTGTTCCTTTTGTAATTGGTGTGCTAATAATCGACTCGGCTTGTTGCCAAATTCGTAGTGAGTTTGTTTTGTGAAAAACATTAGTTTATTTATGTGCTCAGTGTGGTCAAGTTTTAGTTTGGCTCTGGCATGGGCCAGCCGGTTCCAGTTTGCTTGAGTGGGATCTTGTTTATGTTGATGTTCTAATTTTTCCAGCTCGCTTTCAAGTTTTTCTCTTTTTTCTGCCCCTATTTTTTTAAGTCGAGAAGCAAAGGAAATCATGTGTCCCCTTATTGTTGCTTTGGCTGCATCCCATATAATTGCTGATGGCACTTGTGAGGATTGGTTCTCTAGCCAGTACAGAGAAAGATTGTTTTTAACTATAGAGCAGAATTCCTCATTTTTAAGTAGGGATGTATTAAGTCTCCATTGAGGGCTTTTAGGGATTTTTATGCCGATGTCCAACTCCAAATATACTATTGCATGGTCGGATAGGACAATAGAACCTATGCTACTGGACTTTACTGTATGCATTTTACCTACTGGGATTAACATGTAATCTAGGCGGCTATATGAGTTATAAGGTCTACTGTAATAACTATAGTTTTTGATATTGTGATTCAGTTCTCTCCATGCATCTGCAAGACCTGTAGATTCGCACATATTTTTCAGAACCTTAGAGGCTCTGGGGTTTGATACGCGGGCCGTAGAGGAGTCCAGTTCTTTGTTGTAAATACAATTAAAGTCCCCAGATATCAGTCCCATTCCCTTGTTGTGTTGATGAAATAGTAGAATCATGTCAGATATGAATTTTGGGGAGTCCTTGTTTGGACCATATACATTTAATATGGTTAAATGTTGCCCTAATATGTTGCCTGTTATAAGAATGAATCTACCCTCTGGATCTTTTTCTTGGTATTCGAGAATAAATGGAATATTTTTATTGATGAGAATTGCTGTGCCTCTTTTATTTGAGCTATATGAGGAGAAATAAACTTGTCCAACCCAGTCCGTCTTAAGTTTGCTATGTTCGGTATCGGTTAAATGAGTTTCTTGCAGCAATGCAATAGACACCTTCTGCTTTTTCAGAAAGGTCAGAATTTTTTTCCTTTTAATCACATGGCCGCAGCCCCTAATGTTCCACGAAGCCCATTTAAGAACTGTATTCATGTCCCTTTTGTTTTTATAGAATCATAGTGACGGTGCAGTACAGAAACAATTGTGTACCCAAGAGAAGGGAGGGGAAACAAACAAAAAACAAAAACATATTGAAAAGTAAAAAAGGAACCCTTTCCTGTTATCTTCCCTCGCGACCCCCCTCCCCTCCACCCCAGGCCTAGTCCCCCAAATGGAAAGGCCAGTTTCGAACAGAACTTACTCTGAACGCTGTCAACTAGCTGACAGGAACACTCTACATTGACTAAACAAACACAATATAACAAAGGAGTGAGGTGTCACAGGCTTGGCCCCATACCCTATTTTTAATATAGTTAGTAGTTACTTGTCCTCTGGCCCTGGTGGCAATTTAGAACTGGTTTAGGAAAAATAAAAAAAAAACACCTTTTGGTGTTCTTGACATTGGGTAGCCTACTGGTATTGGCTATTCAAAACATTTACTCTAGCCGCTGGTCAGTAGCAGACCCATAGAATCGCAGCAGACCATTTAATGGAAGGTCTAAGTGGGAGGTCCTGTAGATTTTAATGTCAGGACAGAATATCCCAATGTCACAGTAAATACCTCCAGAGGAGGCATAAGAGGAGGAAAAAAGGGGAGGGGGGGTTATCTGGGGCACCTCTTTTTTTTTTGACTAGCCTAAATAAATTATATTCCTAAATTATAATCCATTGGGAAAATCACCAACATTGTTTCAACTTGCATTTTATAATTATTACACACACATCGTATACCCCCTCTATATTTAGACTGGAGCAGTAGGTGGGCTGCCCTGGGCATCTTCATCATGAAGCATTCCAAATTGGTTATGCTGCAATGTTCTCTACTGGATGAAGTTGGTTCTGTCAGCGGGCGCGTAATGCACCTATAGCCCCAATACGAAAATATGCAATACCACACCCACGTGCACATTCACATATGGCCACACACATACACACACGCCGTCCCATAGGGAATTGTGTTCAGATGAAAATCGACTAAATTGCGGGGATTGATCGTATACAAATAAATAAATAAGGTTAAATGAGTAAATAAATGAGAAATATGGTAGCAGATTCGTTTCCAATAGGCCAACGGGGCAGGTAGACTGTAGGCTATAAGAATATCAACACATGATTGGCATCAAAGATTAATATTATAAAACACAGTAATTCTACGCCATTTGGAAATCGTGCAGGTCTACTGGCTACTGTGGTCTCTTAATGGAATGAATGACATACTGTGGTATGGTGTGGGGAAGTAGTATAATAAAAATCAGACTTTACAGTTAGTGGGTAAATGAGTTGGCTAAATATTAGTTTCCAGTAGGCAAACTAACAAAACGGATATATATATATACACATTTTAAAAGAGAGAAAAAAAACACCACAATAGATTGAGTGCTCATTAAATTACTGGCCTGCGCAGTTGGGAACGAAAATTAGTGTAGTAATTGTAATTAGGCTATCCATGCCTGCGTGGCATACTTGAGTGGAAAACATGCGCATATTGATGGTACCATGGATTGCACTAGAATGGGCATTAAGTTCAGGTGTGGATAAAAGAATAGCATAAGTATTCGTTTCCAATAGGCTCACAAAGCAAATATATGTATATACACATTTCCCTTCGTTAGAAAAAGACCACCACAGTAGATTGGCAACGGAAATTGATATTATAACATGCTGTGATTCTGCGCTGTTTGGCGGTCATGCAGGTCTTCATTTTACAGGTAAATTGTAGCTTCTCGTTCCGTGGCTATTAATAGATCAATGGAACTTTTTTTTTAATCAATAGGCCTATGGCACACGAATAGAAATTAGTGGTAATAATAGTAATAATAATGATGGTGATAGGCCTATAATAATAAATAAATCCAAGTTTTTTTTTTTGGGGGGGGGGGATTACTTGATATTATAATTGTCATTGTGCGTGGCATGCGTAAGTGAAGAGCACGCGCATACCGTAGACTACGCTGAGATAGGCATTAAATTCAGGTGTGGATAGGTCAATAGCCTTAATATTCGTTTCCAATAGGCTCACAGAATAAATGTGTATACACACACACACACACACACACACACACACACACACACACACACACACACCATACACATACACATACATACACATACATATATATATATATATACATATATACACATGTGCGTGCGCGCGCCCACACACATACATGTGTAGATAATTGGATAGCCTTAATATTCGTTTCCAATAGGCTCACAGAACCTATACATGTAGATAATTGGAGATGTAGATAATTGGATAGCCTTATTCGTTTCCAATAGGCTCACAGAACGTATTTACACATACACTTACATACACACACACACACGCATATGTACAGATATATACACAGAAAGAGCACCACAATAGATTAAATGCTTATTATTTTACTGGCCTGCACGGGTTGGCAACAAAACAAAATAATAATAATAATAATTATAACATGCTGTTATCTGCACTGTTTGGCAGTCGTACAGGTCTTCCTTTTGCGGGTAAATTGCAGCTTCAGTGGCTGTTAGTGAATCAATAAATCATTTTTTTAATCAGTAGACCTACAGCGCACGGATGGAAATTTAAAGAAACGGAAAAAGTAAGTGTATACGTCAATGTCTCTGGTCTAAAAGTAATATAAAATAAATTAAGTAAATACATCCAAATGAAACAGGGAGAGAAACGGAGAGAAAAAAATTAAATAAATCGGAGCCAAAACGAAAAGAAAGAGAAAACAAAACACATAATGATGGGGTTGATTAAAACGAGAAAAAAAAAGAGAGAGAGAGAGAGAGAGAGAGAGAGAGAGAGAGAGAGAGAGAGAGAGAGAGAGAGAGAGAGAGAGAGAGAGAGAGAGAGAGAGAGAGAGAGAGAGAGAGAGAGAGAGAGAGAGAGAGAGAGAGAGAGAGAGAGAGAGAGAGAGAGAGAGAGAGAGAGAGAGAGAGAGAGAGAGAGAGAGAGAGAGAGAGAGAGAGAGAGAGAGAGAGAGAGAGAGAGAGAGAGAGAGAGAGAGAGAGAGAGAGAGAGAGTCCATGGGCTACTTGCGTTTGCGTGCAGTGTCCGTTTTAACATCACGGTGGGCGATGGTGGGCGATGGTGGACGGGGGGGGGGGGGGGGGGGGGGGGGGGGGGCGAAGTGATACTAAACAGTCTCCGGGGGGAATCCTCTTGGAGGTGGGGATGCGTCGGCGGTTCTGTCGTCGGCCCGCGCCGGGTCCGTGTCAGTGTCGCCGGCCGGGCGCAAGCTTGGGCTCAGGTCCTGTCGGTCCGGGGCCGCCTCCGTTGCCGGTGCAACAACTCCATGGTAAAAGGCGAGTGCGTCTTTAGGGTCCAGGAACGTGTGTGTCTCCTCCTTAAAGTAGACTTTGAGTTTTGCTGGATGGGTTAGGCGGTATGCCACTTTAGCCTCTCGTAGTTTGGACTTCACCAGATAGAAGCCGGCGCGGCGTCTCGCCAGGTCTGCAGTTTTATTCTTGCTCTCTTCATCCCTCTTTTAAACTTTTTGAGTGCTCACATCACTTTGTCACCTTTGCACAGAAATAATACGGTTTGGTCCACCAAACTCCACCCTCCCTTTTCATTCTGCACTTGGCACTTTATTTGTAAATATTACACACTCTGCCCACAACCTGGGTGTCCACTTCGCATAGAATTTAAGTTGTAAATGAACCCTTCACAACCACGGATGTATTGGTTCTTTTTTATGTTTAGCTATGACAGTGTTTGCTGTTTATTCCTGTTCATTGCCAGGTACATGTCATTATGTAAAATAAATCCCCATTCTACGTTTGACAAACACATGCTGCGTCACTGTAAACTGTGAAGCTGCACTGGTTATTACAGTTTTTATCTCCGTCTGTTGCCAGCCAGTGAATAAATGCAGATGGTGTATGAAGACTTGAGTGTTCAATAACACATCACAGGTGAAGTTCACATGGTTACACATGGACTAGCCCCCTGTTTTATTTCTGATCTGCTAAAACCTTACAGGCCAGTACGCAGCTTCTGTTCTGCAAACATGGCCCTTCTTGTTCCACCCAGAAGTGCCCATGCACCTTCACTCTGAAATGCCCTCCATTTAGCTCTTATGCAAGCAGAGTCAGTGTCATCTTTTAAAGAAACTTCCTAAAACGTACCTCTATGTCAATCACCTATATAATTAGTTTTTGTCTTAT
Source organism: Benthosema pterotum (assembly GCA_039105355.1). NCBI lineage: Eukaryota > Metazoa > Chordata > Actinopteri > Myctophiformes > Myctophidae > Benthosema > Benthosema pterotum. The sequence continues at coordinate 50,602,615 of CM076965.1, forward strand.
TATTGTTGTTTTGTTGCTTCTGCTTGTTTGTTAATTGATGACAAGATCTCAATTTGTTGTTGTTGATTTTACACGTCTGTGAAGCACCTTGTAACTTTATGCTTGGAAAGGTGCTATATAAATAAAGTTCATTCATTCATTCATTCATTCATTCATTCATTCATTCATTCATTCATTCATTCATTCATTCATTCATTCATTCATGCATTCACTGGTGGTTACAGGCCCAATCAGAACTGTAACTACTGAATGCTCTCTATTCCATATGTCTCACTAATGACTATGGTTGTGATGATTCTGCTTCCCCCAGGTGGCGCTGTTGGATGTGGATATATGTGGTCCATCTATTCCTAGGATCATGGGTCTGGAGGGAGAACAGGTATGACTGTAGGTCTTCAGTCAAACACAATCTTGGTCCCTTTCTGCTTGTGTGTATTTTAAAGAAATCTTGTTTAAAGAAACCTTGCTTTCAGATTTGATGACTTGATCTACCTACTACCTGGCATACCTTTGGCTTTCTGTAGGCTTAGTTTTCTAACAGAACATCTGTGTGGGAAGCAACAAGTGTACTAACTAACCTGTACCCCTGTAATAACATGCATATACCGTATTGTCCCGAATATAAGACGACTCTGGTTATAAGACAACCCACATTTTTCAACAATGTTGAAAATGTTGACATTGAATGTCAAATAGTATAGCCCCTGAATATAATACGACCCCATTTTTTAGGATATTTCCATTGGGGGGAAAACCATACTGTTAAATTCAGGCCAAGAGGCTTCTTTCACAATTTTCAACTGTTTCATTATATTTTTGACACTTTCTTTGGCATTTTTTCCTCATACCTAAAAAAGCTCCTTTGAATTGAATTTTGTATAAACTACTGTGTCCTCAGGTCCATCAGAGTGGCTCAGGCTGGTCTCCTGTGGTGAGTCACACATTTCACTTCAAGTAATTGAGTGCAAAACTACATTCAGGTGTCAATAATTTTCTGTTGTAATATCAAGCTGATTCTGACTATGTGTGTGTGTGTGTTGTGTGCATGTACATGTTCCAGTATGTGGAGGACAACCTGGCAGTCATGTCTATTGGTTTCCTGCTCAGCAGTCCTGATGACGCCGTTATCTGGAGAGGACCCAAAAAGAATGGTGGGTGTGTAAGAGAAAATGAGAGGGTTGTTGCATATACAGTACACTACACAGTATGAGTATTTCTGATATACGGGGAGAGCCTTGAGACCAAATACAAAAAGGAGAGATGTGTGAGCAATGTCTATAGAGGAGGTGCATGTATGCATGTATTTGTATCATGTAGAGCCACACATGTGTCATGGACACTGCATTAGCTTAGTTTGACCACGTCTCCCTTCCATCACCTCTGTGGCCAATCAGGAATGATCAAGCAGTTCCTGAGGGATGTTGATTGGGGGGACCTGGATTACCTCATCATAGACACGCCCCCTGGCACCTCTGACGAGCACCTGTCAATCGTCCAGTACCTCAGCTCTGCCTCGGTCGATGGAGCCGTGATCATCACCACGCCTCAGGTACCGTGTGTGCACACGCGCGCACACACACACACACACACACACACACAGGTTCTACAGTGCTCTACCAATCTATGTTTTAGAGTGCTCTACCTAAGAGGTTTTGCCTCACTGCTTCCTTTATATTGTTAAATTTGCTATTAAAAACGTATTTATTCCAGAGAGCATTACCGTGGCATTTCTTGTTTTCATTTGTATCCATGGCTATTATTTCTTGTTTCAAATTCATGGTTTCATTTGTCCTCGCTTATTTTATTTTCTCTTTCTGAATTCCCTATTTTTGTGTATTTTGTCTCTCTCTCTCTGTCTGTCTCTCTCTCTCTCTAGGAGGTATCGTTGCAGGACGTACGAAAGGAGATCAGATTCTGTAAGAAGGTCAAGCTTCCCATCATCGGAGTGGTGGAGAACATGAGTGGCTTTGTCTGTCCTAAATGCAAGGTACAGAAACACTTCCTGACTGCTGCATCCACTTCACTTCATCTGTTTTCATAGGTTTGGTTATTGTGGAATTTGTGGCCTTGTAATAGTTAAATTAACACTCTCATTCTCTCTCCCTCTACAGAACACGTCCCAGATCTTCCCTCCCACCAGTGGTGGTGCTGAGAAGCTGTGTGAAGACCTGAACCTCCCATTGCTGGGCAAAGTGCCGCTGGACCCCCGGATAGGACGCAGCTGTGATGAGGGGAAGTCGTTGTTTAGTGAAGCACCAGACTCACCTGCTGTCAAGGCATACCTCAGCATTGTAGAGAGTGAGTTCCAAAACAATCTCTGTCTGTCTGATGTACTGGATACAATAATAGACAATACTAGTAGTAATGGTCAAACTTGTGTGTAGGCTCACATCCCCTAATAAGTACCCTAACACTGGCTGCGTTGCAGCAGGTGTAATACTCTTATCATTGCTGGAAGTAGGGCACACTTTGTTCAGATATGCTATTTGCATTCCGCTGGGTCTGGCCATGGATTGAAGTTCTCAGTCGCCATGATTACTGTATGTCATATGGCCTGTTTGTATGAAATATACAAATAAAACATAAATAAATAAACTATTAGCAGCCACAAAACCTTGTTCCCAGTGGATTCCCTGGAGATCAAACAAACTACAATGTGCTTGGAATGTGATTTTCCCTAATGTAATGTACTGTATGCTTTCAAAGTAAGACAACTACATCATCATTATGACTCTTTTCCTCTTCTTTCCTCTAGGTATCCAGAACTATTGCTCAAACTTCGTAGCAAAGGAGCAGAATGCCAGTTAAAGCTGCTGTGATGATGGCCGTGTTGGATGCGGGCGTGGGGACTGACCGAGTGACCGTGTGTCGAAGCAGGTGACAGATCAGCATCCTCCTACACTATAGCATCACAGCAGTAGTAGACCATCCGAACTTTCGTTGGTTGCCTTACTTGCTTAAAGTAGACAGAGAGACGGGAATTTAATTTCTGACTGGATTTGAACCTCAAATGATGCAATTACAGTGTTGACGCACTATTAATCCATCCACCGCAGAGCGGCTAACTGGCATCGTTCCAATACAGCGTTTCAGAGATTATGGTGCTCTTTGCACTACTGATGTGATGAATGATAAATAATATGTTAATGCTAATTGCTGCAATTTTTTTCATGTTTGTTATGTTTTGTGACTGCAATATACCCCTGTTGGCTACACAGTAAAACCCTTAGTGGTAACCCTCGCGTCCCTATTCTGTGGGAGAACATTCCATGAGAATAACAGATCTACAAGTTCACAATGTGACACATTGTGAGCTTGGAAGTCATCTGTTTTTGTATGTGAAGATTAGGTATAGAGTCCTAGGGTTATCCAGTCGAGGAAATATTTCTAGGGTTTAAATAGTTAATTTATTTCTTATTAGGGTATGAATGTAAGATGCTAACCTGTTATGATCCATTTGGTTACAGTTTTACATGCTTAATACAAATGGATAAATTGAGGATTTATCTTAAGGTTTTACTGTGACGGTGCTTTTCAGTGATTCCCTGTTGCCTTGGCTTGTTTTACCTATGCTGGTAGGTAACTTTTGTTATAGCCTCACTTCACTCAAATCGATTTGGCTATAATGCATCTGCAAATTAATAATTAAAAAAGATGCAACTTTAATATTGTGTTTGACGTGTGTTTGTGTGCTTACGTTCAATAACTACTATGGCATTCTTATCTATAAATAACTTCAAATCTAAGATTCTCATTACATTATATTTAATACATAATTTACACTTGTAAGTGCCCTGCAAATTGAGTGTCTTAATGCCACGTCTGTCACAGTGTCTGTGTTGTTTCACCATAAATATTGTGTCTGCTGTCCATGTACAGTATATTGTTTTAATGTTGTGTGTAGCTGTGGTTGGTCAGCAGAACTCTGCACAAAGTTTGTGCTCACAACTTGTTCTGTTTTCAGTTGTATTAAGCGCATAGGGCAAGACACCACTTTGGTAGAGGTTTTGGTTTAGTAGTTGCAATGCTGCAACTCCTGTGGACAAGAAATCAAAATAATTGATCAAGTGATAGATTGATTGACACAGTTATACCAGAAATGCTATTTTTGACAGAAGAACCCAGAAGAAAAATTACTACTACACCACTGGACATACAATAAATATTGAACCAATCATCATGTAAACCTCACAGGGAAATAGTATTTACAAAAATCTCAAACCTGGAAATATGTTTTCTTTCTACCTAAGGGGGAAAATGGCTCTAACTTTGCAATTAAGTAATAAGCCACGACAAAGACGTTTACATTTATTATTTATTTGTTCATGTAATGATTGTAAAAAGACCCATGTTTTCTGAAACATGTACAGTTTACAATTGTTTTTTTTAATTGATGCTGTTATACCTAATATACACAGCAACAAAAATGCAAAAATGTGTTCCTGTCCTGAAAAGTAAAAACACCCAAAGCATTTGCAAATCGTTAACATTCAAATAACCAATACAAAGCTTTAGCCAGGCAGTAGAACAGGATCAAGCAACATTTTATACAAGAACAATGCAAACGTTTAACCAAACAAAATGGTACAGGTCAGCACTCCTGACCCTTTTAGTAACCCAAGTCACTTTACTTTTTACATTACTTAAGACATGTCACATGTTTCACTTTCTGACAGGAATGAGCGTGTGTGTGTATGCGTACAGTGTGTAGGTAGGATAATGTGGGTGTGTGAATCCAGGCTTGAATTACAGTCCCAGTCCAGAACCTGCAAACAGTCAAGCAGTGTAATGTAAAATGTAATGCATAAAAAACAGTCATGTGATTGACTAATATTATAATAACCTACATTAAAATGACAAGAGGAATTTAATTTAATGCTTACTTTGTGTTAATGGTCTCATGATATGACGCATGTACTCATATTCACACATTTCTCTTTGAATTCATTGATTTTCTCAGCTTCTTCTCTGGCCTGATCTTCAAATTTCTTCTCCAACCTCTTAACTTCTTCTTGATGCTTCTTTGCAATTTCCTTCCATATCAAGTTGTGTTGTTCTGTTCTGTTTTCATCCAATTTTTCCACCATTTTTTCAAATGTGTCCATTTCCTCTTTGTGTTTTCTTTCCAGGGCTTCCTTCTCTTTCGTCATCTCATCCTCCTTCTCTTTTAAAATCCTTTTTGTTGCTTTCTGAATGGCTGCTTCAGACTCTTGGAACATCTCTGTGGTGTAACATCCTCCACCGTTCCCCTCCACCATCTTCTCAACCTTCATCAGCAGATCAGTGACTTGTTCACGGTCGTTTTCATCATTGTTGTTGAAGGCATGGTACCTTCCTCCGCAGTCATCAATCAGGTTCTTAGATGATTTGTTTAAACCTCCATGTACGTACTGTTTAATGGACTTTTTCTCTCTTTTCAGTGAGTCTGCTCCTGTGAAAAGAATGATGGTGAACTTCTTGGAATCCTTTCCAAATGCCTTCTGTATTAGATTCAATGTATCTTTGTCCTCTTTTGTATGTCGACCAATTCCTAACACGAGCAGGAAGACATGAGGCCCTGGAGACAGCAGAGTCATGCATTTGATCATCTCCTCATAAACCTCTTCGTGGGACAGGTTTGTATCAAACAGACCAGGTGTATCAACTACAACAACACGGCGGCCATCTACGTCACGAGATTCTTTCTTGCAACACTTTGTGGCAGATTTCTGGAAGCACGAGGATTCAAATACTTCCTGGCCCAGAATGGTGTTTCCTGAGGAGCTTTTTCCACTGCCTGTCTTCCCAATTAGCACAATCCTGAGACAATCTTGGTTTTGATTGCCACCTGCAATAGGCGTACCCTTAACTCCAAGATTAGCTTGGAGATTGGCATAGTCTTTTTTTAGTTGTATGTTATTTTCAATCTGGGCCTTGGTAAACATTTCTATTGTGAAGCAGAGTGGTTTCTGCTCCAGTGGCCTCATCTTCCTTACAGCATCCAACACCTCAGGGACTTGATTTCTGTCTTTAATGTTAAAGACAGTGCATCGACCTTCACTGCTCTGCTTCAGCTCCTGGAGTGTGGCAACATTTACACCATTTAGATCTGATTCTACAATCAACAGGGACAAGGTGAAGTCATTGATCTCAGAGCTGAATGCATCCTGGATGGCCTTTAACTCTCCCTTATATTCATCGGTGAGTGGATCATTAGGATAAACCAGCAGGAAGGCATGGATACCATCTGGAGGACACAGAGAGAGACAGCTGAATGCATTATTAATCACTGCCTCCTCAGATGTTCCATACAAGGCAGGCAGCTCCACTAGAGTTACCCAGTGCCCACACACCACCTCCTGTCTCTTCACACACTCTGTAGAGGAACTAGACTCTTGGCTGTACTGGGTATGACCCAGAATGGTGTTGGCTGCAGCAGTCTTCAAACTTCTTCTAGTACCACACAGCACCAGGTTCAAAGGACGGTTAGATTTTGGTGTCATGGTGTCTGGGCCTTCAAATAAGGTGAGGTATGATCCTTTGTTTTTACTCAGAATGCAACCGATCTTCTCCATCAGTGAGGAATGATTATCTTCACTCATTCTGTAAAGTCTTCCTCCACAGTCTTCAATGGTCTGTTTTGCAGATTTGTTTGTTTCAAGCCCCTCATGTGTTGTGATAACCATTGCATGTTTAAAGGTCTCTTGATGAAACAAGCGCAGGGCGATGTTCAGCGTGCGTCTGTCTTCCTCAGTGAAATCAGTAGGATTCAATAACAGCAGGATCACATTTGGTCCTGGAGAACAAAGAGATGCACACGCCTCCATTTCCTCTCTTAGTGATTCGACAGATTGTCTGAAGAGGTTTGGGGTTTTTACTACTCTGACAGACATTCCCTTCCACTGCCCATCATATGCTACACAGTGCTTGTGTGTATCCCCTAGAGTATCCCCTTTCCCTGTGATGACGTTTCCTAGTGTTGTCTTCTGTTTGTCACTTTTCCCAAGAAGCAAAATCCTGAGTCCAGGAGCTGAATATAAACACATGAAACAGACATTAAACTTTGATCAACAAATTTCTCATAATCAAATTAATGTGCTGTTAACTTGTTGGTAACCATAAAAAGAAAACCAAACCAAACACATGCTTATTTTTCTTTTCTGTTACAGAATAAATATCACATCAATTATTATCATAAGAATGTTGCCATATACTTACCTACGCCTGATATTTTGCTATCACTCTGGACATGCTGTCCATTGTTCTCCTTAGCAACTTGACCCAGTCGTGTCAACAGCTCTAGGAGTTCAGGTTCATGCTGCTGCAAGTGCCTGTACCTACATTTTCTGATCATTTTCTGTAGTGGAGGATGCTGCATATAGTTAATCTGGCCTGTATTCTGCTGTCTGGGTGTTGACACTAATACAAGTGAGTGATCAAATGAACAATCGCTGAATGTTTCAAGAACTTTCTGCAATTTGTCTCTTTGTTCTTCAGTGAAGTCTTCAGGCTGAAGCACCAGGAGAAACACATGAGGACCAGGATCAGAATATCTCACACAGCTTTGGACCATCTGTGACAGTTCCTCAGGTGAGATGTTGGGACGTAGCAGGTCTGGAGTGTTGATGACCACCATGTTTATGTTCTCCACTTGACTACTCCCTGCCATACAGTCAGTTAGAACATCATGTTCACTGAACACAGTCTTTTGCAGTAGGATGTCTCCAATGGTGTTCCTCTCTGACTGGTTATTCCCCAACAGAACAACTCTGAGCTCAGACACTGAAATAAAGAAGCGTGCGCGTTTCACGCACGCGCGCGCGCGCGCACACACACACACACACACACACACACACACACACACACACACACACACACACACACACACACACACACACACAAACATTTTAGCCGATGTAAATCTATAGCCCTGTTCCATGGCGTTACGTCGGCGGGGAGGTACGACCCAACGTAACGCCATGGAACAAGGCTAGTAAATCTATAGCCAATAAACATACATTCTCAAAAACAATTGAAGCACACACATCCTTTCTAGACTAATTGAAAATGAAGTTTTCTGTCTGCAACCAAACAACTGTTTTTGCACAAATCTCTCAAAAATAGTAATGCATCCCATTGAAATTTCAATGGACTGCATTGATTCATGTTACTGCTATGTACTGTACACTTTGTACTAAAATACAAACATGCACATATACATACATGGATAAAACCTTCCCATATACATTCACAGTATTAGAAAAGCTGCTCTATTATGAATAAAGCAAGATTCTCTTAACACTGGAGGTCAATTCTGGGATTTGAGTCTGACATAATTGAGTCTGCATCATTCTGTATTTTCTATTTTATGACTGTTTTTGTGGTTTATTTTTTTAGTAATCTAGTTTTTCTGAACTTTGTTGAGCAGTGCAAAACACTGGGGACACATGCAGCAATGCCTAGCTGCATGTGTCCCTCTGTTCCTATGTTTGCAGTAAAAAAAAAAAAGTACACCACTGAGTGGCACTGTTGAGCAGCACTCACAAACTCATCCATTGAACACTGCAGCACATCCACACACAAACACAAGTGCACATGCACACATTCTACTCACAATCAGGCCGAAATAAATCATAGCTGCTGCTCCGATTCAGTATCCTCCCATGGCTTCCTGTAAATAATTCATCATCTACAGATTTAGGACCCTATTTTTGCCAGTGCCTTACCCCTATCCATAAACTTCTTAGCACTTTTTTACTATTTGTTCAAATAAGTGATCTACATCACAATGTGTCTATGTAAATCGGCTAGTTGAACAATTTAAAATGTTTTAGTATAGTAGTTCTGATGGGAATCATTCCAATGTGTGAGTTGGGTGGTGCTGTGTGCACTCGATATTGGTGAAACAGCATCCCTTGGACACATGGACATAGGGATTTACAAGTGTAGGTACAGGAACAAAGTTGGGCCTCAACTTGAATGCTGGCGCCACTCAAAAAGGATTAGGGATAAGTTGGCAGGCACTGCCTTTGCCCCCAAAATAATAATAGTATAGATATAATAGTAATTGATAGTAAATATAGATCATATTTCAAATTGGTTGCTTTTTCTCCCCAAAGTAGAACTACAATGTTAGTATTATTTGCAAGATTTGTGACATTTTAACTGTAGTGTGGACCTACCAGGTGCTTTTGTCTTCCGGGAACATAATTTGACCTCCTCCATGTTACCCTCGGAAACCCGGATGTTTACGTCCATGTTGGTTCCCTAGGGGAAACCATAACTCAACACATGATGCATATAGGGGTGTGTCTGTCTGTCTGTCTGTCCGTCCGTCCATTCCGTTATTCATCTACTGGTCCAGTCCCACTGAGCTTTATAACTTTATAACACTGAAATATGGATCTGAAAAGCAAGTTCATGTCAGGAGGCTTATTCACAGACTATAAAAGTCCAATGCTGAAAGGGTTGCATTTGTCTTTAAAATTATACTGCTCAGATTGAATGATTCATTTCATGTAACTGACAGTGGGAACATCAACGTTGATTAAAACACTACAAACAGTGATCAGCAGTAGGCCTATGTGTTCACATGCCTGGTGTGATAGAGATCACAAGGTCTTGAGGCAGTCGGATGAAAAACACAATGCTTATGATTGGTCCGATTTCATGCAACACTGGAGAAGGTTAATTATTGAAAGTCTTGAACTGTAGTAGGCTAACTCAGTTTGACCAATTTGATCCAACAGGTTGGTACTTCTGCTGTCACCCTCCTCCCCCCTGTGATGTGTAGCTATAGCCATATTCAGATTCATTAGGTACACTGTTCTCTAGAGTTACAGTATAATACAAACAGCTCCCCTCAGTGGCCTGGGTGCCAGGTAGAGCCAGACGATTGGCAGCATTGTGATTTGGGTTATTTCGGGGAAAGGCCCAGATAGCTTGAGCTTGAACACGGAGTAGTTACCTCAATCAAGTAGGTCCCCACAGGCCAAGCAACCAATGTGGGCGGGTGGGGGGTCCAGGGGCAGTTGTGGCGTTCAGTGATGTGCTACAATAACATTGAAGAAGAAAACTGGTAAACATTATGTTATGAATAATTGCAGATTATTTGAACTTCATTGGACTGAACATACATGACTTTTAAACCCAAATGCATTGTAGACCCTTATTGCAAGTTTGTCTACTTCTCCAAAGCTATAATTAACAAAATCTGACGCTGGGAAGTAAAGCGTTTTTTTTTTTTTTTTTTTTTTTTTTTTTTTGGTGTGCGTGTACATTACTTCCTGACCCAGACCTCAATGTTCCATTTGCTCAGACAGAGCTAGACAAGGCTTGCCTGGATCCAAACTGAATCACTACCTTTACACGATGCAGAATAATGAGGTGACACAATATGAAAATTCATGCTAAGGCAAGGCAGCATTTTATGCTCCGTTTGCTTTTGTTCTTATTTGTTTAGTTTTTCTTTTGTATTTTCATACATTTAAAATGTATATTCCTGAGTTTTGCACTATAGCCTACATTATATTGTGTTCTGTACCTCAGCTACATTGAAAATGAGAGCCTGGCCCTTATCTGTATGTACTCTGAGTCTAAATAATACTTATGATGATGATGTATAAATGATGCTGATAGCCAAAAACCTCCACTACTGCTCTCCTACTTCTGATCAGTTGGTATTAAGCACACACTCCTTGAATAAACACGAAGACCATGGCCTTTGATCGACACTTCATTTTGTTATCGTGTCTCATTTTATAGTGCAGTGTTTCACCATCTTTATCAGATATACACGTCAAGTGTACTTTACTGTCATTTATAGACAAAGGATAACAAGTCTACCTGAGAATCGCAAATTCACATTGCAGGCATACTGCATGTAGACTAGAGGGACCTGCTGTAGACATTCTAGACAATCTGTGCAAATATGATGTAAATCCAATCAGTAGGTGGGGGAAATGGTGCAGGATTACCTCAACCATATAATGATGCCTTTTAGTGACATGTAAATAATTTATTTGTGATGTTGATGATACATTGATTACACAAGGTCAGGTTTTATTACACCCCTTATAGACCCAAATTACAAATGAATAATACACGGTTGGCAATTATTGGCTAGTGATTAATGCCACTGCCTGCCACACTAGTTTTCTGTCATTAGCTATGACTTTCAGAAAACATACATTAACCACTTCAGCTCTCTGTACATTGTGACCATGTAGACTTGTAGAGCTTGCAGATCAGGTATTTTTAAAGGATTTGTACACATTTGTATACCGGAATAAGTCCTACTTTTGGTACAATATGGTACAATATTGAATTATTAGTAGTTTTACTTAATTAAAAAACTTTGAGTACTTTTTCCACCCCTGCTTGTGACCGGGTTTTACTGTTGGTACGGTACACATGAGAGAGAGGGGGGTGGTAGTGTAAGAGAAACACAACATGAACATAGTTATATTCTCATTGGAGGAAATCTAGAAACATCTGCACACATTATTAACATAAACATAATTAACATATGTCATATCTTGACAAATGTAGGAAAAAAAGCTTGTTTCCAAGAAATAATTAAATTTGATTGGTTGATTGAAAAATGTATTAGCAGCTTGGAGATTTACAGTACATTTTGAGCACAACTCTATATAAGACTGATAACTTTGAGTGGACAACCCGTTAAAGCATTTCTACTTACAGTAGTGGCCACCAAGTTCATTTCATCAAGACATTTAGAGATGTACAAATATTAAGTTATTTATACCAAATGCAGGAAATCATAGTGGAGGTAAAAGGGAAAAGAAAATGTACAAAGAGGGTTTTATATTATTAAAGAAACAGTTAATGAGCCGTGAGGCCATACTCACAGCCTTTGTCCGGTTGCTGTATGAGTCTTGTAGAAGTTGAACAGTAGTGCCACAGTGTCGGCTAGGTTTCCTATGTACTGTAATTGCTATAAGGTCTGGTTAATATTAAACTGGCCTGTTTTGTACGGAGGACTCTGACCACTTTAATGATATTTTTAGGGCATGCTTATTGGTTATATTGTACTTAGTGTAATTGTACTGTCACTACTGGCAGAGTACAATCCTACTGGTTGCTGGAACATTACATTTGAATCAACAAATCAGACCAAAGCCTATATGTGGCATGCACCTGTACCACTAGGCCATTGAGTTCCCCATTATGCTTCATGCTTGCTGGCCTGTTGCACACCAAAAATATCTGATCTCTTCTGACTGCACATGAGGCATATACGTGGAGTATGAATTGGGCTTTAATGCATTGATGAGTGACTGCACACCTGTTCAACTTATAGATGTTGAGGTTGTAGTACAGTAGTACAATTTTAAAGTACTAGTTACAATTTACAGTAGTTTTTGTTCACAGCCTGTGCTCTTTGACTCCCTCCCTTACTTTCACATAGTTACCTGCTTCCCCTTTACTTCCCCTCTGGATGATCTAAATACTAAAGTATAATGCTTCCAACTAACTCTTTTGATTAACCATTTTATTCTTCACTGGTTCAAAATATCTTTTACCCTCATTTGTCTTTTAAATCACTTTTCATGCATTTTACTTGTTATACAACCCATATGGGAAAAATATATATGCAAACTCATGAAAGTGGCACCTTTCATACAATCCTCATGAGAGAATAAAGTTAATATAAGATCCATATTGTTTTGTAAAGTGAAACAAGAATTATATAATATGACATACAAAACAGATATAAGATCCATAGTATTTTTTTGTTAAGTGGTTTGCATGAAAGGTGCCACTTCAAGAGTTTGCATTTAGAGTTTTTTCCATATGAGATCGCCCACTCATTTGTACTCCCAAGTTGAATGTAAAATGAGAACAATTTTACAGTGCCCAATTTAAAAAAGAAAGTTGAATTGGCTATCAAGGTTATTGTTCTGTTAAGTATTTGCGAGTTAACAAATAACAGGAATTTTGCGTAGCTTTCAGACAACCTGTTCCCGTACTACTTGTTTTAGTAGACTACTAGTCTACTACAAAAGGATAAATTACAGAACAAAATGTGGATTTAAAGTTACCAAAGCTGTCTGCATACATTTTCAAATACCGGTATATAGAATATTTAGGAATTACTAACTAGTAACTGTTCATGAAAATAAGGACTAACGAGGCCTGCATGCTTGCATTCACTCATTTAATACAGTACTCTTCAGAAAATACAACTTTCTTATCTTATCATAATGTGTGTGTGTTTCCACGAGGCAAGGAAAGGTGCAGTGGAGATGCTCCAGCAGGGACCAATTAAGCCTTATTTACTTACAAGTGAAATAACCACTCATATTGACATGGGAAATGCGGCATTAGTTCACAGGGTAGTGACATCTCAGATTATAACCTCAGATTCTCAGATTACAATATTGAACCATGATTGTACAAATATTGAACCATGCCTCTCCCCTTTTGTAGCATTATTATTATTATTATTATTATTATTATTATTATTATTATTATTATTATTATTATTATTATAATACATTTTGTTGAAACATTTCCTTTCTAAGTGTAAGGTAGGAATGTGCCAATTGGCAATTCGAAGTAAAGTACACCTCTAATTTACTACATTGAGAGTGTTATTCTGGGGTTTCAGACTAGAGTTGAGGGCCTGCAATTGTCTTGTTAAATTTCAAATTTACTCAACTGTCAAAACAATAATCAAGTAAATAATAGTAATACTGTACCTGGCAGCACTGGAGACTAAATGGAGGGTACAGAAACACTGACTGCTGCATCTACTTCCCTTCATCTGTCTTCATGGGTGTGGTAGAATTTGTCTCTGCATCTGTAGAACACGGCACAGATCTTCCCTCCCTTCCCTCCCTTCCCTGCATGAGTTTGTTCAAATTTGTGTGTAGTTTCACATCACTTAACTACCCTTGCTACTTTGCAACAAGTGTAACATTGCATTCCTTTCTTAAGGTGGATCTCACTGTTTAGATATTCTTTTTGTATTCTGCTGGCTCGGCCATGGAATGAAGTTCTCAGTCGACATTCGGATTCCATGAAAGCCTGGAATGCATGTTGGAATGTATGCGTCATGGAAGCATGTTCCACAGAGAAAATAGCCAATCTACAGTACAAGCTCTCAAGTTCTTGTAGATTGGCATTTTTCAGGTATAAAAAAATCTCACATACGCTGTCTTCAAATGAAGTGAACGTTTAATTCCTAGGAAAACAAACACTACAGAATGCTTTGGAAAGTGATTTGCCATAATGTAAAGTGCTGTACGCTTTCATTCAAAAAAATCTTATTGCATCTATAAATCATAATCAAGTGCCCTAATGTAAAGTGAAGACTATTTATTGTTTAGAACTGTCTGTTAAATATTGACGAACACGAATGCTATAACAGACCGTCCTAACTAAAGAATTGTCTGTCGTAAAAAAAGAAACAAACATGGAGGACGCATGAACAGCCAGTCAAATATGAATTCCTAACCATTAACTGATTGAAAAGTTGCAACACAGTTCTGTCAGGGTCTGAACCGTATAGATTTGACGTCACGATAGTCAGAGCGGACCAAATGTGTATGTTTTAATTTCTTTTATATTAGCCGATGTGGATACATTAGGAGCGCAATGAGTGGCTAAGAACATTGCGGTAGTAGTAAGCAACTATCTTGTGAAGTTTGGTGGCATGGGAGCATGCATATCTTTTGTGATGATCAGAAAACCGCCACTCGTATAGTTCCTCCTATTGAGTAGCTGTGATGTGATGTGATGTGATGTGATATTGAGTAGCTGTGATGTGATGTGATATGATATTGAGTAGCTGTGATGTGATTTCCTTTCCTCCTATTGAGTAGCTGTGATGTGATGTGATGTGATATTGAGTAGCTGTGATGTGATGTGATGTGATATGATATTGAGTAGCTGTGATGTGATTTCCTTTCCTCCTATTGAGTAGCTGTGATGTGATTTCCTTTCCTCCTATTGAGTAGCTGTGATGTGATGTGATGTCACATCACAGCTACTCGTTACAAATGTTTTTGCTAGAATGTTATTATATATTAATATGAATAATTTACCAAGGTATATGAATAGTTTAGAAACTTTTGTTTCTTTATCTAATAGGTTATAAATAATGTGTAACATAGTTACAAATGATTTATTAACAATTACACATAAATGGCTTTTTCATGAATAGTTTAGTACTTCTACTGTACAAACTGATTCTAAATGTTTATAAATGCTTTATAACGGGTCGTTATGTTCTACAAAAAAATAGTAGATCTGAAGAATAACTTGGCCGTACCAATGAAGTTTGCTTTTTGGGAGCATCAATTGATGTGCGGACTGACCAGGCTCATTCTAACATTATTTCTCATTACCATATTTAATTTGCAATTAAGTTGTGTAGAAATCTAATAATGAGCCACAACAAGGGGAAGACATTTACATTTATTATTTATTGATTATTTATTTATTCATAGGTTATCTATAGGACCATGTTTTTATATGCTTTTATGTCTACAGTACATTTCAACAAGAACCCGAAAAATGGGGTTCCACCCTGAAAGGTAAAAAAACAAAAAAAAAACAAAAGGGTTCCCATAATGGTTAACATAATATTTCGAATAATCAATAAATAAATAAACAATAAACAAAGCTTTACCAGCTTTAGCTGGGTAGTGGAACAATATCAAGCAATGTTTTTATAAAGTCTCAACAAGATCAATACAAAGCGTTTGGCCCTTTTAGTAACCCAAGTCACTTTTTACATTACTTTTTACATCCACACCTCCTTTTGAAAAAGACTGGTTTGTTTCACTCGACCCACCATAAGACCAGCATTGTTGTTGAACAGGAATGAATGTGTGTATGCGTACAATTTGTATTATGTAGGGTATGGGTGAATGACTCGGTGCTTGAGTTGTGGTCCCAGTCCAGAACCTGAGGGGGAAAAAAGAGAGGGAAACAGTATAATGTAAAATGCAATCTACAGTTGAATCATGTGATTGACTAATATTATATTAACATACAGTAAATGACAATATGGTTGCTTATGCTTACATCGTGATAATGGTCTCATGATGTGACACATTTTTCTGAAACGCCATCCAACATACCATCTACTAAACCAAACCCAACGAATTGTCCGAGTTCTACACGCTTATATCCTTTTTTTTTCTTCGCTGCCTCATGTTGCTTTAGCAGATTCACATATTTTTCTTTGAATTCATTGATTTCCTCAGCTTGTTGTCTGGCCTGCTCTTCAAATTTCTTCTCCATCATCATCAGTTCTTCCTGATGATCTTTCTGTACCTTTTCTTCTTCTTGTCGTCTCTTTTCATCCTCCTCTCTTTGTTTCTTCTCGTGTTCCTTTTTTAACTCATCAACTTCCACCTGAAGACTTTTCATTTTCTGTTGTTCTTTTTCTCTTCTCTCTTCATCTTCCTGGAGTCTTTTATGCCACTCTCCTTGTCTTTCTTTCTCCCATTCCTCTTGTTGTTTTCTCATTTCTTTTTGCTCCTGTACATCATAGTTCTTCATGGCCTCAAGTTTTTCTTTCCACTCCCTCTGTTTTGTTTCACCCTCTTTCTTCCATTTGCTCTCTGAGTTTTGTCTTCTGAGCTGTTCTTTCTGCCTCTCTTCAATCAGAAACTGTATTTGTTTCTCTTTTGCTTCCAGTTGTTCCTTTCTTGTTTCTTTCTCCTTTTTAATGTCATTTTGCCATTCTGCCATCATTCTTCTGATTGCTTCCTTTTCTCCTTCATGTTTTATTAACATGGCTTCCATCTCTCTCTTCATTTCATCTTCCTTGTCTTTTAAAATCCTTTTTGTTTCTTTCTGAATGGCTGCTTCAGACTCCTTGAACATCTCTGTGGTGTAACATCCTCCACCACTCTCCTCCACCATCTTCTCAACCTTCATCAGCAGATCACTGACTTGTTCACGGTTGTTTTCATCATCATTGTTGAAGACATGGTACCTTCCTCCACAGTCATGGATCAGGTTCTTAAATGAATCACTTAAGCCCTTGTCTATGAACTGCTCAATGGACATATTCTTTAGTGAGTCTCCTCTTGTGAAAAGAATGATGGTGAAATTTTTGGAATCCTTTCCAAAGGAATACTGTATTAGCTTCAATGTTTCTTTCTCCTCTTGTGTCAGTCGGCCAATTTCTAACACAAGCAGGAAGACATGAGGCCCAGGGGACAGCAGAGTCATGCATTTGATCATCTCCTCATAAACCTCTTTGTGGGACAGACTTGTATCAAACAAACCAGGTGTATCAACTACAACAACATGGCGGCCATCTACTTCACCAGATGCTTTCTGGCAACGCCTGGTGACAGATTCCTGGAAGCATGAGGATTCAAATACCTCCCGGCCCAGAATGGTGTTTCCTGAGGAGCTTTTCCCACTGCCCGTCTTCCCTATCAGCACCATCCTGAGGCAATCTGTGTTCTGATTGCTACCTGGAATGGGCCTACTTTTAACTCCAAGCTTAGCTTGGAGACTGGCATTTTCTTTTTTCAGTTGTATATTATTTTCAATCTGGGCCTTGATAAACATTTCTCTTGTGAAACAGAGTGGTTTCTGCTCCTGATGCCTCATCTTCCTTACAGCATCCAACACCTCAGGGACTTGATTTTTGTCCTTAATGTTGAAGACAGTATATCGACCTTCACAGCTCTGCTGCACCTCCTGGAATGTGGCAAAATCTGCATTTAGATCTGATTCTACAATCAACAGATCCATGGTGAAGTCATTGATCTCAGAGCTGAATACATCCTGGATGGCCTTTAACTCTCCCTTATCTTCATCGGTGAGTGCACCATCACAAACAACCAGCAGGAAGGCATGGATACCATCTGGATCACAGAGAGAGACACAGCTGAATGCATTTTGAATCACTGCCTCCTCAGACGTTCCATACAAGGCAGGCAGCTCCACTAGAGTCACCCAGCGCCCACAGACCACCTCCTGTCTCTTCACACACTCTGTAGAGGAACTAGACCCTGGGCAGTACTCCGTATGACCCAGAATGGTGTTGGCTGCAGCAGTCTTCAAAGTTCTTCTTGTACCACACAGCACCAGGTTCAAAGGGCGGTTGGATTTTGGTGTCATGGTGTCTGGACCTTCAACTAAGGTGAGGTATGATCCTTTGTTTTTACTCAGAATGCTACCGATCTTCTCCATCAGCGAGGAATGATTATCTTCACTCATTCTGTAAAGTCTTCCTCCACAGTCTTCAATGGTCTGTTTTACAGATTTGTTTGTTTCCCCCTCATGTGTTGTGATGACCATTGCGTGTTTCAAGGTTTCTTGATGAAACAAACGCAGGGGGATGTTCAGCGTGTGTCGGTCTTGCTCAGTGAAATCAGCAGGCTTCAATAACAGCAGGATCACATTTGGTCCTGGAGAACAAAGAGATACACACATCTTCATTTCCTCTCTTAGTGATTCGACAGGTTGTCTGAAAAGGTCTGGGGTTTTCACTACTTGGACAAGCCTTCCGTCCCGCTGTCCATCGTATGCCACACAGTGCTTGTATGTATGAGTAGCCCCTTTCCCTGTGATGAATTTTCCTAGTGTTGTCTTCTGTTTGTCACTTTTTCCAAGAAGTAAAATCCTGAATCCAGAAGCTGAAAGAAAGAAATAAAACATAAAAACCTTCACCAACTAATTTCTCACAAGCAAATGAATGTGTTGTTAACTTGTTGGAGACCATCAAAAGAAAATCAAACGAAACACATGCTTCTTTTTCTTAATTATAGTATTGTCATAGAATAATTATCATATATCAATTAGTATCATAAGAATGTTACCATACACTTACCTGCGGACTCCACTGGTGTCTTGCTTTCACAATGAACATGCTGTCCGTTGTTCTCCTTAACAACTTGACCCAGTCGTGTCAACAGCTCTAGGACTTCAGGTTTATTCTGCTGCAAGTGCCTGTACCTACATTTTCTGATCATTTTCTGTAGTGAAGGATGCTGGATATAGTTAATCTGGTCTGTAGTCTGCTGTCTGGGTGTTGACAATACAAATGAGTGATCAAATGAACAATCGCTGAATGTTTCAAGAACTTTCTGCAATTTCTCTCTTTGTTCTTCAGTGAAGTCTTCAGGCTGAAGAACCAGGAGAAACACATGAGGGCCAGGATCAGAATATCTCACACAGTTTTGTGACATTTCCTCAAGTGAGATGTTGGGATGTAGCAGGTCTGGAGTGTTGATGACCAACATGTCTATTTTATCCACTTGACTACTGCCTATCATACAGTGAGTAATAACATCATGTCCACTGAACACAGTCTCTCCCAGCAGGACGTCTCCAACGGCATTCCTCTCTGACTGGTTATTCCCCAACAGAACAACTCTGAGCTCAGACACTGAAATGAAAAAGGGGGGAAAAAAATAAAAAAAAATAGCCTACAGTAAATCTAGTCAATAAACATAGATTCTCCAAAACAATATGCAAATATATGCACACACATCCTTTAATTGAAAATGGATTTGTCTTCTAGCAAAAAAGTCTGCTTGCATGAATCGATCCATACACACTAATACTAATACTAATTAATCCCATTGGAATTGCAATGCACTGCATTGCCTTCATGCAACTGCTATGTACTGTACACTTTGTAGAGGAGGATGGGGTAAGATGAAACGTTTTTTGCTTAGGTTTTCCTGGAAGCAAGGCCAAATGGCAGTAACATCTAAAATCTACAATTATTTCAGGGTGTTTCAATCTACAATTATTTCAGGAGGCTCAATTTGCCCCACATGAGGGGCAAGTTTAACCACCCCACCCCACATGATTTTAATGTTAAAAGTTTAAACTTGAACAGATTATGTGTTCACATGTGGAAACCCATTTAATAACACTTTCCATTCAGCAAATAGCCTTATTTCTTTGTTTAAACAAACTAAAGGCAATTAAATACAGTTTGCTATTCAGAACATTTTTATATATAATGTCATACAATCATGTATCGGTAATGATATTAAATTTTCATTTTACATGAAATTTTACTTAAAATGAAAACAAATGTTTTGTAATTTCTGGTTGAGCGCTGCCCTGCTGCATGTATGTTCCTAAAAAGTACACCACTGAGTGGCACTGTTAAACAGCTGTCATAAACTCATCCATTGACCACTGCAGCACATGCACATACACAAACACACTGTGAGCACGAACACAAGTGTGCGCGCAAACAGTTTCTACTCACTATGAGGCGGTAGTAACTCATAGCTGCCGCTCCGATTCAGTGTCCTCCCATGGCTTTCTGTAATAATTCATTATTAATAATAAAATTAAAAACATTCAGAATTAGAACTAATTAAACAATTTAACAGTATTGGCCATTTTCAGCATATTGTTAATATTTTAAATATTTTTTATAGTCCATTGGCTGGAATACACACACACACACACACACACACACACACACACACACACACACACACACACACACACACACACACACACACACACACACACACACACACACACATCTATAGATTTATAGGACCTTATAAATCTTACCAGGCCCAAACCCGAACAGGCTCGCTCTGACATTTTAGGGCCTAAAATCAAGGTCGGGCCTCGGGCTCCATGAAAAAATAATATATATTGAATTATTTCATTATAGTGAAAATAATAGTTCTTTTCTGTATTTACCTAATATGTAGATGGCGCTGATTTGCATTGCACTTTTACTCCTTAGAGAATTCTCAAATTCTGCCCAAACACGAACCATTTGGGGCCGGGTCGGGCCTAAATCTTTTACATTTAGCCAGGCCAGTCCGCGGGCCTGATCAGTTACTGTACTTGTACTTGTCATTTTATTTATGTTTTCTTTTTCAAATTGTTTACTTCTCCACTACATACTGGTATGATATCAGAGGCACATGTTTTATTCCACTACAATTATTTGACATTGACAACATTAGTTACTAGCTTAGATTTTGATGATTATTAGAAAACATACAGTACATTAACCACTTCAGCTCTCTATTCGGTACATTGTGACCATGTAGACCTTGTAGATCAGCTATAATCAAATGATTCATATGCATTTCTATACCTGAAACGGGCATAATAAGTCCTAGCCCCAGCTTAAAAAGTTTATCGATTACCAAAGCCACAATACAAGGAACCGAGAACAGCAATCTGTATCAGCCACTTTCAAAACAAGCATCGGCATATTCTCTTTCTGCTCTGCCACTGAAGTGTGAAATGCCCTGACTCCCTCCATCAAAAATGCATCCTTTAAAGCAGGACTTAGCCCTATAAACCATACCTGGGCATTATGCGGCCCGGGGGCCAAATGCGGCCCTTTGGCTGACTCTGACCGGCCCGGGGACCACCAGTGGTCCTTGAGAGAGTTCTAAGTTAAATATGGAAAGTTGGTTAACCAGATGTAACTCTTTGAGAGCGTATAAATGAAACCAAATGGACCCTTGCGGGTCCATTTGGTTTCATGTTTACACTCTCAAGAGTTAAAATATTCATCATCTGAATTAGCCCAAAGTCTACACATTCAATCAGAGAATGTAAGAGAATGGTCATTTTTGTTATCCTGTTTTGTTTCCCAAATCCAGCCTGGAATTGTGGACAAAAACAAAAGAAACCTTGAAGAAAGTTTTGGGATCTCTGGGGCTAAAATGTCATCAAATGGTGGTCCGTGGCTCAAATACTGAATAAATAGTGGGCCCTGGTGTCAAAATGGTTGGACTTACTCTTACTTTTATCTTGAAATTAAATTAATACTACGCAGACTTTAGTTCAGCCTTTAGTCTTGGCCCTTCACAATATTTTATGTATCTCATTTGGCCCCTTGGAAAAAATAATTGCCCACCCCTGTACTATAGCCCCTTCTTATTTGTGACATTTGATTGGACTCACCAGGTGCATTTTTCTTCCAGGAAGTTAAATTCACCTCGTCCATGTTGGTTCCTTGAGGAAAACAACGCACAACACATCAACCATGTTTGTTAATTCTCAATAATACATTGATGATGCGTATTGCTTGTGAGCTTGTTCAAGAAGATTAAACTTGCGAAATTTCAAACTTTTGAATAATCATGTGGGTGTGTAGAATGTTATGCAATAAGCTGACCAATTGGGCAGGTTATTTAAGTTCACCTAAGTCTCTATTCATTTGTGTTTGTTGTTACTGTATGTGCTGTTTTCTCCCACCGCCACCCCAGCAGCACCAGTAGGCTCTGCTATTAGTTCTGTTCCCCAGGGGAGGTTGTTATTGTTTATCTGTGTCCCTGCTTTAATGATGCTTGTCTAAATACCACTAACTGAGGGTGGTGCAGAGCAGGCAGAAGAAATGTAGCACAGCCTGAATATCTAGATAAAATGGTGCCTATGGCTCATTGTTCCAATGGCCACCTCTGCTCACCTCTGCTATAAAGTTTGGGTATTGTGGCCCAGATGGTTAGCTCAACTGCCTGGGTGATTGGCTGTGTGCTCAACTCCCAAGCCCAACGGCCGTGTGTCATTCTCCATTTGTCTCCCCCTTTCCTAACTACTGTTGACTATCAATATGGCAAAAAAAACAAAACAATATATACAGTTTTCATATTGTCTCTGTATAGCGCTGACTGTCCCCTGACATCTACTCACATTTCTACTTAAGATTTAATCCAAATCGGTACACATACACTCCATAGCAATGTGATGAAGAGGAGTCTGTTTGATTTCTCATAATCCATCCTGGTTGAATTGACATTAAAAAGAATTGGCTTTCAAAGTTTGCAGGAGTGCTCTGTTTCAAATAAAATGCCGCAAATCATCACCACATCCTGTGAAATTTTGCACACACATTTCAGTTCAAATCAGCCTCATGGTGGCTCTATGACTGGCTGAGTTTTTATCTATAACTGCATCAATCTGGGTAAAACTTTGTAAACACACTCCCTAGAGGACAAGGAAAAGCCTTTGCCAGAAATGTATCAGATGTGCTCTTTATAGCACCCTCCTTCACATTTTATCAAAGTTTTTTGCAGATCGGTACACATATCTCCAGTCACGTTTGGTTTATATTACTTCTAAACATTTTGCCAAACATCGTATACTGTATGTCTGATGCCACTGTTGGAGACATTTACCACAAGCAATTTTTGGGAAAATGAAAAGCATCAGTAACAGAACAAAATTATATGCTGTTATAAATACTGAAACTGAATCAAGTGACACCTGACAGCTTGGGGTGCAGGCAGCCAGCCAGGTTTGGTCATGATATTGGCTTAATTGGCTTATTGGCATAAACTCAAGTGGTGCAGTTGAGTAATGTGTAGCTTGTGTAATGTAACTTCTGTTTTAGCTCACATATACAAATGGGGGGAACGCGTGCCCCCCCCCCCCCCCCCCACCACACACCACACACACACACACACACACACACACACACACACACACACACACACACACACACACACTGGCTGTACCTTAGTCGAGACCATCAACAGGTGAAGCATCCGATGTGTGGAAGGGAAAAAAAATCTAGTTGCATCCAGAGGTAGGTGTAACATTCAGTGATGTGCTACATTGAGGGAGAAAACGGTTAATTTTTTGTTAATAATTACATGACATATCTTGACAAAAGTATGTAGTAAGAACCAAAAAGTAGTAAGAACCAAGCTTGCATCCAGGATATAATTAAATCAAAATTTACTGTACATCCATTTTGCTATGTAAATGTTTTATAGTATTAAAGCAATGTTGCTCCATGACATACAGTTCTATTGTACAATGTAACCCATCTATGGATGTCTTGTAGAAGTTGAACAGCAGTCATGCAGTGTCAGCTATGGATCCAGCTAGCTATGGTTGCTATTTATTCCAAGCTCTTGTTAATATTTAACTTGTAGGCTACACATGTATGCATGCACACACACGTGCACACACTCACACGCACACCTATGGCTACTGCACGCCCCATTGAGAGAGCAAAATCAATTCCCAACCACGGCAGGTGTCAGTGACAGTTGGTAAACTGTCGCAACTGTTATAAATGTGTCTCGACAGGTGAACCTCGTGGCAGTGAGCGGTCACGACCGCTCCCTAAACCTAACCCCTAAGCCTAAACATATACCTTCAGTAAAACGACTAAACCTAACCTTAACACTCGACCGTTATGCCAGCGGTTGTGACAGTTATGAAATTGTCACAACCGTTGCAAAGTATGCCATGGTCGCCATGGTCACAAATTGATTTCGCTCCTCATGCCCCAATGTTTTACTGGTACATATGTGTCCTCATGTGACCAAAAGGTAACGGTACCAATCAAGTGGTTACAACCATCATCATATCAGTTGATCTGTCTTCTCCTTCTTTGACCAACAGTAATCTAATTTCCAGCAGTATCCTGTCGGTTAACAGAACTCATGGCAAACAATGCTCAACAACAGGTCTAAAATTCACAAATGATTGGAGGGGAAAAAGGCGAGAAGATACAGGGTATAAATTGTGACTCTCTCCACTGCCTCAGCCTCAGTGACCTGCATAAAGTTCATGCTACTGTAACTGGCAAGAACAAAAAAAAACTTTTATGGAGTACTGCAATCAGGAAAATGTTGTCTCAGTAGTGAATGATTCTTCTTTGCAGACTTTTACTACAGTGCACTTTGATGCAGCATATATCAGTCTGTCCGGCAGCATCACAGTTTATGGATTCCACAACTTTTGACTGGGCAACAAGAACGCACATTTGGCCTTTGCCCATCCCTGCCCCCCTTAGAACAGGTATCGCCTACCATTTTCATGTATAACATACATACGTCTTAAAAGCATAATATCAAGGTCACAAAATATATAATTCTATCTGTCTACTGTATGTACAAACAATTGGCTTATTAACAAGAAAATCAATCTCCTCAGGTAGATCTGTGTATATCACAGCATCACCTATAACTGAGACTTATGAGTGGTGAGAACAGTTGTAAGTTGTGATCTGTCCGCTCTAGAACCAGCCCTGGTGGACGAGGGGAGACTGGGAGACCCTTGCTACTGAAATAAATGTTTACTAGAATATTGGGTTACAGAGATATTTAGCATTGTTTAATAAATCATAAATGAATGGAGGGAAAAAAGGAAAGCATGAATGAATTGTGACTCTACTCTGTCCAGTGCATGACATTTATAAAGTACATGTGACTTGCAACGCCAAAATAAACTTGTGTTATGCAATACTGCAATCAAGAAAATGTTGATTTTTATTGTCTTACATCAATCTGTGAATATCAGCAGCAAAAGATTTGTTTATTGCAAACTTTCAGGACAGTGTCCTTTGTCCTTTTGATAGATAACTGTCTTTTTATATTCTTTATGCAGCATTGACTATAAAGTCATGCTTCATGCTGTCCTTTGACTGCTATGTTCACAGTTTGACATAAGACATAAGACAAAATTAACTAGTGAATGGCCTTAACAGAGACGATCTCTCCATAATTTGTAATGCATTCAGCCAGCACATCTCCTTCATCCTCGATGTATACTATGTATACTATACACAAGTGAATACATTCAATACAATCAAAGAAAAGATATATAGATATATAGAAAAGGTATATAGAATATATACAAAGATATATACAATAAAATTAATGTCCTGAAGACCAAAATGCCGCTAGTAATATTGAATTAGCCCTTTATTAAGTCCCTCCCCAATCCGACCTCGTCCAATAGGCACATTAGAGGAGGGAAGCTTGACCTGGATAGCAACAGTTGCTAACTATTTGGATTGGCATTGGACAGTGAACAGACCCCTGCAGCCCAAAGGGAAGGGTTTTGAGAAGGGCTCATTGAGCCTGCATGGAGTTTTAAAAACTGGATCCAAAATCCTTCATGTTTGAGGAAAAGCTGATCAATATCTCCCTGAATGGAAGAATGCTGCACCTGAAATAAACATGCCATGGCAAATTTTACCTGAATATTGAGTTACAGAGATATTTAGCATTTTTTAATACATCATAATTCATAAATAAATCGAGGGAAAAAGGGAAAGCACATAGGCCTACTATGTATGCATTGCCAGTTTCTCCAGTGCCTGTGACTTGAATAAATTTCATGTGACCCGCAAAGCCAAAGGAAACTTTTATGGCATACTGCAATCAAGGAAATGTTTGTTTTTATTGACTGTCTTACACCAAACTGTGAATATCCATTTTTATTGCAGACTTTCTTTCAGTACAGTGCCCTTTGAAAATGATGCTTTTATATTGTCTATGCAGCATTGCCTGTAATAAAAGTCATGCTTTACTGATGGGTGTGCATGATTATAATAGAGCAGAGGCTGGTTGTCACACGGGTTGGTTGTCAAAAATCTTATTACAGTCAAACTAGACAGCGTTGTGTCGCCGTTTTGATATCGGTCATGTGACATGACATAACGTTCATTTGTACCGTCCTTGACATTTTTTATAAGGCACCTATCACATTGATTTTTTGGGGGAAAACTAAACTAATTTTTCATTCTTGTTTTGTGTTTGTAATAAAATGCTGTAAAAACTAAGCACTTGTTAGAAAGAGGACATCGATAGCTTCATTTTGATGTGATGTGGGATTTGCTAGCTGACACAACTGTTAATGGACAGTATTTCAGACAGCTCAACTTAAAAAAAAATCTGAACTATCCCTTTAATATCAGTGCCCCACACGGCTACACAAGAGCCACACCAACATGCAAAAGTGACCGTTGTTATACCTGTGCATGTGACTATAAGGTTGCCTGTCCACGGTACAACACAGTAAAACACAGTAACATAGATTGAACTCAAGTGAACACATCCAAAAAACTAGCTAAAACTAAACATTTTCACACAAAATAAATAATAATAATAAATAGCAAATGAGTTCTAAAAATAACTAAAACTAACTGAATTAGAAAATAAAATGTTAAAACTAAACTAAAGCGAAATATCCAAAACTATTATAACAGTACTGTGTAGACACTAGAGACTATATGAATAGACAGGTAAACATCGCCTATCCCTTAGCTGCAAGCCCTTCCAACATTCAGGCAAGCTCCGGGTATCTGGCATCTCCCCATATAACCATTATAGGCTATGCTAAGTGTACAATTGTTGTATTATTTGTATTGTCACATGACAGTCTGCAATGTTATAGGCAATGCATATAGGCTATTTGAATTCACATTTGTTGTACATTTTCTTAACTTGAAATGACTTCATCCATGTTACAAATGCATGATGTTAATATCACAAAATGTAATGTAATGTAATGTAATGTAATGTAATGTAATGTAATGTAATGTAATGTAAAATACCTGTAGGCTTTATTTGTTATTATACATTCCTTCATGTGGTATAATAAACAAATAATGGTTTAGAACTATAAAGGCCATTGGCTATTAAAGATTGAATTTCTAGATTTTTTAAATCATATTGTGTGTCTCTAGCAAAACAAAAATGTTTTTTTTTTTTTTTTAAATGACATTTTTCTTCTGAAACCCCTTTGATTTACTATAGGGTTGACCAACCCCATGCATTATTTGTGAGCTACCCCATGTTGGGGCTGTTTCTCACAGCGTGTCAAGGCAACTTTGATGTCTAATAACCTGATAGAATACCAGTAGGTTGTGGGGAAAAGGGTTACACCAATTTCAAGCCAAGACCTTAAAATAAAAAACACCCAGCTCAGATACACTACTGTATTAAACCAGGAGTGATACCAGGAAACCTGTATTGTCAGCCAGCATACCAACATTGAACTTTATAAGATAAGTTTAGCAATGATTATACACTGGAACAAGTGTTTTTTTCATTGTTTAGAACATAAACTGTATTTTAAACTAATGAAAAACATACGGTTTTAAGTTGTTGTATGCAGTCAATACCACTTGATCTTAAAGTTAGCTTTAATCTATACAGTATGTATTGTGTGGAAGTGGGGATTGAACCTGGGACTCCCACTCGCAGTCCAACGCACAACCAGTCGTGCCAATAGGGCTGACCAAATGGTGGGGCTGTTGTAGCTGGCTGATCTCTGGATACTACATTCATCCCCTTTTGGAGGGCGTCCTCATGCTTTTGGAGCGCGTCCTTGTGCTTTTGGAGCGTGTGGTCGCGCTTTTGGAGCACGTCCTCGTGCCTTTGGAGGGCGTCCCTCATACTTTGGAGCGCGTCCTCACGCTTCACACTTCACACCATATGGACCGACGTACACAATGTCCTTCATGGATCCGCAAGGACGTAGACGGGTATATTGGGGATATATATTGGATTATTGGTCTGTTGTAGCTGGCTCATGGCTGTATGCCACGGATATACATTTTATAACATGTTTTTTCCCCACACATGAATAAAGGAATAAAACCTGCAACAAGGAGGATTGGAAAAATATGGATGATTTTCTTCATTAATTCATAAAATTCAATTAAAAAAAAAACCTCTTCATTAAAAATCACACCTGTGTGAAGTGAGCACTGCAACTATAAATGTAGTGTAGTTGTGCCAAAAGCAACACGTGGTTAGTGGAAAAGATAGGAGAAGGAATTAAATTTCTACTAGCTAAACAATTTGTTTGGTTTGGCAAGTATACTTTTAAAGTACTAGCTACAATTTACAGTAGTCTTTGATTACCTTTCTTTCACAGTTACCTCATTCAATTCCTTGTGGATGACCTAAATAGGCCTACTATAATACTTTGCTTTTATGCATTACTTTACTTGTAATACAAGTAGCCAGCCTACTTTGTACTTGGTATACCCTCATTTGTATGGCATTTTACATATGTAAAGTTAGTACAATGACGATATTGCCCATAAAAAAATAAAAAATAAAATGGCCTTGAACATGACAGGCCGTTTTTTAGTTTTTGGCTATTTTGCCTTTATTGATAGTTTCAAGTAGAGATTGACAACTAACTCTTTTGACTAACCATTTTCTTCTATACTGGCTCAAAATAAAGTATATTTTCCCAACCATTTATGCTGCATTTTACTTGTCCTAATACAAAAACCACTACCATATGATAGTGCCCATGCACACTGCACAGTATAAAGTTAAACTAACTAATGGTCATTGTCCTGTTAAATACATATACCTAAAATATTATTGGAAAGAGTTAACAAATAACAGAGGTTTTGAGTAATATTTCAGACAACCACTTCTTGTAGTGGTTGTTGTTGTAGTCTACCAACTCTCTCTTGTGGTCAAAAGGATGAATTACAGAACAAATGCAGGTTTAAAGTTATCAAAGCTGCCTACAAATGGTCCTGGAAAATGGAAATATAGACAAACAAGGCCTGCATGCTTGCATTCACTCATTTAATACAGTACACTTCAGAAAATAGTTAGACCTTCCTGACATGAAAAACGTTTGGGAACCACTGGTTTATGTGCCATCATTCTACACCTAGGTTTCAGGCTTTAATGACTTTTATGATTTTTTTTGGCAGATGCTTCTGAACATCTATTCTATTGGGTTCTTAGCTTATTATTATTAATGTGTGCAGTGGAGGTGCTCCAGCAGGAACCAGGCTTTATTGTGATCAGGGTAGAAGATTAATAACTTAATATCCAGTGTTTTACATCACTATACTACCCTTGCTACGTTGCAACAAGTGTAACATTGAATTCATTTCTTCTTTTTTCTTCTCTTTTTTTTGCATTCTGCTGGCCCGACCATGGAATTAAGTTCTTAGTTGCTATGACTAATTTGACTGATCATTTGGATTCCATGAAAGCCCGGAATACATGTTGGAATGTATGCATGTGTCATCGTCCATGGAAGCATGTTCCACAGAGAAAATTCTACAAGCTCTTAAGTTGTTGCAGATTGGCAATTTTCGCGTATTATAATACACTGTCTTCAAATGATGTTGAAACGTTTGAAAGAAAATCACTCAACCTTCATCAGAATGGACCCTTCATATAAAAAGCTTACAGACACAACAAAGTGTTGAAATAGACTACACTACCATCCATCGTGTAAGCCTCATAGGGAAATGGTGAGTGCAAACATCTTTCAAACCAAGAAATATGTTTTTTTCTACATTACCTAAGGGAAAAAAGAGTGTAACTTTGCAATTAAGTTAATAATGAGCCATGACAAAGACGTTTACATTTATTTATTTGTGTAAATGTTGTCTACTTAATAAAAAAATACCCACATTTTCTGCGTACAGTTTACAATTGTTTTTTTAAATGATGCTGTTACCTATACGTACTATACACAGAAACAAAAATGCAGAAATGTGTTCCCATCCTGAAAGGTAAAACACCAAAAGGACTTGCATGATGGTGAACATAATATTTCAAATAATACAAAGCTTTAGCCAGGCAGTAGAACAAGATCAAGCAATGTTTTATATGAGAACAATACAAAACGTTTACAAGACAAAATGGTGCAGATCAACCCACAGTCACTTTAGTTTTTACGTTAAGACATGTCACATGATTGGTTTGTTTCACTTTTTGACCCAACCTAAGACCATCAGTGTTGTTGAATGGGAATGAGTGTGTGTATGCGTACAGTGTCTATAGCATAATATGGGTGGGTGAATCCAGGCTTCAATTACTTTCCTAGGAAAGTAGGAACCTGTGAATAGTCAAGCAGTTCATGTAAAATGTATAAAAATTGTGTGATTGACTATTATAATAACCCACATTAACATGGCAATATGGATGCTTATTAAAGGTTTACTTCACGTTAATGTTCTCATAATATGACGCATTTCCTCAGATACACATATTTCTCATTGAATTCATTGAATTTCTCCGCTTGTGCTCTGGCCTCAGTGGCCTGGTCTGCAAATTTCTTCTCCAACCTCTCCATTCTTTCTTGATGCTCATTTGCTATTTGCTGCCATTTCATTTCTTCTTGTTGTCTGTTGTCCTTTTCTTTCACCATTATTCTAAATTCTTGCATTTCTTCTTCATGTTTTCTTGCCAGGGCTTCCATCTCTCTCTTCATCTCATCCTCCTTCTCTTTTAAAATCCTTTTTGTTTCTTTCTGAATGGCTGCTTCAGACTCCTGGAACATCTCTGTGGTGTAACATCCTCCACCGTTCTCCTCCACCATCTTCTCAACCTTCATCAGCAGATCACTGACTTGTTCACGGTCGTTTTCATCATTGTTGTTGAAGACATGGTACCTTCCTCCACAGTCATGGATCAGGTTCTTAAATGAATCGGATATACCCTTTTCTATGTAGTCCTCAATGGACAGTTTGTCTTTCTTCAGTGAATCTCCTCTTGTGAAAAGAATGATTGTGAAATTCTTGGAATCCTTTCCGAAGATACGCTCTATTAGTTTTAATGTTTCTTTCTCCTCTGGTGTATGTCGACCAATTTCTAACACGAGCAGGAAGACATGAGGCCCAGGGGACAGAAGATTTATGCATTTGATCAGCTCCTCATAAACCTCTTCGTGGGACAGACTTGTATCAAACAAACCAGGTGTGTCAACTACAACAACACGGCGGCCATCTACTTTACCAGATGCTTTCTGGCAACGCCTGGTGACAGATTTTTGGAAGCATGAGGATTGAAATACCTCCCGGCCCAGAATGGTGTTTCCTGAGGAGCTTTTTCCGCTGCCTGTCTTCCCGATCAGCACCATCCTGAGGCAATCTGTGTTTTGATTGCCATGAGCACCTGGAGTATGCCTACCTTTACACCAAAGATTAGCCTGGAGACTGGCATTTTCTTTTTTCAGTTGTATGTTGTTTTCAATCTGGGCCTTGATAAACATTTCTCTTGTGAAGCTGAGTGGTTTCCACTCCAGTGCCCTCATCTTCATGACAGCATCCAACAACTCAGGAACTTGATTTCTGTCCTTAATGTTTAAGACAGTATATCGACCTCCGCATCTCTGCTGCAGCTCCTGGATGTCTGTGAACATAGCAAGGTCTGTAGCATTTAGATCTGATTCTACAGTCAACAGAGCCATGGTGAAGTCATTGATCTGAGAGCAGAATACTTCCTGGATGGCCTGTAATTCTCCCTTATCTTCATCAGTGAGTGGACCACCAGGAAAAACCAGCAGGAAGGCATGGATACCATCTGGATCACAGAGAGAGACACAGCTGAATGCATTATGAATCACTGCCTCCTCAGACATTCCATACAAGGCAGGCAGCTCCACTAGAGTTACCCAGTGCCCACACACCACCTCCTGTCTCTTCACACACTCTGTAGAGGAACTAGACCCTGGGCGGTACTTTGTATGACCCAGAATGGTGTTGGCTGCAGCAGTCTTCAAAGCTGTTCTTGTACCACACAGCACCAGGTTCAAAGGGCGGTTGGATTTTGGTGTCATGGTGTCTGGACCTTCAAATAAGGTGAGGTATGATCCTTTGTTTTTACTCAGAATGCTACTGATCTTCTCCATCAGTGAGGAATGATTCTCTTCACTCATTCTGTAAAGTCTTCCTCCACAGTCTTCAATGGTCTGTTTTACAGATTTGTTTGTTTCCCCCTCATGTGTTGTGATGACCATTGAGTGTTTCAAGGTTTCTTGATGAAACAAGCGCAGGGCCATGTTCAGTGTGCGTCTGTCTTGCTCAGTGAAATCAGCAGGCTTCAATAACAGCAGGATCACATTTGGTCCTGGAGAACAAAGAGATGCACACATCTTCATTTCCTCTCTTAGTGATTCGACAGATACACTGTCAAGGCCTGGGTTTTTCACTACTCTGACGGACATTCCTCTCCACTGCCCATCGTAGGTATATGACAGCTTGAATGCGTGATAACGAGTAGCCACTTTCCCTGTGATGAAGTTTCCAAGTGTTGTCTTCTGTTTGTCACTTTTCCCAAGAAGCAAAATCCTTAGTCCAGAAGCTGAGAAAGAGAAAAACACAATTTCACATGTAAATTAATGGTTTGTTGATGATGATCATTAAAAGAAAATCGAAACAAATGGATGATTCTTCTTTTCAATTATAGATTGCTATAATAATTGCCATATACCAGTTGTCATACGAAAGCTACACTTACCAGCACACATCACTGGTGTCTTGCTATCACAATGAACATGCTGTCCATTGTTCTCCTTAGCAACTTGACCCAGTCGTGTCAGCAGCTCTAGGAGTTCAGGTTCATTCTGCTGCAAGTGCCTGTACCTGCATTTTCTGATCATTTCCTGTAGTGGAGGATGCTGCATATAGTTAATCTGGCCTGTATTCTGCTGTCTGGGTGTTGACACTAATACAAGTGAGTGATCAAATGAACAATCGCTGAATGTTTCCAGAACTTTCTGCAATTTCTCTCTTTGTTCTTCAGTGAAGTCTTCAGGCTGAAGCACCAGGAGAAACACATGAGGACCAGGATCAGAATATCTCACACAGCTTTGGACCATCTGTGACAGTTCATCAGGTGAGATGTTGGGACGTAGCAGGTCTGGAGTGTTGATGACCACCATGTGTATGTTCTCCACTTGACTACTGCCTGTCATACAGTCAGTAAGAACATCATGTCCACTGAACACAGTCTCTCCCAGCAGGACGTCTCCAACGGTATTCCTCTCTGACTGGTTATTCCCCAACAGAACAACTCTGAGCTCAGACACTGGGGGGAAAAAAAAAAAAAAAAAAAAAAAAAAAAAAAACATTTTAGCATACAATAAATCTAACCAATAAAAGTTAAATTATATATTCACTAAGGCTGTTGAAAATAAGTTAATGGCACACACACACACACACACACACACACACACACACACACACACACACACACACACACACACACACACACACACACACACAAATTTGGGAAATAAATAGCGGACTTTAAAATCACCAGCTAACTTGTACCAGGGTTAGGGTTATAGGGTTTCCAGTTTCTGGATACACACAAAAAACACAATTAAATTAAATACAATTAAATTCAATAAAAGTGTACATCTCTTGTGACCTATACTTTATGTACATTACAAATCCCTATCAGGTTTATGAGATTTGAACTTGGGTTTAAATGTTTTCATTGTATATTGGTTTATTGGCACTGTTTTGGTGGGTGATTTTGGATTATAAATATTATTAAATATATCTATATATTATTTATGTTTGTGGAAAGTGATGTATTTGCTTTTTTCCCAAATTAAATGTAGGCTACAACGTATTTGATCTATTTGTTCATTCCTTTAAGTGTCCCCTTCATAGGCATACCTGCAATTAATTGAATAATTTGTACCCTGTGATCTAGCTTTTCTTTCCTGTTCTGAATTCCTGTAGACTTTGTCAAGCAGTGCACATAACTCCAATTCCTTGCTGTGTGTCCCTACAGTAGGCCTACTGTATGTTACTATGACACTGTTTGCGTTAGAAGAGTACAACAGGGTGACCACTGAGTGGCACTGTTGAGCAGGTGTCACAAACTCACCCATTGACCACTGCAGCACATCCACACTCAAACACACGTGCGTGCCCACATTCTACTTACTATTAGGCGGTAGTATCTCATAGCTCTGGCTCCGATTCAGTATCCCGCCATGGCTCCCTGCAATAATTCATGATTAAAAATCGTGTAACATCAACCCTGACAAATGTTTTGTCACTTTTGTGACATTTAAACTGGACTCACCAGGTGCTTTTTCCTTGCAAGGAGTTAATGTCACCTTGTCCATGTTGGCTAGGGGAAAACATAACACAAAACACATCAAATGTTTGTTAGGGGAGACGGGGGCCGAAAGTTCCTCGGGGTCAATAGTTATTCTCCATTTAAGCCAATGAGAAATCAAGTCAAATGCTGTCAATCATTTTTCTGCCATTTTTGGACCTCCTCTTCCTGATTAGCACCTTCCCAAACCTGTGCGGAGACCAGATCACTTCCTTTTATCATCACCCCTCAAGGAGTAGTATCAGTGCCAGTATCAGCCTCTTCACAAATTCTCATGTATTGAATTGATTTTATCCATTAAACTGTCAAAATACACCTAATTTTAACCGTCTATCTGTCCACAGCCACGTCATGTAAGTTTTAAATGCCAGTAGCAAAAATAAATGCCTTATATCATGTCTTTAAACAAATTTTGTCAGTAGGGGTCATTAGTTCCGTCCCTTCGGAGAGGCACAACTGACCCCACTGAGGTGATAATAGCCATTCAGTTTGTGATAAAAGCATGAAATTTGGTACACGTATATCCAAAGACATTCTAAAAATATTTGGATATGGAGGCATCTTGAATTCCAAGATGGCAGCCCCCAAAATCCAAGATATCCGTCCAAAAATGTGTTTTAGCCCGTGAGCCAGGACCCCAAATATGGGGTCATCGGTACCGAAAAGGTGAATAATTCTCATAGTGATTTTTGGGTAGGTATACACCTAGTACTAGGAAAAACATGATAGCCTTGCATCTGTGGTAGCTTTATGTGTGTTATCACTCCATTTATGATCACATGCCAAAATACAGTTTTCAAAATCCGAATTAATCATTCTACTTCAAACTGATGATTCTCTCTTATTATTGAACCTATCTCAGTCAGAAAATAGTTGAAATAAAGCTCAGACTATATATATTGTTCAGAAAAGTTGTTAAAATGAGAATCTCTTGAAATGTTATATTTTATAGGCAGTGACAACATACCGACTTTACATTATAAAAGATGTACTTCAGTTTCATGAAAGAAAAGTTCATTTTGTACATAACCTAAAATATTGTAATTCATAGAATAGTATAATAGTGTAGTGTAATAGGCTAAAAAATTATACTAATTATCAAACATGAACATCACTGGGGGAAGGGAGGGATTCTGCGACTGTGAAGTAGTCACACTGACACCTGACCAGATGGGCTGGACGAATTATCTTTGCCATCAAAAGGCATATGTGGTGTCATTATGTTCGTAAGACATCCAGGAATGCCAAAATGTGTGAGTAGAGTATCTGAATAGTGGTTTAGGCTAATAATCTGATTATGTTATGACTGTATAATTAATCATTGTCTGAACTCTAAATAATTCACTTGTATGAACATTTCTGATGTTTGTACCATGGACGGACAAATTGAAAATGAGGAAAATCATAATATAACAACTGCCACATACACACTTCTGGTATACGTCTGGTAGCCATACCAGCCAAACCCACAATGACTTCCCCTTGAAATTAAACATCACAGAATCAAGGGTGATTTAACTACTTTAACACACACACACACACACACACACGCACAATGAACATACACAAGTTTGGGACCTTGGTTTGAGAGAAAACCTTGGTGACAGTCTGGTTGCATTACACACATTTACGGGATGTGACATTTAGTGCTTTTTTAGAATAACCTGCAGTGATTTTGGCTTAGAGGGGCGGGGACCAGCTCAGCTAACCCTTTTAGTATGTTGTTCTAGACACCTCATAGAAATGGAAAAAAGAAAAACCTTGTTAATTTTTGTTGTTATTGTAGTTAAATAGTATGCTTTCATATATTGACCCATGCAATTTCCGCCTATAGTGTTATTACAATAAAATACATGATAGCACCCATAAAGCTACCACTAGTGCAAGGCTATCACATATTTTCTAACTCTAGACATGTCTACCATGACAAAAATCACTATGAGCCTTATTCACCTTTTTGGTACCGATCAACCCCTCTGGCTCACAGGCTATTTTCAGGTCAGGAGTTATTAAACATCACAATGCATCACAATAAGTGTATATGTGAAGCAAACGCAAGTATAGCATGTGTCATAGTGTAAATATTAATAATTATTACAATAATGTAATAATTTAATATGCTAATAAGTGTAATAGGCTAATACATGTAATAGCGTAATGCAGGCAAATAGTGTAATAGTGTAATATATGCAGTAGTGTAATAGTGTGATAGGGAAATATGTGTAATAGTGTAATATATGCAAAAGTGTAATAGCTTAATAGGGTATGTATTAATATGTGTAATATGTGTAAAGTGTGGGCGTGTCGTCACCGAGTGCGTTGATTTACGAACGAGCAGTTAAAACCAGACAACACACCTCACTCAAAAATGGCGAGAATCACTGCCAAAGCCATATAAATCCTCTCTTAAGGGGGTCCCCCTGGAAAGTATTTTCAAATGGGGGTCCGCATGCATTTATTTGATAAATGTGCAGGTCCTTGACATACATGGAAAAGTTGGGGGACCACAGTACAATGCTTAGCCATAGCCTAGCTTCCTAGCTCACAACAGTTGTATTGCTTTTCATTGAACGGCAGCGCTCGAGACACAGCTGTGACGCAATCAAACCTTCCACACCGGCCAACCCCGTCTCCAGGGTAGGGTTGTTCAGTGCGTGCACAAAACACACCAGTGTGAATAAACGAACGAGGAGCACCAAATGCCCCAAATACACCAGGTATAAACGAACGACAACAGGGCAGTCCAGTGCGTTTAGGGTGTATTTCCGAACGCACCCAAAGTAATCCCTCGGATGGACCCCTGAACAGCCTCCGGTCATGGTCTGGTCTGGTCTGGTCCAGCCAGAAGCAAATTGGTTTTCACTGATGGAAAAAATATTCCTTATGAAGGATTTCTCTTGGCAATATTAATTGCGTTGGGCCAAAAGGTCCATTTTATCTGTGTGGCGGAGGGCTCAGAGTCGATTGAGTGGTTCTCTCTCATTCTATTGCTCTCTGACTGTATGTTATTGTGATGCACTTCTTCACGTGTGGCTGGTTGAACATGGTGTCATAAAATGTATATGAAATTGCAATGCCGATCATGTAATAACAGGGTTCTCATGCTCATTACAAAGGTAAATGTAACTTATAAGTAATTGTTGCAAATAGCCTATAATACATAAGGAATCAAACAAACAGTAGATTTCAAACTCATTTTAGTGGATGGGATCAGTAGGCCTACAGTAAACAGAACAGGATGGCATGACAGCCGGACAGACAAAACTGGCGACAGTAAACAACATCATTGTTTATGTTTTTACAGTTCTGTGCCGTCCAGCAGGTTTTGCCGTTTTCCGTCCACTGCTTGCCTGATTCCAAGTGAAGCAATACTCTAGCCTATTAGCCTAAGCTTTTGTTACAAAACTCCTTTCAAGTTTAAGTGTTAATTGGCTTGTTGGTGTTTAACTCAAATGGTCAATTAAAGAAATTTGTTACACATGTTGCAACATAGCCAAGGGTAGTTAAATGATGTAAAACTGCATGCAAAGTTAAATGTACAATCTCATTCACTCTCCCTCTGCTGAACATGACACAGATCTTCCCTTGTACTGTATGAGTGTATGTTCAAATTTGTGTGTAGTTTTACATCACTTACCCATGGCTATGTTGCAACAAGTGTAACATTACTTTCATTGACCACTTGAGTTTACACCAACACGCCAATTAACACTTAAACTTGAATGGAGTTTTGTGTGCAGTTTTTGTATTTTCACTAATTACTGACAACATACAGTACTGTAATGACTTGATTTGACATCAAATTTATTTATATAGCACATTTCACATGACAAGCCAGGACTGTCATGTAGCCTCACACACACACACACACACACACACACACACACACACACACACACACACACACACACACACACACACACACACACACACACACACACACACACACACACACACACACACACACACACACACACACACACACACACACACACACGGTAGTTACATTACCTTAAGCAGGCAGATGTGGCATTCAGTGATGTGCTATAATGAAATTGAGGGAGACAATGCTGCCAAGCTGAAAGCATTCTGTAAGCTCACATCATGCAGGAACTGACAGCATATGGGCAACTGTGATTCGTGACAATAAAGCAGCACTCTCTCTCTCTCACTCTCTCTGTATCTCTCTCTCTTTCTTGTTTCCATTGTCAACATTGTAAAATGTTGTCAATGGAAACAAAGACACACTGAGCCAATTTATATTTCCATTGGATGTAATAGGCAAAGATCAAGGTCATATCAATGACCCTACCTGCTTCCAAAAAGTGCATGTTTTATGTTCATGCCGATCTACAGTCCACGAGCACCTCATGCCACACATTGAGCATTTGTACATTGGCTCACATCCAGTGCACAACACCATAATATGAGTATGTGCAAAACAAGTTACAGGTTGTGTAAAGAAAACCATGTTTTCAGACTGACCAGTTTCAGATTAACTGACAAGCTGTACATGGGAAAGTGAAACAATAGAATGAACGTCAGAATTGCCAAACACTCTCAGTGGCAACAAGCACCCGCTTGCATGTCTTGGACAATTGTGTAGGAGTCAGACCTGATGGCAAAAAATGCATTAGTGTCACTTTCTCTCTTTCTGCATGTTTCCTCAATTGTAGATGGACTAAATATTCAATATACTGTAGGATCAGCATTATTTGGGCTTACAGCCCTTTGATATTTAGAAATTGCTGAGTGGCCCCATGAGCTAGGTTGAGTAGCCCAGCCCTTATAATGCATTTGGTGCTACGTGGTATCCCTTAATAAAAGTGTGAAATATTTGCATTATGCTTCATCCTTTTTTCATTTTCTTAAGCTTTATTTTTCACCATCCAGCCTTATTGATAGTTTCAAGTAGAGATTGACATGAAAGCAGCAGAGAGACGTGCATCAAAGGGTGCATGGGACTCAAACACGCAACATGCTGTCAGGCCAAAGCCTATATGTGTCATGCACCTGGACTACTGTAGGCCAGCGAGTGCTGCATTACATTTCATGCTTGCTGGCTTGCACACCAAATTTGCCACACCAGAAGTCCCGCCTTTTGATATAACTCTATGGCCAAGGTGATATGACTCTATGGCCAAGGTTGCGCCCAAAGCTAGGGGAACTATAATTGATCTTTTCGGGCGATGATAGTCTGGTGATAGGTTGAAATTCAACAATCACATGTGGTGTCTATCTCTGCTGCAGAGAATGTGATCTGTCTGAGAGATTGTATCATATCATTGCACACTATGACAAGTAACAAATTTAGACAAAAAATCTAAGAAGACGTGATTTATGATGCCCTTCCCCTTTAACTTCACCTAAGTTTGTGTTAATTCTGTGTGTTTGTTGTTATGAACTGTTTGCTTAGGATTGTTAATGTTTATCTATGTTAATCTATCTCCCTTATCTTAATGTTGGCTGAAGATGTCACATAGAAGTAATGGAGAGACTGAACGGCTAGATAAAATGGTGTCATTGGTATGATAGTGTGTTCATCCAGGTTGGTTCTTCAGACTCTTCAGACGCGTATTACTCCATACCCCCTAACCTAACCAAGCCATGTAATCTGAGTAATGAGTCAGAGTTACGGGCAGTTATGTGCTTGCTATCTATCTGTGGCATTACCTGTATATCTGTCATCACAACCTCAGTGCAAGGCAAAGGTAATCATGGTTAATTACCATGCCGCCGAGCAGTACAATATAAACACTGGGTCTCTGCGCAATGGTAGCTGCCTCTGAGTCTGAGTGGCCAAAGTAGCCATCTGGGCAGCTAATGTTGAAACTGTCTGCTGCCATGATGTAAATATCTTGTTACTCTATTGTGTGTCAAAAATAATTGGGGAAAAATATGTTGGCGCAGATGTACATGCATGCATGTGCACATGCACATATGCCTTGTATTATCAAGCAATTATAGCGCACACATACATGCGCACACAGCACACGTGTGCGTGCGCGCACGCGCGCGCACACAGAGAAAGAGAGAAAAAATGAGTTTATTTGGAGAAATTATTAATTTGTTAAATGTGGTACACTGGTACTCTAGCTGTCCTATGTCAAACTGCGAATATCAGTGGTTAAAGGGCGGCACTGAAACAAGACTTTTATTGCATTGAATTAAGTTGGCACAGACACATTCATCCATTTGGGAACTGTGTTGCTGCAGTGTACTGCATAAGCAATAATAATAAAAGTATAATGTTATGTTGTAACACTGACACTGTACCTTAATCATCTCATATTCAATAAAAGTAATTTGACTGCTGATATTCAGATGAATGTAAGACAATAAATATATAACAACTTCTCGATTATATTTCATAATAAATTGGCTTTGCATGTTTGCATGCCTTTATGCACCACACTGAGGCACTGGACAGACTCATTCACATCAATCAAAATTTATGGAGAACATTTAGCCAATAATTTTACTTGATACAAGGGCGGGCAGAATCTTTCGGGGAATTTAGGCCCGACCGTGATCCTCAGGTGGTTTTCTCTTCCTGATTCATGCAGTCGGTAATTGATTCAGATATCTTCAGAGATTCTGTTTCCACCTACTGACGACTTATGAATGCAAACAGGTGAAATGGAAATCATAAAGGCTTGTACCTAGCTAGGTTTATGCCTGTGTTTTATTTCACCTCTTTCCATGAGGCCTCGCCCAACTCAGGAACACTACTGTATAAAGCCAGGCAAGTTATCAGGATAACTTTGATTTTCAGCCTGCATACCATATAGTCGTAATGCTACTCTAAGAGGTAAGTGAAGGATTGTAACCTGCAGGAACAGTTTTACTTGTAATTCTGTTTTTTTTATTTTTTTTATTCTGTTTCTTTGATATTTGTTTGCATCAGTCAGTATCACTTGACATTAAAGTTAGCTCATATCAATTTTAAAACATTTTTCCCACACATAACCTGAATAGGTTTAGTAGATATTTGATCTGCTAAATCTGTGAACTAAATTGTTACCATTACATTTCTTCACCAATGTGTTTTAATGGGTCTAATGAACATGCTGTAATGTTGAAATGTTGATTGATTTATGGATTGATTGATTTTATTTAATAATAAAAAAGCAAACAGTACATGGTACAAGCACACTAAAGTGATAGACCGAAGAAAGACCTTGCAACCTTGTTTCCATTTGGCTCATTATTCAACAAACATGAAAACCCTCGTAAAAAACAGGTCAAAGT
>CM076965.1:50649439-50669439 GCA_039105355.1 Benthosema pterotum
TGCTATACAGCGAGGGGAGTTCGCACACATACCACAAGCACGTCACATGCACGCCAACCAGTTAACGCACACACTTTGTGCACTCAAACATACTGTACGTGCGTGTGCATTGAAGCTATGTGCTATGATCATATATAATGTTAGTGCACAAAGGCGCCACAGCCCTTTCCTCCCCAGAATCTCTATATACCAACATCCCGTACCCTTTCCCTTTTAGTCCTTTATGTACTTCCTATAAATGTTAAACCTTGCCAATGGTCTGAGTTTGCCTGCTAATCCCAATGGTAGTCAACTAATTCCGAACACTACGTTTACTACAGTTTTCAGCTGTGAATAAAGAAGTAAAGAATTGGAAAAATGTAAAAGCTGCATGATTTTTTTAGGCAGAGGCCTGAGAATTATACCACCCCAAAGATATTCCTGTTTTGTATGCATTTCACTTTAGCTCATTTTTTGTATCTGTTTTGACAGTGACACCAACATGTCCGGGCTATTTAGATGGTCTGAGGATCGCTTCACCCTCCCTAGTGGAACAGAACGCTTGCTTGGCCAAACTCCAACATCTGGTAGAACCTACATCATGTACCATGGAACATCCCAGCAAAATGCCAGATCCATCCTGGCCAACGGCTTCCGCCAGTCTAAGGATGGGATGCTGGGCCGTGGGGTTTATCTCAGTCGGGACCTGGACAAAGCCAGCCGATACCCAATTAATCTCCCTGAGTCCCAGCGTGTTGTCATCGCGGTGAAAGTCAACGTGGGCAAAGTGAAGGCCATCAATAAACAGGGCCATCCGATGCAGTACAACTGGCACGACCACGGCTATGACACGGCCTGGGTTCCCCCCAATTGTGGCATGGTGAAAAGTGGTTCGGAAGAGAATTGCATCTGGGACCCAAACCGCATCTCCATTCTGAATACCATCTCACCCCAGCCGATGACAAATGATTCATGCAGCTGCCAATAAGAGGCCTCAAAGTTATTATCACTGTGTTAGCCTCATTTTCACAATCACTGTATTCTTGCTAATAAAATGGTCTAAAAATAAAAGAGTGAAGTGTGAGAACATGCAGTTATTTTCATTCAATAATGTACTAGAATTACAGTGATCAGGGTAGAAAATTTTGTTTAATGGCTGCAATATGTTTCAAAAGAGTTGGGTGTTGTGATGTGTTATATCAGATTCCCTGAGATTCACAAGCAAAGAGGTTCACCACTCTGTGAACAACTGTGAGGGGGAAAAATGAGAGTGAATTTTTGGGTGTGATAACAGTTATTTTTCTGTCATTGCTGTACTGGAATTACAGATTTCGTAGAATGGCCAAGGTGAGGTGAGACGCTCAGGTGAATAGGGTAAAAAAAAGATATACTAACAGCTATCACAAACACAATGACACTTCTCCAGTTGTTTACTTAAATTAAGACTA
Organism: Benthosema pterotum; assembly: GCA_039105355.1. NCBI lineage: Eukaryota > Metazoa > Chordata > Actinopteri > Myctophiformes > Myctophidae > Benthosema > Benthosema pterotum. The sequence continues at coordinate 50,650,867 of CM076965.1, forward strand.
TTGCAACTTTTTTAAATGTTCAAATATGTAAATTATATGCCCTAACTTGCATACATATAGGGATGATAAATCTGAAGATCAGATAAAGCCAGATTCACAGATCGTTGGTGCCCCAACAAACACATTGTTGGTGTTTTTAATAGGTTTATCTAGCACTTGTCTTATCTTGCCTTTAATCTGTTGCACTACTGCTACAAATTGTTTTATTTTGTGTCTTTATTATTTTATTGCACTGTGGATGAGAGGGAAACAATACCCTATATGTTTGTAAATTGGCTATATTTTGGGAGAAGTAAGCCTTTGTGTAAAACACAAACATTGACATCCATTTCACGTGGATGTCATTTTTTTTACTGAAGCAAATGATCAAAATCACTACGGCTACGCTTTTGTTAAACTATTGAGATTCTATCCTGAGGGCGCGTTTTTATTTCCTGATTCATGCAGTAACATGACTTAAATAAATGAACTTGAATGTGAACTGAAACGAAACAGAAAGCCCTACATGGTTTATGTCTTCGTTTCGTTTTGTTTCGCCTCACCCAGCTCAGGGGCACCACTGTATAAAGTTATGAGGAAGTTAAGAGGAAACCGTCTATTGTGAGCCTGCATGCTGACATAGCCAAACTTTGGGAGGTAAGTTTAACAATGATTGTACAGATTTTAACTCATATTCGACCTTTTTTAATTACATATTTTACCATTAAGAATAAATACTATTTTCAGTTGTTTTTTGTGATATGTGTATGCAGTAAGTACCACTTGACTTTAAAGTTAGCTCTAATCTATACAACTTCTAACCTGGAACAAGGATTAGAAAAATCACTTGAAATGTGCTGGCAATGTCCTCCTACTCATTATGTAAGTTTACATAAACTCACGGTTTATGTAAACTTAGAGCATTTCATGTAAACTTAGCACTTTGTACTATATACAGAATATAAATATGTACAGTATAATTAGCCCACATATAGTTTGTCTACTGCTACGTTCTTATAGCTCAAGTATGATTTATAATGAATTATTTACTTTCTTGTATGTACAGTATATGATGTATGACCATGCTTTTCACAAGTCGTTCTGGATAAAGAACGTCTGCCAAATGCCTAAATTCTGAATTGAATGTAATTTTCATTTCCAGTGTGCGATCCAAGTTTGCTCTTGCAGAACCATTATTCATACACCAACATGAGTAGGCGTAGGTACAAATGGACTGAGGATGACATCACTCTCCCTCGTGGAGCACAACGCTTCTCTGGCCGAGCTCCAACATCTGGTAGAACCTACATCATGTACCATGGAACATCCAGGCGAAATGCCAAATCCATCCTGGCCCATGGCTTCAGCCAGTCTGAGGATGGAATGCTGGGGCCTGGGGTGTACCTCAGCCGGGACCTGGAGAAAGCCAGCCGATACCCCCTTGAGCTTGATGAGTCCCAGCGTGTTGTCATAAGGGTGAAAGTCAACGTGGGCAAAGCGAAAGCCATCAATAAAAAGCACCATCCGATGCAGAAAAGCTGGCACGACAACGGCTATGACACGGCATGGGTTCCCCCCAATTGCGGCATGGTGAAAAGTGGTTTGGAAGAGAATTGCATCTGGGACCCCGAACGCATCACCATTCTGAATACCATCTCACCCCAGAGGACGAGGACCTCTCCAGATGATGATGGTGATGATGATGATGATGATGATGATGATGATGATGATGATGATGATGATGATGATGATGATGATGACGACGATGATGACGATGATGATGATGATGATGATGATGATGATGATGGTGATGGTGAAGGTGGTAGTGATGATGATGATGATGATGATGATGATGATGATGGTGATGGTGATGGTGATGATGGTGATGGTGATGATGATGATGGTGATGGTGATGGTGATGGTGATGGTGATGATGATGATGATGGTGATGGTGATGATGATGATGATGATGATGATGATGATGATGATGATGATGGTGATGTTAATGATGATGATGATGATGATGATGATGATGATGATGATGATGATGATGATGATGATGACGGTGAAGGTGGTGGTGATGATGGTGATGATGATGATGATGATGATGATGGTGAAGGTGGTGATGGTGATGATGATGATGATGATGATGATGATGATGATGATGATGATGATGATGATGATGATGATGATGATGGTGGTGGTGGTGGTGGTGGTGGTGATTATGATGATTATGATGGTGATGATTATGATGATTATGATGGTGATGATTATGATGATTATGATGATGACCCATAAGAGGCTTCACAGTTATTGTTACCATGTTAGATTCATTTTCAATTTTGTTACTCGATTACAGTATTCTGGCTAATAAATTGATCTAAAAAATGAGCTTGAGAGTGAATTTGTGAGTATGAGAATGCAGTTTCATTCAACTGAAAGTTTAGTGTAAGTAGTGTGCATTCACACTACTTACACTAAACTTTCAGTCCACAAATCAAACTACTTACATGCCAAGGGCGCCAATTCACAAGATTCACATCATATGGCTAGAGCTTACTTCAAAGGACAGTGTAACTCATGTTACCAGCCTGTTGACTTTCGCAATTTCCAAATGCCACCAGCTAAACAATTTGTTTCGATTGGCAGTGTATGGTTTCCTGTTTTCATTAGGGAGATCAGGTTGATGAGAAAGCAAAAATGTAACAAGCTACATTGAATAAGTAGAATAAGGTGGAAGGAATAGAAGAGAAACATAGAAACTGGACCCTCTGGCAAGACTCGCTCATGATCAAACCATCACTGACCACATGGTCATAGTTGACCGAATCTCTTTAGATATGACTGTTCTCCTTTTCTTTCTGCTCGTCCCCTCTTCCTCCTCCTCCTCCTCCTCTGAGTCCACCTACTCCTCTAACAGTATTACCGCAAGAGAGAGAGGAGTAGGTTCTCCTCCTTATCCCAGCTCCTTCTCTGGTCGTCTCGCTTCAAGGATCTCCATTGCTCACCAAACAAAGCATAGGCTCTCAAGTCACTAGTATACTGTAGTCCAGATTGCAAATTGCTCAAATGACCTGAGTGTTTAGAGATTTAACTACTTGTGTGCTGTAGGTTGATACTTTGAGAGTTTATGTTAGAATTGTGTGCAGCAATTGAGCATTGTGTGTACATTTTTATGTACTACAATCCTAATAAGCCCCAGGAAATTACATCTGATTTGTCTAGAAAGGTGTAAGTTATTATAATGAATGGCGACGTGGAGTGAAAACCAAAGGCATAAGTATTTTGGGAGATCCATACAAAGAAAACAATCTGAAATCATTTGAATAATTGAAAAAAGAAATACAACATACATTTATGTATCAAGCCTGCCCCCTGGACCTCCTATGTATTCTTGTTTTGTGTTTCTTTTTTGTTGTGTTGTCTCAAAAGTGAAAATAATAAAGTACAAATCATTAAAAAAAAGACTTACTAGGTCATAGAACTGTAAAGGTATTTTCACTTTCACTTTTCACCAATCGTAAAAGGTTACCCTCAGTTCAGGGACACTACCGTTTTAAGCCAGCCAAGTTATCAGGAAAACCTGTTAGCTAACATACCAACATAGTTGAGCAACTTGAGCTTTAGGAGATATGTTAAACTGTAATCAATCAGAATAAATACTATTTTCAACAGCTGCAGTCAATATCACTTGACTTTAAGTTTAGCTCTAATGTTTTTTTTTTCACACCTCATTTGATAAAGGAGTAAAACCTAGAACAAGGATTGGAAAAAATGTAAAAGCTGCATGATTTTAAATGTACTTTTTTTTTTATTAAACAAGCCAGGGTAGCAGAGGTTTTCAACTGGGTTGAGGATGACTTTGATCTCTCTGCTGGAGAACGCTGCATTGGCCCAGCTCCAACAGCTGGTAGAACCTACATCATGTATCCAACCAGGCCAACGGCTGAATACTATCTCAACTCTGACAATGACCTATAAGAGGCACAGTTATCACTATGTTAGCTTCATTTTCATAGTTTTGTTACTCCATCACTGTACTCTGGCTAATACATTGCTCATAAAATAAAAGAGTAACCTTGAGAGTGAATTTGTGTGTGGGAAATCTGGGAATAGTTATTTCCTTTCAAAAGGCCGCTGGAATTACAGATATTACATAAGACATGACCAGACACTATAGGTAGGAATTTATCTTTACTGTACTTGCACATTTTATATTCTGTGGAAATGTTATGACATTCAGTCCCACAAATCAAACTACTTTCATCACAAAATGGGTACTTTAAAGCAAAGGTGAGTATTATCATATTGCTATTCTAAAGATTGCTGGCTGTTCAAAGGACAGTGTTACTTGATGACAGAAGGAGACACAGTAAGCTCTACCAACAATTTGTCTGGTTTGGCATGGTAAGGTTTTCATTAAGGTAATCAGGTTGATGAGAAAGTGACACAAAAAAGACATGCGTTTACAGGCCTCCCTATCACTACTAGAGGAATTCCACCAAACTCACATACACCTCCCCCCCACACACACACGCACACGCACGCACACACACACACACACACACACACACACACACACACACACACACACACACACACACACACACACACACACACACACACACACACACACACACACACACACACACACACACATGCATGCACACACTAATGATGCTGTCTTTCATAGAATGCCACTTCCTTTGGAGTATTTAACAGATTGCGAATTACAGTACATTTCAAGCACAGCTCACTACAAAACTCTTGACTCTTGATTCCATTTTATGACGTGTGAAGTGTTTACATCATATATTTTTATTCTTATCAAATTCATACTCCTGCTTTGCCTAATTCAATGGCTATCAATGGTTGAAATCACATTATCTTCTCTAAATAAAACTGAATGACCATGCAGGCAGTTGCCGCATTCAATTGTGAAGTTTTAGGAACAGGTGTTTTCTTTCCCTGACTCATGCATCAACATGACTAATAGTCCAGGTAGCTTCTGATAAAACAGTTTATTCCGCCCCTGAACAGGTAAACAGGTGAAACGAAACAAAAAGGCCATGGTTTATGTTGTTTGGTTTCGTTTCACCTCTAAAAGGTGCATGATTAACCTCGCCCAGCTCAGGGACACTCCTGTATAAAACCTGGCAAGTTATGAGGAAAACATCTATTGTGAGCCTGCATACTGACATACAGTAGCCAAACTTTAGAAGGTAAGTTTAACAACGATTGTACAATGGAACTTATTTTTTATATATTTTAAACCATTAACAAGAAATAATATTTTCAGTTGTTTTTAGTGATATTTGTATGCAGTCAGTATCATTTGACTTTAATGTTAGCTCTAATCTATACAACTTTTAAACATGTAAATAAAGGTGTAAAACCTGGAACAAGGATTGGAAAAATGTAAAAGCCACATGAAATGATCCCTAGCCATCTGTACAGGTGTATGAAAAGGCTCAACTTATGTAGATCTAGAATGCAGTTTATATAGACTTACAGCATTTCATGTAAATGTATAGCACTTTGTAGCATAAATATGTATAGTATAACTAGCCTATATATGTATTTTGTCTACACATTTTTGCCATTTTTGCCATATTGCCATGCGCCATATTGCCATGCTTTTTTTTTTTTTTCATTTGTTCTGGATGAAGATCCTTCATCCAAATGATAGAATGTAATTTTTATTTCCATTAAACAGCAGGCGATTCAAGTTTGCTCTTGCAGAGGTCTATGGATTATTCTTATATTCCATGCAAATAGATTCTTATTTTGTATGCATTTCACTTCAACTCATTGTTCACATCTATTAATACTAATCTGCTTTTACAGTGACACCAACATGAGTAGGCCTAGGTTCCAATGGGCTGAGGAAGACTTCACTCTCCCTCCTGGAGTAGAACGCCTCCTTGCCCCAGCTCCAACATCTGGTAGAACCTACATCATGTACCATGGAACATCCAAGCAATATGTCAACTCCATCCTGGCCAACGGCTTCCGCCAGTCTAAGGATGGAATGTTGGGCCGTGGAGTGTACCTCAGCCGGGACCTGCAGAAAGCCAGCCGATACCCACTTTTGACTGATGAGTCCCAACGTGTTGTCATCAGGGTGAAAGTCAACGTGGGCAACGTGATCGCCATCAATTGTCAAGGCCATCCGAAGCAGAAAACCTGGCATGACTACGGCTATGACACGGCCTGGGTTCCCCCCGATTGTGGTATGGTGCCAAGCGGTTTGGAAGAGGATTGCGTCTGGGACCCCAAACGCATCACCATTCTGGATACCATCTCACCCCAGATGATGACCTCTGCAACAACACTGTGGGGCTACCAATAAGAGGCCTCTCAATTATTCAGTTATTAGCCTCATTTCCACAGTTTTGTTACTCGATCATTGTATTCTGGCTGATAAATTGATCTAAAAAATAAAAGAGTGAACTTTGAGACCAATTTGTGAGTGTGACAACAATTATTTTCATTCAACAGCATACTAGAATTACATATATTTCATAGAATATATACAATTTCATAGAATTTAATTTAACTTCATTGTAATGTATGCTAGTTTGCACATTCTATATACAGTAGAAATGTTATACTAAACTCTCAGTCCCACAAATCATACTACAACGGGTCTACTTTACAAGCTGCAAAGGTGATTATTTCACATCATATCGCTGTTAACAAATGCTTTATGGAATAGGTGTCTGCCTATGTGAGACTACTTAATGAGACACTGCTGTCCGACAGCATCATTCCTTAAAAGATGATAGTCTGTGCCACAGACAACACAGACAGACAACAGACTGCAATAAAAGTCATGCTTGACTGCTTGACCTTCTGAAATTCACAGTTTGGTGTAAGACCATTAAATGATTACAGTTTGTTTCCTTAGGGGATCAAACCCCAGAAAGGGCACGTCTGTGTGCCCTTCAAAACGGTTTCTGGAACACGGGGGACGTCATGAAAAGGGCGGTACTGCTCAGCTCTATTGGCCTACATACTTATGCATTTGCCCCCACACATAAGCCCTTACAGCCCCCCACACTAGGTCATCCCTCACTTCACGAATGTGTGATTTGTTTTTCTTTACTGAAGCAAAGGTATCAAAGTAACAACATCGTAATATATAGTAATATAGTAACAATATACAATATAGAACTAGAAAGTGTACCAGCTCTTTTCAGCAATCATAAAAGGTTATACCGTTTATAATACAGTACACAGGCCCATGTTGGCCCCCACACCACCCCCGCACCTCCCACATGACCATGTGGACTTTTGGCCTTCAAGGCAACAGCACTCATTTATAACTTTGAATGACTGTATAGCCAAACTTACACCATTCTGTATGGCCTAGGACTGGACAATTGAATGCTAGGTTATGTGATCACACACACACACACACACACACACACACACACACACACACACACACACACACACACACACACACACACACACACACACACACACACACACACACACACACACACACACACACACACACACACACACACACACAAATAAGTCAAGTTTATGTGATCTTCTTGTCCTGCCTTTGTTTGAGTTCCTGCACTGCAGCACTAGGGTCCCAACACCTGCAAACTGTGACAGTAAGATCCAGCAGAACTCCCAATGCTAAACAGAGCACACTTTGTCCGTATTGTCCCTGCACTCCCAAACTCATGACACTGTCCAGTAACCTACTTCCTCCATTGTCCATCCTGCCTTCCTGAGACTTGGATACCCCACCCGACCCTATACTGCTCCTGTCTAGTCCCGTGCAGTGTCATCCACACCGTAGACAGAGTTCTGTTCACTCCCATGTAAAGGTCTAACGATGGCCACTCGTGTTCCTGCCGCTGACCTGGGAGGGCAGCCTGTGCAGGGCCCTACCTACCCTAATGACCAGCTTGTGCCCTGACCATGCTGACCATCTTCATGCTGAACCACACCAGAGTCCTGGCTAGCCATTATTATTATTATTAGCCTTGTTTGTTCTCATTGCTGGATATTAAGTTAGTGTCAGGTTTTATGTTCATTTAGTGTTTGTACTTTTTAGATAAATGATATTTCATGTAATTTATCTTGAACCTGCCTTTGTTAATAAGAGTTCCTGGATCCTAACACCTGCAAACTGTGACACTAAGGGCGTTACTTGTGAGGGTGTTCAGAGTCCCAACACTGATACTGCAATATAGAAACTTTAATACAAGGTTTACTAGTTATTTACTTCATATGACTGTAAAGGCATAAAAGGTCTATGCTCTTTTCACCTCGTTCCACCAATCATAAAACGTCACTGTATATAAACCCCTCAGAGCCGAGCTCAGGGACACTAACTTTTTAAGCCAGACAAGTTATCGAGAAGACTGCTATTGTCAGCCAACATACCGTTGTAGTCAAACCTTAGGAGGTAAGTTAGTACACAATTGTACATTGGAACAATGTTTTTTTACTTACTAGAAAATAATGTGTATTTTATGCCCTTAAAAATACATACTATACGCAAAGAGCTTATTTTATATGCATTTCACTTCAGCTCATTGTATACACATTGACAGTACTAACAGTATCTCTTTTGACAGTGACCCCAATGGCCAGGGACCTAGCAGCCAAGGTTTTCACCTGGGTTGAGGATGACATTGATCTCCCTGCTGGAGTAGAACGCCTCCTTGCCCCAGCTCCAACATCTGGTAGAACCTACATCATGTACCATGGAACATCCCAGAGCAGAGCCAAATCCATCCTGGACAACGGCTTCCACCATGGGGATGGGATGCTGGGCCGTGGGGTGTACCTCAGCCGGGACCTGAAGAAAGCCAGCCGATACCCAATTATTCTCCCCGAGTCTCAGCGTGTTGTCATTGCGGTGCAGGTCAACGTGGGGAACGTGATCGAAATCAATTTTCAGGGCCATCCGATGCAGTACAAGTGGCACAAGCACGGCTATGACACGGCCTCTGTGCCTCCCAATTGTGGCATGGTGCCAAGCGGTATGGAAGAGGATTGCATCTGGGATCCCAAACGCATCACCATTCTGAATACCATTCACCCCAGATGATGACCCCTGAAACAACACTGGGGTAATACCAAGAAGATGCCTTACGTTATTATCACCATGTTAGCCTCATTTTCATAGTTGCGTTACTCGATCACTGTATTCTGGCTAATAAATTGATCTCAAAATAAAAGAGTAAGCTTTGAGAGTGAATTTGTGAGTGTGAGAATGCAGTTATTTTTATTCAACAGCATACTAGAACAGATTACTTAGAATGACCATGGTCAGACAGTAGGAATTTAATTTGACTATTATTATGAAAGTAACTACTTTGCTTTACTTTATTAAAATATATATATAATTCTGACACATTAAATTGTTTTCAATCAACAAAATATTTTCCTAATTACACTGGTCTATTTGATTAAGCTCTATGTGCCAATACTGAGCCAATAGTACAATATCCCAAATCACAATATCCAGTCTAATGATATGGATGGAATACTGACGTCCTACCCATGCACACACAGCCACACCTAAAGTAATTACCCTATGTTGACCAATAATCATTATAATGCAATTATGCCCTGTGGAAGACACTTTCTGTTTCTCTTGTGAAATGTGTTTCACTGTTTCGTTCACCACATGTCAGTTTACATGGCATAGGCAGAAGACTTAAAAATAAATAGATTATTTAATGCGAGTAACTACTAACTCACCCATTGAAAACACAGTAACTGTATTGGCAATACTGAATGGGAAAATGTAAAGAATTACTTTACAATTTGCTGCAAAAAGTATTTCCTTACATCAGGGCGTTAGTCTCAACACTGGTAAGATTGCTGACTTTACTGATTAGATCAGTGAAATCACTACGATTCAATGATTGCTTGCTTTTCAAAGGGCAGTGTTACTTGAAGGCAGAATATCTGTTACAACACAAATGTAACAATGGAAACAAGGACACATACTACAAGTTACATTTGATTTATTAAATGTAATGAATGTTAAATGCATCTCACAGGAAAAAAATGTTTTTCTGTTTGGTGATTAATCAAGGGCATGCTAGAATTGCAATTGAAATGCTATGTCACAATATTATAATGCGACCTTAAGGCACCTAACTTTGTTGAGATGAGCTAAGATTTAGTCTCAAAGATGTCCCAGCCTGTGCATGGAGGGTTTCAATGAATTACAGTATGATTGTGGAGCTTTTATTGTAATCTTTACTCCCTATTTTACTTTTTTTATCATGTTTTTGTCTTTTAAATCACTTCTTATACATTTTACTCATAATCCAACAACCGTCTGTGAATGTAAAATGAGAAACGAAACGAGTCAAAGACTGTGCCCACTGCCCCCACAAAAAAAAAAAAAAAAAAAAAAAAAAAGCCTTGAATGTGACATGCTGTGATTTAAGGGTTATTGTGCTGTTAAATATACACATCATATTATTTGAAACTTGGGAGTTTTAACAGCAGGTTTGAGTAGTAGGCTTTCAGACCAGTTCCTGTAATGTTTGTCTTAGTAGATTCATAGCTCTCTCTTGTGGACAAAAGGATGAATTACAGAACAAATGCAGGTTTAAAGTTACAGCTGTTTAAGTACATTTTCAAATATTGAATATTTCTAAATCACTAACTGTTCATGGAAATAAAGACAACGAGGCCTGCGTGCTTGCATTCACTCGTTTAATACAGTACACTTCAGAAAATACAACTTTCTTAGCTTATTATAACGTGTGCGTTTCCACGAGGCAAGGAAAGTTGCAGTGGAGGTGCTCCAGCAGGGACCAGGCTTTATGTCCATAGCAGTGATCAGGGTAGAAGATTGACAATTTAATCTCCAGCCAGGCCCGAAGTTTAACATGTAAAATAGAACATCGCCATCCATTTGTATTATCAACAAGCTGAGTGGGACTTTCATAAAACAAGGTTAGAACTTAGTCAAAGTATCCGATATGGCACTAAGGGCCGACCGTTTATAGAGACTAGTCCTGCACCCTGTATTCACTTAACAGTTTATTAACCACTTGTACTTATACGTATAAGAAATCCCTAACGACTAAAAATAAAAAATAATTATAGGGTTATTTGTGGCATCATTTCTACCTACAAGGTAGTGACATCTCCAAAGTAGGAAAGCCGGTCAGAAAGTGGTTAATGCTAACATTTCGGTCAACCAATCCTTATTATGACGCTTGGTTGCATTACTACAATTGCATGTGAAAAGTGCGCAGCACTACTCTCTATTAACACGTTCACACTCTCCTACACACCGTCCATAGAATATAGGCGTGCAAAAGGACATCATCTGTTAGTGCACGGGCAAACGTAACAGCCACAGTGCTTTGGCTGGTTGCAATTTCCCACCCTGACCACAAAGATACCAGTCCACAGAGGATCTCCTGACCTATGCGGTCACCTCTGACGGAGACCTCCGCCAACTGTAAAATCAAGCGGTTTGCAGGAAACTAGCAATAACAGCATAAAGGCATAGTCTTTCACCAGCGATCAAACGCAGAGCGGTTTTCTTACAAAACAAGGATTGTCCAGAAGTGTAATCTTGGCATGACCCAGTGTGTATTAACCCACTTGGAAAAAATACTGCCCTTTACATCACAGATGGAACAGTTAGGCTTATACCTAAAAATTGATCCACCTATGGCAAATATTTACACCGTTAGAGATTTATCTAGTTACAATCCTTTTTTTTTTACATTCCCTTTTTAAAATGGTTTAAGTTGCAGCATAAAATATTTCTACTAAAGTCAGATGGGTTAACCTGTGTGTGTCAAATTACATGTACAGTACGTGATTAGAACAATTTGCCAAATTAACTGTACTCAGTTTACTTGTTTTTTTTTCTGGAATATAATTTTGAACTGAGCCTTTTTTTACCTAAGGCTGAGTCAGATTAAACAGAACCATGTTTGTGGAGGAACAGCATTCAGGACAGGTTCAGACATTCTGCATCAAAACATATTCAGATTATAATACTGAACCATGCTTGTACAAATAATCCTCTTTTTTTTCTTTGTACATTTTGTAGAAACAATTCAAGTGTAAGATAGGAGGCTGGCAAAATTGGCAATTCAAAGTAAAGTTCACTCCTAAATTAGGGGGGCTTCAGACTCAAGTGGAGGCCAGCAAATTTCAAGTTTACTCAACTGTCCACTTATAACAATAAACAAGCTAATAATACCTGGCAGTACTGGACCACTTATTGCATGCCTGGAGCTGGCCACCTTAACCAAGTAGGCAAATTAATTCTGTACCTGATTCTGCAAACAACCTGTATAACCAAGTCCTGTGTTTTACCCAACATCTTCTAATATGAATTGAGATTCAGAGAAAGGAAAATCTAATTGAGTAAATTCACACAACATTCCACCAAAGGAAAAAAGAATAATCCTCACATGTAAAGAATATCATAAAGCACCCAAACAAAATCACGAGTTTGTGGCTTACACACACCTAGCAAGTGTTCATCAGAAACTGATGTGTATGCAAAATAAAAATAAAATAAAGCACACTGAATATGGCAAATATGTGAAGCTACCTAAGTGCCTGTGTTAACACATTACATTACAGCATCGTTCCACTTTCGAGATTGTTCATTGATAAGCAGGTCATATACATACGTCCAACTGGTGCGGTTGGCATTTTGTTAGCACTTTTACGGTAATAATACGTGTACACATGACTGAGAGAATCAAATGGTGTTGGGTAGGTGGCCAGAAGGCGTTAAAGAAATGACTATTGATACTTTCATCCTTAGTTTCTGCGGTGAATTCAACACCACAGCAATCATTGCAAGGACTTAAACTGCCCACGGGAGCGCCATGGTAGATGCCAGATTTTTTTTCTAAGAATCCGGCATAGTCTTAATTTGATCACGTATCCAGTGACAGTCTGTTCTTCATTGGATCCAAGCTTCGAGCGTCCCAGCAAGGCTCCTGATGCCATCTCTATCCCTGATGCAGACATACTGTATAATGCTGTAGTAGATACTGTATGCACAGTATGACCATGAAATTCATGTGCCAAACTGCCAATTTGCGCACGTGTTGCCAACTACCATCTATCACAGTGGTATTTGACATTGAAAAAAATAACTCATGGTATTTGAACTCTGCAGGTTTGGTAGACAAAGTAAATGGACGGCCACTGACCGACCACAAACACCTTGCGCTCACATCTCTGGTTGAGATGCAGTGTTCCCTCCCTCTCTGCAGCCGCCATACAATGTTTACGCTAAACCCATCTCTAGTCTAGACTCTACTGTTATGAGATTGGCAACAAATTGAATGACAGCGTAACCTTCACACCAGAGAATGGGCTGTCCTTATGGCCATGGTTTTCTTTGGGACCTGCTTTTGAGGCGAGACAACCTGTGTGAGAGAAGTAAAAACAAAGTCATTAGGGTGGATCATGGACAAAGAAAAAAAAAAACATGTCTTGCACTTGACTTCATGAATAGCGGCAATTGTGGCAGATTACATATCTCCTTTCTTTTTTGTTTGTTTAAATCTTCAAACACACAATGCCACTCACTGTCAGTGAAGGACAGAGAGCTGGTTGGAGCCTATATTGCATTATATGTTTATTTTTGTACCGGTACATTGGTCTGTACTCTGCAGTGAAAAGAAACCCATGTTGCATTGAGGAAAGTGTTAGCCCCTTTTGGACACTTGGTTACCTTATTTGGGACGACCTCCCAAATACAGATTGTGGATTTGGCTTGTGTTAATTGCATATGGCAACCGATTTCAAATAAAGTACACTCACACATGTTTCTACGGGTGTCAGACATTTGCAGCGCTCGAAATTAGGATTGCAGCGTGCCGCGTTGGTTAAGAAAAAACATTTTTATCCAAGCTTTTCTTCCGCCATTAGCTTTCAATTGTATGCACCCCTATCGGTGAGGAGGAACGTGGCACTCTAAACATTGGGTGCGTTCTATATGTCACCCCGGCCGCACTGCCAATACTGTACAATATAGGGGTGTGTGCTCCCGGTGTGCGTCTGTGTGTTTACCAAATTTACCCCAACCCAGAAAAGTAGCCCGGGGAGCTCGGATAAAAAAGCTTTTTATTAAAAAATGCGGCACACTGCAATCCTAACTTCGGGCGCTGCAAGTGTCTAACACCCATAGAGACAAGTGTGAGGACTTTATATTTTAAATCGGAATGTTTATGTATATGTTTTGAATGTAAATGTAGCAAACCGTGCAAAACTCTATTAAATCACTGTGACTGCATGACTGGCCTGATAATGACAGTCAGGTTTCAGGGCTAATTTGGCAACGTTTTACGATTAAATAGTTTCACCACTTGATGGATACCACAGTGGTGTTGTGTACGATTTGTTGTGCTCCCAGAGAGTTGACTGCTTACTTTTTCACACAGGGGTCTGTGCGGTCAAAAGGCAGCAACAGCATCTGATTTAAGACAGTCTTTAGACTCCTCGTCATCACCACACTGGAGGAGGAGGTGGTCACCTCTGACCTCTGCATCATCACCATCACCTCCCCCTGGTCCTGCTGAATCCTGTCCCTCTCGGGGGCCGGCGTCACTCCAGGTAGCCCTCGAAGACATCCAGTTCCGGGTCCGTGTCGTAGGGCACGGAGGCCGGGTCGGACAGCACCCCCAGGTCCACCAGCGCCTGGTCCATGTCCTCGGGCAGGAACACTATGCCCACGTTCAGGACGATGTACTCCATCAGAAAGGCATAGTAGAGGATGAGGACGTTCACAAAGAACAGGCCCAGATAAAACATATATGGGAGCTGATCGTCGAGGAGCGATTCCACCGAATCTAGACGAGCATGAACTGAGAGTGTCATAGAAAAGAAAGGGAAAAAAGACAACCGTGTGTGTTAGTGTGTGAGGGTCACTTATTGGAGATGTCCATCATGTCGATCAGCCACCGACCACAGCTGCAGCAGTGACTGAGGCGCAGACAGTTCCACAAGTTTTGAACTTGTTTCACTTACGGTGAAATGACCCCCCACGACCCGACTACGGATAAGCGTTTGAAGGTGGATGGATGGATGGATAGATGGATGGATATCTCAGCTCATCCGTGCCGTCCAAATCACCAGCACCACCACGAGAGCAGGTCCGCTACACTCCGACGGCCGCGTCGTCTCGTTCATTGCTATAAGCATAGCAGGCTGGGATCAAAATGTCGTGCTGCTGCTGGCGCTGAAGGCTATCCATGTATTCTTGACATTGTTCCTATGTAAGGTTGCGGATCAATCTGCAACATGGGGCTAAAAGCAGTTGTAGCGATAGCATGGGGGCTAAAGCAAAACACTACGATGACGACGACTTCATCAACCAAAGAGGCCCGTTTCACTCTTCAGATAAACATCCGCAGGTGACGACTTGTGTAAAAGGACCAAGTATAATCATGATAAAGAGGAATCCGTTGGCATTCTTTATGCTCTCTCGTGTTTGTTGTTGCGCTTCTGCTAATGTGTTCCCAGACGGCATCAAAACAGTCCGACCGACAACGAAAACGTGTCATCGTCAAAGCCTGGCCGCCTGGTTGGCTGATCTCCTGCGTCCTGTGTTGTGAATGGACAGTCTGGACGTCAGCGTCTCTGCGGTCCCTCCCCATAGTCCCTCCCCCTCTCCGGAGAACACGTCGCAAACTTAATTCGTCACCGCCAGACGACGACGGTAGAGAGAGTTGTAGTTTTTCGTTTATATTTGATGTAGGCCATATGCGGCGCTATGCGTCGTAGATGAACGACAAGTCCCAGTACTTACCAGCAACAGGCCCACAGTGAATACTGGACAGCTCACCCTGCAAAATTGCAAAATTACAGTAGTGTGTCTGTAAGGCAATGTGAAATAAGCTCGTATTGCCTTTCTGTCTGTAGAATGTTTATTAGCTAGGGGAGTTATATTGTTGAAACAAACACAAATTGTCTTGGTGATGAAGGGCGCGTTCGGAAATTGCGCACTGGGAAAGTGGGAAATGTGGTATTTATGCTCTCTCAAAGCCTCAAAGGACACTGGTAGAATTCAATTCAATAAAATACCGTTCAGTTTATATAATAGGTTTGGTAGGTAGGCTATAGTTTATATACCATCCACTTTATAATTGTTTTTAGGTTTGTTATAGTTGTAGCTAGCACTTTATTGATTTCATCCTTTGCACTACTGTTACTTGTTGCCCTTGTTTGTCTTTAATGTTTGTTGTTAGTTTGTATTACGCTGTGCATGAGTGGGAAAAGGTTAATTGGGAGTTATCTTCAGTTCACTTTTTGAAATTTGATGGGCGACCGTTTTTCACTTTTTCTTTTCAACCAGTGGTCCGGGGACCACCAATGGTCCTTGAGGGGGTTCCAGGTGGTCCCCAGCTAAGTTGGTAAACCAGATGTAACTCTTGAGAACGTAAAAATGAAACCAAATGTAGCCTACCCCTGCGGGTCCATTTGGTTTCATTTTTACACTCTCAGTCATCATATTCATTACTGCCTGTTTTGTTTCCCAAATCCAGCCTTGAATTGTGGACAAAAGCAAAATAAATCTTTAGTTTTGTGGGGCTAAAATGTCCTCAAATGGTGGTCCGTGGCTCAAATGCTGAATAAATGGTGAGCCCTGGTATCAAAAAGGTTGAAAACCCCTCTCTTAGAGTATGCGAGACGGAAAAGGGGCGACCGTACCTGGAGTTATAAAATACCTGTAGGTTACAGTACTATAATACCTCTATGCCTGTACCCTCGCGAGTACCATCTGCTGGTCAAAAACACGAAACGCACCGTGTCACGTCTTGTTGCTTCAGTGGGCTAGCTGCTAGCTTTCTGTGGAGGAGGAGGTCAACACACACACAGCAGCAGTAGCAGTGGGAGCTAATGGAGCCAACAACAACCACCACCACCACCACAACACCACCACCACCGTACTACTAATATAACAGCAACCCGACACAGAACGGACCGCAGTCCGACCAACAGCAGCAGCCATGTTCGGCCGGTCACGGAGCTGGGTCGGAGGACAGGGCAGAACCAAGAACATCCATTCCCTGGATCATTTGAAGTACTGCACTCACATTCACACACACACACACACAGCCATCACGGTTATACTTTAGCTTAAGCTATATGCCGTTAGCAATGATGATGATGTTCTAGTCGTTTTCAACCATTTTTGGAAATCAAGGGCCCATTATTTATTCCGTGGAACACGATTTGATGATATTTAGCCATATAACGTTGGATATTTTCTTGTCGTCGTATCAGATTGATGTCCACAGTTCCATTGCTGTGGTAGCATGAGGAGAGATGACAGGCAGACGTGGGTCAATATGACAACTCTCCTACATTCTCTAATTGTGTATTTTAAGTAATTCAGATGCTTAACGATAATTGAACTCTCGGGGGTGTAAATTGAAACCCAACGGACCGGTTTCATTTCACACAGTCAAGAGTTAGAGATCCATAAGGGTCCATTTGGTTACCATCTCTCCCATCATTTAGCAGTGGGGACCACCTGGAATCCCCTCAAGGGATTTTGCCCCCATGATCTGCTGCTTCTGTTTTTACTGAAGTAGTTGTTTTGTATGTACGGTATTTGAATGCCTTAATGAAATGAACAAGTTGGCCACTATTGTAAACAAGTGTATGCTTAATTAGTGTGTCCAATCAGCTTTTTCAGATTTGATGCAGTTGTACTTGAATTGTACTGTAATTCTCCAAGCTGTTATCAGTTTTGTAGCAGTGTGTACTTGACTTGTACTATAACTCTCATCTCTGTTAAGAAAAATTTCATTCATTCATTCATTCATTCACCACTAGTTTAAAACGACTGAACTACAAGTACTAGCATACAGTTAATTCAGATTATATATTAATTAACTGCATATTACATCACCATAATCAATGACGTGCAAACATCCTCTATTCTATACAGTAGGTCAACTAGCAAAGCTATGATATGTGCCTGGTTGTGTGTCACTCTGTGTGTGATGAAGAAATATGACTTCATGACACATTAACTAATTTGCCACCTTATGTAACATGGTTGGGACATGCAGTTCCCCGTTGTAAAAAGTATATACTGTACACCAGTGGTCCTTGTGAAGGTTCCAGGTGGTCCCCAGGCTAAATGACGGAAAGTTGGTTAACCAGATGTAACTCTGGAGAATGTAAAAATGAAACCAAATGGACCCTTGCGGGTCCATTTGGTTTCATTTTTACACTCTCAAGAGTTAAAATATTCATCATCTCAATTGGCACCACTTCATTAAGAAGTCTACACTGTTTTGCTTGTAAAATCCAGCCTGGAATTGTGGACAAAACCAAAAGAATTCTTTAGTTTTAGGTCTTTAGGGTGAAAATGTCATCAAATGGTGGTCCGTGGCTCAAATGCTGAATAAATGGTGGTCCCTCCCTGGTGTCAAAAAGGTTGAAAACCCCTGGTGTACACATACTGTATGTATACTATGGTTTTGACTGTGTATAAATCTCCATGGTAATTGATCTTCTTCTTTTTGTTATATTCTCCACTGAATCTGTCTGGGACCGACCAGGTACATGTACCACGTCCTGACTAAGAACACT
>CM076965.1:50671939-50806939 GCA_039105355.1 Benthosema pterotum
ATGACTTCAAAATGAACCATCTAATAATTATTGTTCTTGTGTCTTGCAATACAGGTTGCTAGTTCTTCTATAGGATGCCTTAATCTCTCTCTCAACACTAACAGTCGCCCACAACTTCTTCGGTAGCATTCATACAGGCGCAGACATTCTGTAGTCCATACAGTAGATTACTCTATATTCAAAGTTAAAATCTTTTTGTGATATCTAAGAACTAGACATCGCGATTGCATAGCATGTCAAGGAGGAACACTAATACAACATCTTTAGAGTTTTGTTAACCTCTATTGTTTCATCAGTGGCCTGTTATGTTTGGGGGAAAGTTATTGGTGTACTGTAGATGGTAGAATTGTTTGTCCCTGAAGCCCAAAACCATACACGTGTGTGTAGATCTGAGAGGCCTTGGACAAGGTGTAAACAACACAATGGCTCATTGCTATTAATTATCAAGGTTAGTAAAACTAAATATATATTTCTTAGTATAACAATATTACCGGTACATTTAGTCTGTTCTTTTTCATTTGAGCCACTGATCAGAAAGACAACTTGCTGATGTTGTTTTTCCTCTTGTCTAGTCAGCTAAGTGACTTTGGCTAATCCTGGTCCTGTCAGATCTACACAGCTCACATCTTTTGTTCAGGAAGGAGGTCACTTCTGAACTTGGTTTGGGTTATCAGGGTCAGATTATTTTCATTCGCCGTGACCTCTGGATGAACGTTCAAACTCTGACCCTCAGCCATGATTATCCAGAGGTCTCTGTGAATGAGGAACATTTGAGCAGGGGCACAGGGACTCACAGAGAGAGATGACTGCTAGACAGAGACCACTACACAGTATTTGGTTCCCTTTGTACACTTATCAGAGGATTTCTGAATAGGATTTTACTGTGTAGCTGTGCTGTTGTAGAATTAGTCTACCTGGACATTTATGTCTACTTTCCAGGTGTGAACAAGTTCATGATTAATGGCACACGTGTTGTACGATCAAAAGCAGAGTCAGCGATACAGTACCTGCGGGTTTAGCTGGAAACAGTACAGCACAAACAGTCAAAGAAAGTCATGTTTGTTCTTGTCACCAGATAGTCATCTATGAAAGGGGAGAAAGAAAAGAAAGAATATGACATAATACAATGTTAGGGAACATATCAGCTGTAAATCCAATTGAGCTTTTAGCTCACTGTCACAAATACTAATTTGAAACCGAATATATCCAATTGGTAACCTCTTCTATTCCTCATTTTCATTAAGGTCCAAGGATTTCTACCATGCCCCTGTAGTCAGGGCACACTAATATATTATTAAAATATTACTAATTATCTGTCATATTGTTCCATATTAATAGTACTCTTATTTTCTTGCACAGATAAAATTCCACAGGTGATCAAATTGATTCTCCTGTTACAATCCATAATTATTCGGCAAGGGCATGCAATATAAATAATTCCAATAAGCATGATACTGCTTTTAATACATCATAATATTAATAATAATAATATCTGATTATCATTTTGATTTATTATAGGAAAACAGAATACTAATGTAGTGGGTATATTTGTGGTATACAACCCGATCTTGCATAATATAGTTGAATGAATGGAATTGACATTCCGTAGAGTAACTACTACTGCTAACCAAAAGTCTGTTCATATTATAATGAAATACCAACCCGTTGACAATGACAGAGTGGCACTGTCTCTACCAAACTTGAGTCACGTGAAGCATGTCCGAGGGAGGCACTAGGAGGTGACCAAGTTACTGTGCTGAGCCTTGCGAAGTTCGGTAGAGCCTACTCAGCCTCTTCCGAGGTATGATGCCATATGCAATAGTAACTATTATAAAACCTGAACTTAGGCACCATGAAAAACAGCTGCAGTGACATCACCTCCGTCAAACAGTAATACCAATATATGAACAGACTTTTGGCTGTAATAATAGTTTATCTGAGGAATGTCAGTTCTGTTCATTGATACTATATTATGCCAGACCAGGCTGCTCTCTCTCTCTCTCCCTCTCTCTCTCTGCGGTTCTTTGTGGCCGTGCCATGCTGTGCCATGCCAAATGCCGTGCTCACACCGGCAACCAACCCCCTCCTCTCTGTCTCCCACACACAGCACACTAATGACTTTGCCCTGTACACCGAGGCCATTAAGTTTTTCAACCACCCCGAAAGCATGGTCCGCATCGCCGTACGCACCATCACACTCAACGTCTACAAAGGTGAGTGGCGGGAACACGTGCGTGCGTGCGCGCTACACACGCAGACAGACACTCAGGCGCACACACGCACACACCACACGTAGTAGGATGCTGCGTTGGCCTGCTGCTTCTTCTCTTCGCTTGTCTGCCTGTCTCTACTCGCTACCGCTTCTGCTGCATGAGCATGACATAACAGGTAACGCTTTAACACACACACACACACACACACACACACACACACACACACACACACACACACACACACACACACACACACACACACACACACACACCTAAAGTTAAAGTTACCCTCCAGGTTTTGCTGTGTACCACGCAAATCCACCTGAACTATTACCATACACATTGACATTATAAAAAATAAATAAAATATTCCAATTCCATGGAAGCACCTGCATTCAACCAACTGTGTCGAAACAGCACAGTGCTACAACAGTTAATATTTAGTAACCCTTTTGATGGGTTGAAGGACTTATTCATTTGAGAAATCAGGTATTTTTGTCGAGGCTTTTGTTGCTCTCTCTGTCTCTGCACCGTGCTGTGACTATGTCACCTCTCCCTGCTGCGACTGCAATATCTGCGACTCTGACCTCGGGGACTCGCACGTGACACTGCGACTAAGAATCGGTGGGGGCTTTTCTTCATGTGGGCTTTCCGACTATTGTCTTATCCGACTGCAAATAATGTTGTTCCAGCACCAATGGTCCGCTGTGGATTCTCTCTGTCTCACTGCATGACTGTGCTGAACCACTGTACTACTTTGTTTGTACATGTTTGCTGACTGAAGAGAGTTAGTTAAGATACTGTATGTTAATCATAATTGACCGTGGCGGTGTACTTACAGTAGCGTTAACGATTGGTAGGGGAAAGGCTGACTATGAACTATGGAAGCATCAATTTGATTCAGGAAAAAAAAATCAAAACATCTTAAGTTGCTTGTCACTCATAATTGACAGAAGTTCCAAGCATTACATGCATAGTATATGAAACAAAAATGTCAACAAAAATATCAATATTCATTATTCAGTCAGAATGCTTTGAAATCTACATAATGAAAGATCTCACCATGTCTGCGCTATATTGTACAGTTTTTTTAGTGGAAACTTCAATATTTGTCTAGCTTGACTTTGATGCCTCCGTGTGTGGATTCCCTGGGACTGTGAGCATGTTGTGTTTTAGTCGATCTCAACATTTACGGCGCTCGCACACTCACGCACACACAGTACTCACATTAACCCTGTCTGTATCTCCCTCTCCCTCCTCCTGTTCCTCCTCCTTCCACCATTGACCCCCTCTCCCCCGCCCCTCAATCTCTTTCTCCCTCTCTCTCTCTCTCTCTCTCCCCTCCTCCTCCTCCTCTCCCTCACCCCCTCCCCGTGCGCGCCCATCTGCCTAACTCCAGTCTCATGTAAGTTGGTCCCCCATTCACTCGTCCTTTCTCCTCATAGGGCTGGGTATCGTTTGCCTTCAGATCTTAACCGGCACGAATTTCCTGGAAGAAAGCAAGCCATTACTTTGCTTTACTTTAACAAGGTTATCTTGTAGCAAATGGAAATGCCGGAACCTTATAGACCCAAAAACACGATACAATTCCAATTGGCAGAGAGTACTTTATCAGCGTTGGTACGTTTTCGAAACCCAGCCCTAACGTCCCGTCTTTCTTATAACTGTAAAGGTATGGCTCTAAATAGATATTCTTCTAATTCTTTGTAATTCAGTCGTTTATTCTTCCACACATTCATGCAGAAATGTGCATGCTTTTTTATAGTTTTTGTTTAATTATACCACAAAGTGTACCTGGTGTTGGGTTAGACTTCATTTTGTCTCATTTTATTCTCATGAACATTTCCTTAGTCTGCGTGTGAGTCAGTCCAGCATGTGTTCTGTTCTGTGTGCGTTCTCTGTGTATCCAACACACGAGGCAGAACACGAGGGTTTAAACGCAGTGTGATGATGACTCAAAGGCTTTGGCGTAGGATTGGCTGGAGTGCGTTCACTGCTTTATCGGCTGATGTACAGTACTGACATGAGGCCGTTCTGTCTGCAAAGAAGAAATCCTCTCGTAACAAGCATGGGTTTGTGGCTTCCTAGATTGCCCTGCTTTGACCGACTTCCCATCCCCAAGAGATTTCTATTGAGATGACGAAGCTGCCATCGACTGTGATCGGCATTTCTCCCGTTTTCGTGTTCTTGTCCTTCCCGTTGGTCTATTTTAATCTCTCCTGTCTTCTGCGTTAGTTTGACTATGATGTGTCTTCTACAGTTTAGTTCAGTAACTATCGCTGCTCATTCCACCCTGTGTGTTTCTCTCTCCTTCTCCGTCAAACTTGAGATTAATGCTTTTTAACACCGTCACATACGTCCTTTGATTGTCCACTGTCAGCTCTTTACTGTTTACCACGTTATTAAGCACCAGAATGAGAGTTAGTCTTGGGTTAAAACTACACCGACACCTGGGATTACGAGGCTATTGGGTGCAGTTTGTCTTGGACCAAGTGCTGTGTAAAAATCCCTTCAGTTGTTTGTTAAGCATCCTAATTCTTGGCCCCAGTCCTACATGCAATCTAACTTAGTTACCATGGCATTAACGAACAGACTGAACAATTCATTTACTCGAAGTCGGTTTATCCATCGAATTCATTTTGTCATATTATTTCAGTTTCTGCTTTACTTTTATCACATGGGTGAGACGGATGGTGTTTGTGTGTGTGTGTGTGTGTGTGTGTGGTGTGTGTGTGTGGTGTGTGTGTGTGTGTGTGTGTGTGTGTGTGTGTGTGTGTGTGTGTGTGTGGTGTGTGTGTGTGTGTGTGTGCGTGTGTGCGTGTGTGCGTGTGTGCGTGTGTGCGCGCGTGTGCGCGCGTGCGCGCGTGCGCGCGTGCGCGCGTAAACCTGTGTGCTGACATCCATCCCTGACCCCTCCAGTGGACAACCAGCACATGCTGCACTACATCAGAGACAAGACGGCCGTGCCGTACTTCAGCAACCTGGTCTGGTTCATCGGCAGCCACGTCATCGAGCTGGACAAGTGCGTTCAGACGGACGAAGAGTGAGTCCTCTTTTCTCATTTTGTACTGGTTACCTTCTGTCTGCCTTAGTGCCCGAAACATCCAAAGACTTTGGTTGATTGATTGGTTCTGCAACTGCAATGCAGTTTTTCAAAAGAAAAGGTGAAACGTGTTTGAGTCTGTGCGCACAAAAGAAGTAATTGATAGATGGGATGGAAGTGCTAAGAAAATAGTCATTAGTTGCAGCCCTACAATACAGTGAAGGTCCTTGCAGACCGCTCCGTTTTTTCCCGGAACAACATTGATTTGCTGTAAAATGCAACAGTTTCTGTGGAATTTAAAAGGTAGGACCACTTTTGTTGAATTTGTATTGTGTAGTTATCGTACCATGACGTAATTCCAAATGTGGACAAGAAATAGTAATAAAAACAATGAAAAATGTTTCAGTGATTACAAATTGATAATTCAAAATATGCTCCCCATTGAATTTTTGTCAACTAAACAATAGTACACGAAAACGGCTCTCCAAGTCAATCTTTTAGTACATAAACAAACACAAACTTGATTCACACAATATAGCATCGATAGTGCTCTTTCCATTTACTGCCAGTATTGTGGCTGTAGTGTTTGTGCGTGCACAGAGTGGGGGGTATAACACAGGTCACAACATGGCATAAATGTAATGAGTCTCATTAGATGTTTCTCAAAATCGCTGTACATTGTGATTGTGTGTCCTCCAACTTGAAGCCAGTGAACCTTTGCTATGCCTGATTATTTAGTGTTATCTCTCAGGGTGACCACTAGGTGTCAGGCTTGTATTATGTTTCACAGCCTATTGGGGCTAAACGCCCTGCAGGGACTAGTACTACATGTGTAATACTTAGTTGGAAGTTACATAGACTGCATGTGTAATACTTAGCTGGAAGTTACTTGGATTGCAAGTTACTTGGACTTACATTTGAAATACCTTTATTGGAATGTTAGTATCTGGCATGCAATTTTAAACTGTGCCACTGCTGATCAGATGCGGCGATGTGATGCACACGTACCCTGCTGATCTAACAGCAGCATTACAGAGATTAAAGTTGCATGATCTTGATGCATCACTTACTCTCTCCCTCTCTCCGTTGTAGCTCATATTCCCGGCCAGTTCCTTTCCTCTCCATCAGTCAACCCTGACTGACCAGGGGGAGGCAGTATAGATTACATTACTTGGAAATTAGATTAGATTATATTACTTGGGGATTACTAACTGCATGATTTTTTTTTTGTGAGGTTATACCTACCCTAGGGGGCACAGCGAGACTCCTGTGTTTTCCTAATCCTCATTCTTGCTGTGTTTTTCTGTCTTTCTCAGACACAGGAACAGAGGGAAGTTGAGTGACCTGGTCGCGGAGCACCTGGACCACCTCCACTACCTCAACGACATCCTCACCATCAACTGCGAGTTCCTCAACGACGTTCTGACCGACCACCTCCTCAACCGCCTCTTCCTGCCCCTCTATGTCTACTCACTGGTCAGCCCCGAGATGGTACGCTATAGACCTGCTCCTGTGTGTGCTCGAAATGCCAGTGTGGACATTATTCTGTCGCGGAAGCTTAGAAGCACAGAAGTAGGCCATGGCCTGGGACAGATACCCCCGGCACCTACAGGAGATGATCAAACTCGGCTCTTCTCATGTTCCTGTGTAGAATCGGCCAATCAGAAAATGCCTGCGCATCTGCGTGAATGCTCATAGTTATTCATGTTTGTATCTCTATACTTCATATGTGTTTTTGTTTTTCAGTCTGAAGACCGAAAGATCATCAACCCACAAGTGTCCCTCTACCTTCTTTCTCAAGTATGACACACACACACACACACACCACACACACACACACACACACACACACACACACACACACAAACTAGTTTGCTAAATGATTTAAGCCAAGTCAATTTTCTGTCTGACTTGTGGGACGACCATCCTTAGTCTTCCTGACCGACAATCAACCGCGGTCATTTGTGTAGAGACTAGATTAGGCTTTGAGTCGTACATAATTCCACATGTGTCTGCCTGTGGTGAAAATTCTTTCATTGCTTTTGCTGCATGGTCCGGAACATTCTGCCTGACACGCCATCCTGACCCTCACAAGGGGGCTGCGTTTCATACACGTGCCTCCTCATGCAGTCTGTATCTTAATGAGATGATCCTCCCCAAATGGTCACTGATAAAGACATTATTTTCCTTAATTTCACTACTCAAGTACCAACAGAATTGGTCCAAGTCCAGGGGCGGGTATACTTCATCTTAACTACATCATTAAATGACATGCTAATGGACATTCTTTAGCATGATAACTGTCACTTTTCAGAGGCATGTTCACACAAGTTCTAATCTCTCGGATTTCTTGCAAATTTACCCGGCCATAGTACAAAGAGGTACTGTAGCTCACTGCTTAATAACTGCAAGGCAGATATTGAGTCACTTTGGTTATGTGGCTAACCCTTCACATCAATACTAGTAGAATTACAGGAAAGTAGACTTGCAACACACACACACGCCCCCACACAGACACCCACGCGCGCGCGCACACACACACACACACCAGCTTAATTGAAATATCTTTCTGTATAATATTGTGCATGTGTTTCTTTGTATTTCAGGTCTTTCTGATCATTCACTACCAGCCACTGGTCAACTCCTTAGCCGATGTCATTCTCAACGGAGACCTGTCTGTCTTCACAGCACAGACGGACACGCAGACACACAAGAACACGGTGAGACACACCGAAACACCCACACACGTGACTGGGTGCAAAGCCGCAGCGAGACACACAGCAGCACTCATTTATCTAGCTTGTGCAGAAAAAAAAAAAAAAAAAAGGTATATGCCGAGTTCTCCGGCACTTATTTCATAGACACTGAAAGTGCCCTGGGATCTTTATTAAACGATACAGAAATACTATTTATTAGGAGTGCACGGTTATGAAATTATGACCGGTGTCCGGTTATTTGCAGGGTCATATCTGGCCAATCTGGCCGATTCCAATATCATACCAAGGACCACAATGGAAACAAGCCTAGGTCCTGTAGAGGCTTGGTCCTAAGCATGTTAATTAGGTATACACACACTCACACTGTCTGTCTCTCTCTTTTGGAACACAGCAAAGGACAATAAACAAACCATTTGCAATTTTGCAAACACGGCCACATTCAGTGAAAGTCACTCACTCCTGGGCTCACACTTTTTTCACAATGAAGGCACGGGGGTTGTGCTGTTTTTCCTTGCACGACCACATCAATGTAGCAATTACTTTAAAATGGCACATGCCTTTCTCTTCTCTTTCAATGCGTCGCCCTCCCACCCTCCTTTCTGACAGTCTTCTGTCTGCTTGTTGGACCGCGGTTTCGCATTTCTCTTTTTCTCATTCGCTTTCCGTGTCTCTCTCTCTCCTCTCCTCTCTCTCTTCTCTCTCTTCTCTCTCTCTCTCTCTCTCTCCTCTCTCTCCCGCTCTGACCCTCTTGTGTTTTTTTTTTCCTTCTACCCAGGTGGGTGTAACTTACTGAGGTGGTTATTCGTTTCTGAGAACCTTTGCGGTTCTTCCTCCATTCCACGTGTGTGTTTGTGGCTGACGTGTGACTGTTGACAGAATCAGTGTTGGTCTTCACTGAATGTGGTTTGTAGTGTGGTGTTATGTTTTCTCTCTCTCTCTGTCTGTGCACAGTAGTGGTATGTTTGTAACACAGTCCTCCAGTACGCTGATATCATGCCTTCTGGCAAACATGCTCACGTGTTTATGACACCAATTAGGTACACTTACAGGATCTCTTTTTTTTCCATGCAAGTTGGCTAAACTCTTATTTTTTTTTCTCCAGTGAAAACTTGCAGGGCCATGCATACCTTTATCAGCAGAATCCTTCACCCTCATCAGATCAGCAGAAAGCATCATTTTCTGCTGCAGTTTACATTCTGATCCATTATAGAGCGCATTTAAAAATAAGTAGAAGTAAAAGAACTTTACAGAAAATATATGGAGATACAAATATAGCTCATTCTGGATTAAAAGCTTCGTAGGTAGGTTTTTAAAACAGTCTGAGGGGGGCATATGAAAGCAGTCTGCAAGCTGGACACAGACACCAGACACACATGCAATCTCATTTTACATGTGAGAGAGGGTGAGAAGTCCGGTCATGTGGAAGAGACTCGTAGTGGAGTCGCTGCTTCTTCACTTGGAATGGATGGGCATCTGGTTAGGATGCCTCTCAGGCATCTCCCCAGGGAGGTCCTTGATGCACTGAGAGGAATTCCCAGGGCAAACCAAGAACGAGTTGGAGGGTTTATATCTCCAATATCTGCAGAGTCAATAAGATGGTGCTAGCCCATAAATGTTCTAAAATACAATTTTAAACATAATACTGAACACATAGAAGTAAAGTGAAGCCAGAACAGAACAGAACAGGGACATGTGGTCGCGCCCTCTGGCGCCTGTCAGAATGCAGACGGCAGCGTTTTTGTACTAGTTTTATTCTGTGAAAGCAGCCCTATATTAGCTAACCCCGATATACTGTATAATGCCTGTTAACTTTGACTGAAGAGACAAACAAACAAACAAACGATGCTCGGTTCAGCCGTCCGAAATGTTTTTCCTGTTTTTTGCTGTGATGTGGCAGGAAATTAATCTCATGCTGTCAGAGGTGTCTAACCCTCTAACCCAGATCCCTTTCCTGGAAAGAAGTGTGTGTGTGTGTGTGCGCCTGTGCGTGTGAGTGGGTGTGTGCGTGCGCTTTGCAGAATTTTTACCACTTTTGGTGAACTGCGGTTCACCATTGTGATGCGTAAATATCAATATTTGATAGTGTCTTACTGTCTTCCACTCTGCCCTCCATTTATTTCTCAGCACTGGCTGAGCAAAAGCGGTTTACCAGAACAGTCTGAACAGGTGCAGCGCGCGCACACACACACACACACACACACACACACACAAACACACACACACACACACACACACCCACACACACACACACGTTGCACACTCAAAGAGAAACTATTCTGTGGTTCGTTCGTTCCGTATAGTAAACAAGTTTGATACCCAGGGGGCATGGTGACACAGGGGCCTCACAGCTAGAAGGTCCCCGGTTCGATTCCCTTTCGACGAGTTCTCTCCCCCTACGCATATCCTACGTGAGGTAGGCTAATTGTTCACCCCCAAAATTCATTGTGAGCTTCAAAGTGTGCAGTAAGTGCCAATGCCCAGTAGATCATTCATTAATGAACCTAGCATTCAAACCACAAACACAGCAAGAGACTGTTGTGACATGCGTTTTTTACCATCAATCTGTCAGCACCTACTCCTTACAGGGGTGCTGACGAATTGCAGAGGCTTTACTCGAATAAAGAGGTCAGGCCGACGACTTCTGACACACCAGGTGTGTGGTGGTGTTTTTTTGTTAGGGTAAGGCTTACGATGAAATAGGACAGTTTCATTTCACGACATCCGATCCTCTTCACCTTCCTGTGATCTGTGACAAATTATTATGTAATCCTCAAAGGTTTGTGTGTGTGCGCGTGCACAACATGAAACCTAATCTATACTCCATAGAACAAAACGTTTGATACCAGGTCTTTCCCCAAAGCTCCGATTCAATGAAACCTGGGGCCAATGCGACGCAGCACAGTGCAATGCAATGTCAGTAGTGGAGCCAGCATCACTGATTCAAAAAGGAAAGATTTTCTGCATTGACTCTTAAAGGTATTATAGGCAACTATTTAGCCAAAAATCTAAATACATACTACAGTATGTCGCTATATTTTTTGCCTTTTCCCCCCTCTACATCAAGTCTACTTTGATGCTCTGCAGACTGTTCAGAACTTTTGATGTTGTCAACAAATCCCTTTCGGTGCTAGTGCATGGGGTGGTGAAGCAGCGTTTTAGCCAATCACTGCGCAGCAGTCTCCAGCAGTTTCCTAATGAGCCAAAGAGGGAGGTTTCGATTCTAAATCTGTTTACAAATGCACATTTTGTACACACTAAAGTTGCCTATATAACCTTTAATGCGACACCCAATGGCTGCAGTGGAATAGATTGAAAAATAGCATCTACAAGCTCATAGCGAGCCACTGCTATTTTTTAATTATTGTGGAAATGTTACAGGGACCTACTTTTTAGGACAATTTATGGACAGTTTTGGTTCCAGGAACAAAACTTTAGTTCCAGTGAATTCCCAAATTCTTAGTTCCAGGGACAACATTTTTAGTTCCAGGGACAAAATATTTAGTTCCGGAGACTAAATATTTAGAGAGAGTAAATATTTAGTTCCGGAGACTAAATATTTAGAGAGAGTAAATATTAGTTCCGGAGACTAAATATTTAGAGAGAGTAAATATTTAGTTCCGGAGACTAAATATTTAGAGAGAGTAAATATTTAGTTCCGGAGACTAAATATATAGTTCCAGGGGCAAAAATTTAGTTTCAGGGACCCCTAAGAAGGTTTTCAGAACTAAACATTTTCAGATGGGGTTCAAATTCATAATTTTAGAGCTCCTTGAATGAAATAGTGAACTACAGTAATTGAGCAGCACTGACGTAGAAACATACATGTAGGGTAGAGGTCTTCACAGGTCTCAAAAAGTCCAACAGAAAGCGAAATAAATTAGTGCAATATCGCCGATTACGCATTGTTCAGAGTCGATCCATGGCTTTTTTTTTCAGATTCCGAACTTTTCCGAGATTTCTATGAACGTCTTGTTATACACAACATGGGGGTTAGCGATGTTGGTTGCAAAATGAAACAAAAGAACACACCGCAGAGAATGGCCTGATAGACCTCTGGGGCCATCACTGCACACTATTCAAAATACACGTTCTGCTGTGTATTGGTAGTGAATGGCTGACTGGCTGCCTGTCAATCTGACATTCTGGGATCGACTTTAGGTTTTTGTTCAGAGTGGATACGCTGGTGCCTTTTCAGGTGAGTACACTGATGGAAACATTTGTACAACTTTTGCAGATGTAAGGTTTTTCTCCTGTGTGTAGACGCAGGTGAGTCTTCAAGTAGTTTAACCCACTGAAGCTCTTGTAACAATGTCTGCAACAGTAGGGCTTCTCTCCACTGTGGACACGCAGGTGTATTTGCAAAGTGTCTAGTCGCTTGAAGCTTCTGTCACATTCTTTACAGTGGAAGGGTTTTTCTCTACTGTGGATGCGTTTGTGTCCCTCGAGCTCACTCAAATGGCCGAAGCTCTTTTCACAATGTTCACAGACGTGGCGTTTCCTTCCCGTGTAAGTTGTCCGGTGACTCTCCACCTCCCCTGGCTCAATTACTATGAATAGTCTTGGTAAGCTGTTGGCGACGGATCTCGGTTGGTTTGTGTCTTCTCCCTTGAGAGAGCTGTTGGACACCTGACAGGTGGCTGGGGGGATCTGCTCATTGCTCTGCATTGGGCAGCAGTCCAGGTCATCGTGGCCGCTCTTTCGTGGCCGCTATCTGTGTAGACCTGAGACGTCACGCCATGCGGACACTCGCTACATTTGACCTGAGTCTTGGAAGACGTCATATCTTAGGAGACTTTCTCTGAATGGCTGCTATCGCAAATAAACCGTGATGAGGTTGAGTGAAGGTGTCTTTTTTTTTTAGACTTTCCAAACACTAAGGGCTTTGTGGCTAATGTGTTTTTTCACATTATATAAGCTGAGTTCAGAGCTGGCCGAATTCAAGCACAAACTGTCACCATGACAAATAACAACACCACTTTGCGCAGGAGTTGTTGCAGTTTGTGTGCATGTTCCAGATGCCTGGAAACTCGCACGTTTGTACACGTCACAGGCAAAACATCGACCCATTTGAACTGTTAGCAATGCTAACCCAGCAGACATTGTCAGGACTGGGACGAACAAACTAGTGACGTCTTAATTGTGTCCCGAAAAAGGCAATCCAAGACTAGTCAAATCTGGCCCAGAATACCACCGGATTTCAACCAACACAAATTCCGTCCAGTAAAAAAACAAATATCTCTGTATGAATCAGAGAGTCAGATTGAGGCCAGACTAGTCAATCAAAACAATAGAGTGCAAACTTGCGCATTGCACACAAGTAGGCCACAGGCATTAAAGTTCTCCGTACGGGGTACGGATTTCCGTACTGGGAGGATTCCCCAGGGGCTAAATAAGATCCACGCCATTTGGCAAAAAAAAATCTAAAAGTGGAGGGTTGCCCACGGCCGCGATGTTAGTTAATGACGTGACCAAACGCAAAACCAAAACGGACCATTATACTTGACTTGCAAGTCAAGTGATCTCCAAACTACAATGCATCATCCCTAGGAAAATAGATTTGTGCGCTCCGCTCCGTGCAAGTCAAGCTGCACACCGTGCCGCTGGTAGGCTAATCAAGTGCATGTTGAGTGAGTGGCTGTGTAACTTGAAGAGTTGCGACATTGAAGTGTCTGAAACTGAGCGGTCGAGCTGCTCGATCTGAACTGTGACAAACATAGATGGCCGTCCCCATTGCTCAATAGAAGTCTATGTAGAGCAGACGCCATTAACGTTTCCAGGAAGTGAACGGAGATGTCATAACTTTCCGGGTCTGGCTCTACTCTATGGTCTGGCTCCGCTGCTGACTCGGCCTATCTGTCTGCCTTGTCTGTTGTTATTTTATATGTTTAATGTCGTTTTACGTGATTACACCCGCTTTCTTTTTGTGGCAATATGAAGTTTAACGCCGGGATGACACTTTATTACCTGGCCGTGTTATCACTCAGGCACTCAGACAAACCATGCGTGTCTGTTGTGTTTTGGATTCACTGGCAAAGTATTCAGAACTTAAGAACAGCGCGACGCGAAAATGGAATAAAATTAAGAAAAGAGAATCAAGAGGAGGAGTGCGAGCCAGATTAAGGAGACGTGGCAGCCGACATCCTTTGCCGGGTAATAACGTCTTTAATGTTCGCTCTTTGAGCAACACGATGAATGAACTGGTCGCAAAAGTTAAATGCAACAAAGTATGATTAGTATCCATGTCCACTGTGAGGCTGAGCCGCATGAGAAGCTAACCACAGTGGGAACACTGATAGCGAACGGGTAGAGCCAGGGCTGGATCTAGACGGGGACAGGGGTGGGCAGTGCCCACCCAAATGCGCATCTTGCCCACCAATGAAAGGTTATATCAGTGGTTTTCATCAGCGGTCCAGGGACCACCAGTGGTTACCAGAGTTAAATTCATCATGTGAAGTCTACACAACTAGAGAATGTAGAAGATTAATGGTCATTTTAGTATGTTTGACTGTTTTCCCCCAAATCCAGCCTGGAATTGTGGACAAAAGCAAGCAAGAAATCTTTATAGTTTTGGGGTCTGTGGGGCTAAAATGTCCTCAAATGGTGGTCTGTGGCTCAAATGTCGAATAAATAGTCGGCCCTGGTGTCGAAAAAGATTGAAAACCACTGCTTCATATGGGAGAAACTTTGGAGTTGCCCACCCTGCCTTTTTTCCAGCCCACCCTAGTAGGGCTGGCTAAATCCCGCCCTGGGTAGAGCTGCTGCTGCTGCAAGAAAAACAGAAGATGTTGCTGACAATATAGCAAAAATAAATGTATTAGGCCTACATGTTATCAACAGGCCGGTTAATGAATTTCATATTGAATGATATTTAATTGAATGATTTATGTATTGCCTCGCTATACAGATCATGTGAGCAAACTAACGTGGGTCTGTGTGCGCGGCGCGCAATTGCGCTGAACGGAACAGCTGTCGGGGCATTGATTGATTGATGATTTGCAGAATAGGCTACAGTATTGCCATACTATTTCTCCCATGTCAAAAATATGTCGGGCGTAGTAGCCTACGCTATAGAAAATGTGTAGGCCTAATGGGACTTACGAAAAATACTTGGTAAGGATTTATTTATGCAATATTTATCGCATAGTGTGACAAGGTAGGCTACGTTGTGAACGTAAAAAAAAAAAAAAAAAAAAAACATGCAGTCTGCACCCCCCCCCCCCCCCCCCCCTGACTGAAATATTTTCCGTCTTTGGATTTTTTTCCGCTTTAATCCCTGAGGCCATGGCCTCCTCGTGCGTGAGAAGAGCGAGCTAATACTCATGACATTAGCTCTAAAGGACTTTTACCTATGTCACCATTACATCATCACCTAAACCGGCCAATCAGAGTACCTCGAGGAACGGTCTAACACAGACGGCTGAGGGTTGCACGCCGATCCCTTAAAGTACTCCCACTTGGCCGGTTGAGGTGATGAACAAAAAAAGGCAGTAGGGATAATAACACCAAAGTGGACTTGGTCCCTTCCTGTTTTTGTCATTTTTTAAGGGACCAAGCAGCCCACGAAGTGGACTTAGACCCTTCTTACTTTTCTTCTCCTCTGCCAAAAATATTCTGTCTGAACAGTGCAGTTGGTTTTCAATGTGAGTCTGTCAGTCTTCACTAACCCTTACCTGCTCCCACAATTACATGATGTATTTCTCAAGTTCAGGCTTCCATGTTCCTATGGCTTATTTGTGCATATTGCTCTGACAGCTTATTGCCTTAGCTGCTTGCTTGGTCCCGTCTTATCGCTGCTTGCAGCTATATTTCTTTTTAAGATTTGGCCTCAGTTCAAAATGGTTTAACGATCATTCTTGGTTTGGTTGCAAGGAGTTGGAAGTAGTCGGAGCAGGAGTCGTTTTCAGTTCAGCAAGTCTAAAACAATCCTTTGAACCTCAACGTGGTGGTAGTTCCTATAGCCTCACCCACCATGATATGTAAATTATGAAGTAGACATTTTCCATAGCGTTAAGCCACAAGCGCAAAAGCTTGCATTTTTACTGTAAGTCTAACTGATTAGCTTCTCATAAACACATCTTATCTTAGTACCAGCTGGTTCCTGTGTGTGTTTGTGTGTGCGTGCGCGCGCATGCATTTTGGTAGTGTGCCTAGATTTAGCCCTATTGTGGGCACTGTTATATTCTAGTGTATAAGGAAGTGGTTTTGTGATATAATGGGCTTTGACCAATGTGGTTGCTCCTGTAATTACAGTAAGAGTGTGTGTGTGTGTGTGTGTGTGTGTGTGTGTGTGTGTGTGTGTGTGTGTGTGTGTGTGTGTGTGTGTGTGTGTGTGTGTGTGTGTGTGTGTGTGTGTGTGTGGCGAGTTTTCGGATCCCTCCCGAAACTAAGCAAGAGAGCGAAGACAGTGCTCCCTCCTTTGTTCCGGGTAGGATCCGAAAAAGTGTGTATGTGTGTGCACGTGCGTGCGAGAGTACACTTACCGTACAAGCATGCAAATGTGTGTTACAGTAAGGATGCAACCGTATTTTAACAGGTGTGCAGATGAGCGTGCTTTTCCAGTCTTAAATGCAGCGAAGGTGAACGAATGGCTTATTGAGAACAATCTTGTGAAAGCCTTGGATTTAAAATGACATTTTATGCAGCACCAATCTGTGTCTCTTTTCTTCTTGGCACTCTCTCCATTTCCCCCTCACACCTCCTCCAACCCTGTTACATAATCTCCATTCTGTCCTATTGTAATTTAGTTTATTCTATTTTTCAACCCTAGCATCACTTATTATTCATATTGATTACTCGGGAAGTAATACTTACTATTACTTATACTTCACTTGGTATCAAGAGTAATATATATTATATAATATAACATACAGTATATTACTCTTGATACCAAGTAATTTCAGTTTATCTGCCTATTCCATAGATAAAAATAACCTTAAAATGAACCAAACAGCAGAACTGAACATGCTGAATCCCCCCAAACATTCCGTTGCAAATACTTCAATAAACAAGGCACAGTTTGGGGTACAACGGGTCGCAGGTCAAAATACTTTAAAACAGCTCTTATTTGTGCCACCCTTGTTGAAAACATATTTCAAACTCCAGTTTGTCCCTCTTTCAGGCGCTCGAGTGCTCAGTAGTCTGACCCCTCAATGTCGCAACATGTCCGCCGGTCTGAGTTGGATTTGGGCAGAGCTTTCATGCATTCCTTGAGTGTGCAGGGTTTGATGTGGTCAGATCATCATTCTGACTCTCTCCCATTCTCTTTCTCCCCTGTCCTCCCTCCCTCCCTCCATCCTCTCCTCTCCTGTCCTCCAGGCCGGTGGGGCGGCCGTGCGGCGCTTCACCAAGCCCTCAGAGTCCCTGGAGCGCTCCCTGGAGCTGTCGCGGCACCGCGGCCGCAAGAGGACCCAGAGGCGCCCCAACTACAAGAATGTGGACGAGGACGAAGAGGAGGAGAGGACCGGGGGCGGTGCGGGCGGGGGAGGAGAAGAGGGATGTGAGGATGACATCAGAGGAGGTGGAGGAGGAGGAGAGAGGGAGAAGGGAAAAGGTACAGAGGCAGGAGGAGGAGGAGGAGGTGGTGTGAGTTCTAAGGGGAGCAGAGCGAATGGGGAAGCAGCGGAAGGTGAGTGAGGAGTACAGGACAGCGTGCGTGTATATTTTTTATATATATCTGCGTGTGTGTTTGGTTTTGATGTTTTGCTTGCCCACCGGCATCAAGACCCCCCCCACCACCCCGCTCCCCCCTACATAATCTCCCATGATTCACTCTGCCCTACCAAACAGCCACCACTACGGCAGGGGGGGGCAGGCTGCCTCCTCTCCAAACTGACAAGAGAAGCGACTTCACTCACCTGCTTAATGACTCACTACGGTCGTGTTTCTATAGAGTGACTTAACCCTATGCCTACTAATTGTTAATTAAAAATTTGGCGAGTAGGCCAGCGACGTACTTGACGTCAGTTCTTACTCACCTAAAAATGACCGAAATCGACGAGTGCTCGCTTATGTGTGCGTAGTCTGTATGTCCATTGCTGATCATAATCCAACAAATCGGGCTTGAATTGACTTATTTATCATAATAAACATAATCTCAACCGGAAGTTGCCGGAAAAATGTGACACCTCAAGTAGAAGCTCTTCTTCTATGTTTACCTTGCCACTTCCGGCGATAAGCCACTTATTGACACCTAGTGGTTATAGTTTATCGGCCATACTAGAGTCTAGTGGAGGATCTATGTGAAAGTATGGACGCTATTTGAATGGGAATAATTTCATAAATAAATATGAAAATCACTGTCCAGGAATGCTTATATACACGTCAAGTACGTCATTACAAGGTAAAGGGTTAAGCGTTCAGAGTGACTTATAAAGTGCAAAGTCACACTCTAAATGGCGTGCACTCCCCTGAGCCTTTAGGGCTGAGTTCATGCTTCTGTGTCTGGGTGTCTGGCGAAGGTGTTTACACAGATTGGGGGCAGAACACGGTGAGCTGTGATTGGTCTGCTTAGTCCACTAATCTCTGTCTTTTGCTGGGTGAGATCGATTTGGAGCAGCGTGGACCGGACACTGAAAGATGGATCTAGGCATGGGGGGGCAATGCCCCCCTAAATATTTCAAATTAAAGTGCTTCTATTTAAAATGATTTGAAACGCTACTACTGCTACCAACTAACTACAATGGTGGTACCACTAAACCAACAGCATTTCATCATTGAAAACAGAAAACTCTCTGAGTCAGACCTTTAGCTTAGGCATGCTGCGTGTCTGTTGCAACTTCAACAACAACTGATGTTAGTATTGATGGTTTACTTGCCTAATAAAAGTCCTGTAACCGAAAATGGTATGGGGGCGGTTTCATCTCCCGTGGTGCGAAGCGTCACAGGCGATGAAGCCGCCCCCATGCCATTTTCTCCTGCCAACCACCCCCCCAATTGGGAAATGTTACATCCGCCCCTGTGGAACACAGGCTAAAACCGATCAAATCTGTGTTCCAAGCACTGAACAATGTGTGTGAGGAGTGGGAAATGTGTCGTGTTCTCTCTCTCACAGGCTATTTCGCAACCTCTCTCCAATATACTTTCTCTGTCCACGTAATCTTCTGGTCAATAACGCTAAAATCAATGAACCATGTCACAAGATTATGATTCTGGATTTTCTGTTTGTTTTTCGAGAATGATTGCTTCTCGAAAAGAAACATTGCTTCATTTATACGGTATTTTGGCGAACTATGAGTCACTGTGTACATCTTTGACACCTATGACCAAGAAGCATGAGTCAGCACTGAGGTCCAGTTCAAGTTTATGGCTAAAAGTGGGGTGATGTTGAAGAAGAAAACGGATTATTATGGATTGCACAAGTAAGAATTAATTACCCATTAAAGGGACATTTTACAGTTTTCGCAAAAAAAATACAGTATGTTAATCACATTTAGAAGATTTAGAACACTTTCATTGGGGTCTTTATACAGTATGTAAAATATGTGTTTTTAGATTTTAGCAGTAAGCCCACTCACTGTCTCTGATGTCATCGACACTACTTCCTCGACTATAATTCCCACAATTCTTTGGTGCACTGCACATCCTTGTGGATAGGGTTACACGTAATCCAGGAAAGTAGTGGCCCAGAGACACTGGGCTCACTGCTAAAACCTTAAATATCTGAATCCACGTATTACATAAAGACCACCAGTAAAGTGTCCTAAATCTTCTAAATGTCATTAACATATGTTGTTTTGTGGTGAAATGTCCCTATAGTGTAAGGTGTGGAAGCAGTAGTACTAAAACACTGTAAACTGCCAGGAGAAGCTCTCTTGGGGTAGTTTGGAGACGAGGCTCCCTCCCTCTCTCTCTCTCTCCTCCTGTTGCTCTCCTTGCCACTTCGCCATGGTTACCATGGCTGCCGTGGACCACCACGCACGCCGTAGGGGTCCGCGCGCTGCCACAGTTTCCACGGTGACGGAGGCACACACACACACACCATCCATCCTGTACTCCTCACCTTTCCACCTGTCTCTCACTCCTGTGTATGTGTATGGTGTTTGTGGTTGCATACTATGTGTGTTGTCTGTGTTTATACATGGTGTATCCTAAATTTTGTATATGATTCATTAAATGTTTTTGCCAGAAACGATTCTACTATTACTACTAGTTAAAATCATGATAATAATTATTAATTGAAAAAGGAAGTGTCGGTGGTGGGCAGCGCTGTCATGTTTGAGGAAAAAAAAAAAATACTAGTCTCTGGCGCCAGTCTTTGCCAGGCCCGGTTGCCTATCTGTGTTTCATT
The DNA here is from genome assembly GCA_039105355.1 of Benthosema pterotum. Classification (NCBI taxonomy): domain Eukaryota; kingdom Metazoa; phylum Chordata; class Actinopteri; order Myctophiformes; family Myctophidae; genus Benthosema; species Benthosema pterotum. The sequence goes on from CM076965.1 coordinate 50,692,199, forward strand.
TTCTTAATCGTATGACAGTGTCATGCCAAAGAAGTGAAACCTAGCTAATGTTACTCACAAAGCTCACAAAGCACTTGCAATGCAATGTCTGCTGCTCTGGTAGATCATTCTCAAGCGTGCCTGCTTGTCAGTGGATGGACCCAGTGAACAGTATTGACAGAGCTTGAACTAAATTTGATCCACTAGAAAACTAGGTCCTTTTTTCCCCCCGATTTCTTGATAAGTAAATGTTTCTCTGCCCAACACCGAGGACTTGTTCCCCCCTCAGCTCATAATTACTGGGGATGAAAGACCATCTTTTCCTATGTGCTGTTGTTTGTCTTGTATCTGCTTTGAGTGCTTGTGGAATAAGATTGTAAATACAGTGTTATGTGTTGGAAGAAGAGGTTCTTTACTCTGTGTGTGTGTGTGTGTGCGTGTGTGCGTGCGTGTGTGCGTGCATGCAGAGATCGAGATGGTGGTAATGGAGAAATGTAAGGTATCAGAGCTCACAGAGCAGAACACCACAGACGAGGAGAAGACGGCTGCCGCAGCTGCACGCACGCACACGCACAGAAGCAGGTACGTACACACACACACACACACACACACACACACATATACATGAACACGCACACAGGAGCATGTACACACACTCAGGCCTAGTGTGCATACATGCTCCTGTATAAAAGCACACATAATCATAAGAGTCAGCTTCTGAATGAATTCCTTCGTTAAACCCCATGTCTCCCTGTCCCCGTCTATCCCCAGACCTTTCCTAGACATGGTGTACAGCGCGTTGGACTGCACCAACGAGGACTACCATGCCCTGTTTGTCCTCTGCTTACTCTATGCCGTCTCGCACAGCAAAGGTACAATGGTGTATAATCGATTTATTAGGGCTGGACGTTTGTGTTCTTGATTTGATTTTACGTTACTGTTTCTATTTTTAGGAAAGCCACCTGGTGGGAAAGGTGTTGAAAAGTGTGCAATGACAATATTGGTGCCGTTTGAATGTATCTGTCTCTCTGTCTCCCTGTCTTTGTACTGTGCATGTGTGTGTGTGTCTGTATGTATGTGTCTTTGTGTGTGGGTGTGTGTGTGCAGGTATAAACAGTGAGCTCCTGGAGCGTCTTCAGCTTCCTGTTCCCGAGCAGGAGAGAACATCGTACAGTCTGGTCCTCGTAGAAAGACTCATTAGAATTATGAGTCAGTCTGCACTACCAGGTAACAACACACACGTGCATGCATCATTGCATCATTTCCAAATGATTCGTATCAGATCAAGGTCCCCCCATGAAAAATAAACGTGATCAGGACAACCCTAGGATCAATACGACAGTACATCCATATCCGGATATTAGACTGGATGCTGTCTGTCATCGACAGTATCTGCAACCACTGAAAATCAAATACGGTAATTGGTATGGGATCCGTAAGCAAAAAAAACGTGATCGGGACATTCCTAAACATAGATACAGTGCCATAACAGCCATGTTAACCAAATAAGAAGCACATGATCTCATTTTGTATGAAAGCATTTACATTTCAATGAATCACATGCTGTAACATTTTGAGATCCCATATTTGTTTCCTTGTAAAGTAGGTACCTTCTTTCAGCATAATAACACAAGCTCTGTGCTTGTGTGTGTGCGTCTGTGCGTGCGTGTGTGTGTAGATGGCAAGGTGCGTCTCGCCACTCTGGAGTTGAGCTGTTTGTTACTGAAGCAGTCAGTCATGTCTGGGACTGGGAGCCATTGCATCATCAAAGATGTTCACTTGGCCTGCCTGGAGGTACGTTGTACACATTGCCTCTCATTGGCAGTCTTCCATCCTATATGTTCATTGTGTGCTGGACAATAAAGGCATTGTATCGCATGCTTATCTCAAAGCAAAAAGCATGGATGCAAGCCAAGTCGAAGCCCAAAGAGGAATCTGCACCTACTGGAGATGTGGAGATTGTGGTTGTTTCTGCAGGTGTACAATATCTGTGATGTGTAGGAGGATTCTGGTCCTATACATGCATGAAATGTTTTGTCCTAATTCATGTGTCGCGACAACCAGCTGACCGACCGTGAGTTCAAGCTCGCTGTACAATGGATCAGGAGTGTTCTGGCATGTCATTCAGAGAGGCTTTTGTCCAGAATGTTGATATCCGGTTTGTCCACAACTGGATGTGAGCAGGTAGAGGAATAATATAGCATATAGTGACAAAGAATAATTACTTTGGCAGCATGATTCATTGGTACAGCAGTACCCATGTCTAACTAACGCCTACTGGATGCAAAAGGGTGCTCCACACCTACACAAAGTGAAATGGTAAGCACTACTAAAATGTGCAAGGGGTGATCCAGGCACTACTAAAAGTGAAACCTTGATGCACGCCCACTCAAAGTGAAACCTTGATTGTGAATGTCTTTCAGATAGACATTTATATCCATTACAGGCCGACGCCCTAATAAACAGCCAGCTCGATAAGCCTATCAATTTGATACGGCCTAATTAATAAGGCTATCAGGTGGTTTGAGAACCTGATATGTGCGTGTGGCCGCTTGCCCGTGATAGTAATGTTATTAGAGAGAGATGCAGCAAAACAACATGCCACACGACACTGCCAGGCACAAATACAGTAAGTGTGTGCAATATGTGTGTGTGTGTAGTGCTACTGTAGGATTCCTTCTGTTGAAGACCAGCGCCAGCTGTCTTGTGGGTAATTAAGACACAAGAGCCAAGAGACCGCGCGGCTGCGCGAGTGTTAACGGATAGAGGCAGAGTTCTCACGCGCATGAAATAACTGGAAAGATTTTGAATTTGAAAAGGACCTGGAATTTTATCAAGGGTCCTGTGAAAAATATTTTTGGGTGTAATTATTTTGTGAATAATATGCTAATGTTAATTTAAAACATAATGTACTGCATAGGGCATGGCATAAAGACCAGATCTACAAGCTGACAAGCTCGTCAGTTTTTGTAGGTCTGTTCCTCCTTTGTCACGCAAACCTGTGGTGAGAGCAGATCGTTACGACTGGTTTATAGTCCTGGAAATTGGGTTAAATATATTGGGGAAAGTTTTGGAAACGTTTTAGACGTTTTATAGGTAAGAATGTGTGGGAACCGCGTAGCGCCAACTCAGTGGTAGCGCACTTTTGTGATGGGATGAGAGTCAACTAGATAAATATCCCAGTGTGTTGCAAAAGCATTGCCTTTTAGTGTGCTGCATTCTGACTGTTGATTGTCCTGTTGATTTAAGGAGCCTTATGTATCCAATATAGCAGAACGTAAAAAACAGAACAAACAATGAAAGATCAACTGTTACTCAGTGCTCGTTACAGCACATGTACATGCACCTGTCAGGTGGACACATACTTGTGTCATTTGCCAAGTCAAATGTTTTGTGCTGCTGTGTCCTGGCGTCACATTAAAGAACGGCACCAGAAAAAAAGATATGATGACTGACAGGATGTTATTATTTTCCCCAGCAAGCGGAATTCCTTAGCCTTCATTGATCATGTGATTTGTGTGTGCATGTGTGTGTGTGTGTGTGTGTGTGTGTGTGTGTGTGTGCGCTCCTCTTTCCTGTCATCCTGCTGGGAATCTGTTTAACACATCCTTGCTCATCTTTCACTGGAAAACACTGCTGTAATCTCATCTCTTCCTTAAGTACTAAAGTAAAAGTACTCATTATTCATATTATTTGTAATGACTAGTAATTGGAATATTAGGGCTGGTGATTGATTCAATTTTTTTAATTTGATTAAAATAAAATAAATGATTTACTCATGATTAATCACCATTATGTCCAAATATGCCATGGTTTCCTTTACAGGATTTGAATATTTAAAAACAAAAGTATTCATCAGGTGATCAGTGCGAATACGCTTTAATTGTGTTAACATTTTTAATCAGATTCATCAAAAAAATGAATTGATGCCATTATTTTCAATATATGTCAATAAAATTGAAAAATATATACTAAAGTAAAAGGACCTCAAAAAGTACTCTACAGTGTGTAAAGGTAATTTCCACCACTACTAGTTCTGAATTAACAGACCAGCCTCTCTGGTATTGTACGCTTCTGTTCTATTATTGCTTCAGAACAGGAAAAAACAGGATTGTGTGAAACTATTATCTGTCCTTTGCCAAAGGACTTTGTCTTCTGATCGATGTAAGAGTTACTGTAAGGCAAGTAGTTAATTAACACCTTTCAACAACAAGGCAGTTGCGTCACATAGAATAAGCAAAATAAACACATTATATGAAGGACATTAGGAGTAAAGTAAAGTCACATGCTCTGTGCTCATGTATCCATTTGCCTGTTCATGTTCGGTTCATGTTTTAGGTTGCTATTAGACAAAATATTAAAATATATAGATAAAATATGAATGTTGATTGTTTTACATTTGATGCTTTCTTTCTTTTAAAGATTTTCGCAGTTTTTTGACTGGGGCGGAGAGGGCATTCGAACATCGTCCTAAACACATATTTTTTTTTACAAAACTTTATTACCCCCTTTTATTATCAATTTACTACAGTACTAATAAACCCCAGAAAATTACAAGTGGCCATGAAAGTTCACAGGATCGACTGAATGTGAAGGAGGCGCCACAGTGCACTGCACTTTACACTGTACAATAGGCTCAATAGCAGTTTGTCACATTCAGTAGATCCTGTAATCTTTGTAAAAGTTCTCCTTTAAGGCCTACTGAGCTTTCTCCAAGGCACCCTCTGGTCTACTCCAGAAACACCTGCTCACTTTCATTTTGAATTATGTTGATTCACAACACATCACGGCGTCATAAAGTCCAGGACGCATACCGGTAAAAACTGGTTACGGAAATACTATAACTCCAGTTATAGTTCCAGTTATCTGTCCTTGGCTCCTAGTCATGTTCCCATACACAGGGTACAATAAAACACTGTGTTATTGCTGTTACTGGCAAAGCATGGCTCTCATCCGCACACGCACATGCACACTTTCAGACATGTTTGTTATATTGCAAAAGATTCTGCAGGTTTCTACAGAGATTTCTACAGACTGAATAATGTTAGCGATTGCATGTCTCTACATATATTTCAATCCATACACTCAGTCTCACGTTTTACACCTTCTTGGATTTCTCAAAATGTTAACCCATCATTACCTTGATATTGGGAAGAGGGATACTTTAATGCATCTGCTAATTAAGATGGTGAATATTTTAACTCTTGAGTAAAATGAAACCAAATGGACCCTTGCAGATCCATTTGGTTTCATTTTTACACTCTCAAAGAGTTCCACCTGGTTAACCAACTTTCCATCATTTAGCCTGAGGACCACTTGGAACTCTCTCAAGGACCACTGGTGGCCCCTGGACCACTGGTTGAAAACCACTCATTTAATGTGTTTGTCCTGTTGATTAATATTGTTAATTGCTACCTTTTGTCTTCCATTTCAGGGTGCGAGGGAAGAAAGTCTGCATTTGCTGAGGAGATTTTATAAGGCGAGCACACAAACACACACACACACACACACACACACACTCACTCATCATAGTATTCCTGAGCAAGAGCCATGCAGACTTGGCAAGAAATCAGTAGTCATGTGAGATTGGTGAAATTGAGAAGAACAAACATGTAAGCAGACAGACAGACACGTTGATACCCAGTACAATCTTATTATCAGAACAAAGACTGAAACAAGCTCTTCCAGCTATTCAATCCCTGTAATATAAGACCTAAAACATTGCCCACCCAGTGTGTGTAAGCTCAAACCCACACTTTCTTTTTTTTTTAAATAGAGCCCAGATAGGGAGATTCCCCAGATATCCCCCATAATGATTGTGTTTGATTGTGTTGAAACACGTTGCCTCCTCCAACACGCACGCATGTTCTGTATGTGTGCACGTTCATTCGGAAACTCTACTCTCTCTCTCGTGGGGGAAGGTGTCCGTAGCTCCTCTCCAAGAGAAGGTGGAAGCCTAGAGGCACAGATTCCTTGTTGTAATGTTCAAAGAGCTGTGTCGAAAATAAACTGTACTCGGTTCAGGTGGATCAGAGGTCAGATGAAGGGTTATTATGCATTATTATGCATGCACGTACTGTATGTATGCAGAAGTGCAATAGATTGTTACAATATTCTCACTCCTGTTTTTGGAATTGTTTTAGAATCGCAATGCCAGAAAATAAAGCGGAATGATCATGAGACCACTCACACAGAATGGATACGTACCTCTTGAAACAGCAAATGTGTTGCAATAATGAGTGTGTGTGTGTGTGTGTGTGTGTGTGTGTGTGTGTGTGTGTGTGTGTGTGTGTGTGTGTGTGTGTGTGTGTGTGTGTGTGTGTGTGTGTCATATTCGTTCCATGCTCATCCACACAATAATACTGTCATGTAAACATTCCAATCCCCAACATTGCCTGGTTTATTCGAGCTCATGTCGGATTGTTTTGGAATGAACTGACAAACATAGTTCACCTGAAATAATATGAGCACTGGATGTGATAAGATAAGATATGAGCACTGGATGTGATGGATGTGATAAGATTATGTATATATAATTTTTATCCCTGTGATTTTGTAACAGATTTTTTTAACCATTTCCATTCAGCAGGAAATGCTGCATTACAGCATGTTCTTCTTTTTCTGTACCTGTGCTGAGAAAACTGGCAGCATAAAACTCTTGTACACAACACCAGAGACAGTTGTTGGGACCATGGCCTAGTAAACGATCCCAGTCTAGTGATTTCACCTTATCATGTGTCTTCCACAAAACCGGTATACGCTGCGTCGTGTTGCAGGAACCAAAAATCAGAAAGAGCCAATTACAGCGCCCTGAGCGTAGACGCTGATCAGTTCTTTAGTGTTTTGTTTTCTGAAAAACGTCCACCCAGTGCTTGGTGCCAGTCTGGTCTGCACTCAAGACATAATGTATGATAGTGTGAGTTTCTTATTGTCTGTGTGTGCACTATGCACACTATACACACACACACACAATAAGTGTTCCAGGTGCCATTAAGGCATGACGCCCCAGTTGTTGATGGGCAGGCAATGGCCATCAAAGTATTGGCCATTTTTGTTTCAGAATGTGACGATATGTTGTAGCAAAGTTTGTTTTTTTTTACCACCATTGATTGCTGAGACATTGATGTATGCCCATGCCTTTGCTTGAAACTTTAAAAGGACTGATTCTTCTTATCATGAGTGTGATCTATTCATCGATTCAACACACCATGAATCAATCTATCTGTACTTGGCTGCTAACATGCCTATGTCACTCACAGGGGGAGGAGATCTTTTTGGACATGTTTGAAGACGAATACAGGAGCATGACGGTGAGTCAGTCACCCAAACCACCGTGAAATCACATTATCTCATTATCTGTTCTGTTCCTTTTCAAATCTTCGAAAAGGAACGGCATGTGCTGTTCTTGCATGTGGGTCGTCTACTGATTTCATGTGTGTGTGTGCATATGAATGCTTATGTGTGCTACAGTATTTTGACGTCCTATGCTGTATAGAAACATAGCTGTTGAAGCAAACGGAAAAGGAATGGGCAACAGGCCTGCTCAAAGCCGATTGGAGGACCACCAAAAATAAAACTAGCGTTTTGTTTTTACTCCTGTGATCAAAGCCCCCAGTGTTGAAGCTGCACCACACTGAATAACTTTTATTGAGATGAACATGCTCTAGTTAACTCTGTATCCTTTTATTAGTCTATGCCTATATAATAAAATAATAATAAAAAAGTGGGCATGGAATGTATCTTTGTGTCCATCATTATATGTATTGTACTGTATGTGTAACTGTCTTGATTTTACTCCTCTGCATTTGTCTGTGCATCTGTTGTCTGTTGATGTGCGTCCGTGCGTGTCTGTGTTTTTGTGTGGAGTCGTATTTGTGATGCCCATGCGCATGTCTGCGTGAGACCGACTTGTTGACTTGGCCTTGCGCAAAATATCAAATCCGCCATACACGTAAACTGTTAAAAATTATCGATGTGAACCGGATGTGACGCCTCCTCCACCGCTCATATTCGTCCTGTTATGTATCAAAATAACTGTAAAACGTTGTAGAATAGTTGTCCTGTGTGAATACTCAGACTATAATGTTGTGTGTGTGTTGCAGAGTAAGCCTCTAAACGTGGAGTACCTGATGATGGATGCGTCCATCCTGCTGCCTCCCACCGGCACGCCCCTGACCGGCATCGACTTTGTCAAGAGACTTCCCTGTGGAGACGTGGAGAAGACGCGCAGGGTGGGTGCACACACACACACACACACACACATACACACACACACACACACACACACACACACACACACACACACACACACACACACACACACACACACACACACACACACACACACACACACGTCACACACGTCACACACGTCACAAACGTCACACACCATCATTCCCAGTTCCCTAGAAATGAAACTCAAGCATCCTTCTCTCTATAAAGGGGTCACCTATTCATTTACTGTAATACAGCTGATATAAGGTCATAAAACATCTATTCATGCATTGCATTCATAGGGTCATAATATCTCGTAAACGTCTATTCAACTATGGCATTTCTTGTCATAAAACGCTGTGGCGGCTTAGTCACGTTTATCAGAGACGAGCTCTAGCCAAACAAACACGTCCAACCTGGACCACGTGTTTCAGTGCGTTCTCATATTGTGTACACATACAGTACATCACAGGGTTGACGTCATATTGCGTTGTATGTCTCTTTAACTCCTTATCAGGTTTATAACGACTTTTGGAGTGATTGATTATTCTGCTGTCTACTTATCACTCCAAAAGTCGTTTTTAGGTTTTGTTTTCTTAACAAGCATATTAATTCACTACACACCACCTCATGAAGTCCTTTAAGCACTACAAAACCCAGACAAAACCTCATACACAACTATAATTGATAAATAAAATAACTTTGCATTTATCTCTGAATGAGCCCTGGAAACAGTAAAATGTGACAATACAGGCTGTTTTGTCAAATGTACTGTATTTAAAGAAAACTGAAACATCAACTCACCTTATTTTTTTCCCCTTAAAGTAGACACCTTTAGCTGTCTTTGGATATCATTCATTTGCACAAATTCACAACAGAGGATTTTCTATGAATTATTTAGTTCCTATTGAGCCTAATGGGAGCGAGCCCTAGCGTTTCTGCTGATCTAATGTACATGAGGTTAACATAACATGGTCTCCTCTGTCCATCTCCACCGCAGGCCATCCGTGTGTTCTTCATGCTGCGGTCTCTGTCGCTGCAGCTCCAAGGGGAACCAGAGACCCAGCTCCCCCTGACCAGACCTGAAGACCTCATCAAGACGGACGACGTACTGGACCTCAGTAAGGATTAATTGCAAACAACACAAACACACACATGTGGGGAGGTGGGCCATAGGGGTCGATGAACACTGTCGAGCATGGAGACGATACTATGTCTCCATGGTGTGGCTTTACAAAGACATAAACATAGATATTATGATGCTGTGAATGCACATTCTATGATTTGCACTTCTACACCCAAATATACCCAAAAATATTCTTTCTTTCTTTCTTTCTTTCTTTCTTTCTTTCTTTTTTCTTTCTTTCTTTCTTTCTTTCTTTCTTTCTTTCTTTCTTTCTTTTTCTTTCTTTCTTTCTTTCTTTCTTTCTTTCTTTCTTTCTTTCTTTCTTTCTTTCTTTCTTTCTTTCTTTCTTCTTTCTTTTTCTTTCTTTCTTTCTTTTTCTTTCTTCTTTCTTTCTTTCTTTCTTTCTTTCTTTCTATACGGTTGCGAACACCCGGTGGTAAATCGGCAATTACAGATTTAAAGCGACCATACAAATACAATAGGAGAGCAGATATTTCATTTTATGCTGTAGGTCAGTGGTTTTCAAAACTCTTGATACCAGGGCCCACTATTGATTCAGAATTTGAGCCACGGCGCGGACCACGATTTGATGACTTGTGAGCCCCACAGACCCCCAAACTAAAGATTTCTTTTGCTTTTGTCCACAATTCCAGGCTAGATTTGGGAAACAAAACGGTCAAACATACAGATCAAAATGACCATTAATCTTCTACATTCTCTAGTTGTGTAAAGTTGATTCAGATGATGAATGTTTTAACTCATGAGAGCGTAAAATGAAATCAAATGGAATACTCTCAGGGACCACTGGTGGTCATTCTATTTCGGTCTAAAATTGTCTATTGTTACTCATTTTGGTTTTTTGTTCTGTTTTGGTTGTACCGGTACTGTTAAAGCTGCTATTCCTCAGCAATGTTGTGAATGTTCAAATAAAATGTTTTGTCTCTGTGACAGATCTAGGGGCCACCAGCTGCATTCGAAGAATTCCCAAGAAGCTTTGTCATTGGTCAATGACTCTCTACTTCCTGATTCGTTTAGTCATTTCTGCAGGGAGGGTAGGGGTTTCGACCAGTGACAAATCTTTTACAGAAATCTTGGCCCCCCTAGATGTGTCACACGGACTACGTTTCTTTGAGGGGTGTTTGACTCCCACGAAATGGTCATCATAATACTTGAGAAATATCCATGAAAACCTACTTGAAGAGTATTGCGGATCGTGATACTGCTTGACAAAGAATGGTGATAATCATTTTTCCTTATCGAACCACCCCTGCGTTGCACACACAAGAGACAAGCTCATGGTGCATCGTGTTGTCAAGGTGCCATGTGTTTGCTGCATGACATCATCTTACAAGGAATTACAACTGAACTGAATGTCTTTTTGTTGTGGTATGAGGTGATTACGTGATGTGGCTCCAGGCAGTGTTGGCTTCAGTTGAGCTTTTTTTGTTTGTTTGTTTGTTTTGCTGTTCTCTCGCTCTGTTTTCCTGTCCGGGATCTCTTTTTTATGCTTGTAAAATCTTCATCTGTCGTCGTAGCATGTTCTTAAAGGCCCAGTGATTTGGGAAAGACGTTTTCACACTTTTAGACCACGTCCATGCTCATTATATGGCCATATCTAACAATGCATGTCAAAATAATAGGATCATTTTCACTTTTGTGTATTCTTAAATAAAAGATCCATAAAAATCGAGTTTTAATTACTTCCTGCGTGATGATGTGTCAACTATCACATCAATAAAAGCCAATATAGCTGACCTGTTTTTATCCCACTCCTGAATCATCCTCCACAATAAGTGGCTTGATTAACCTGTCTCTAATCCCAATCCAAACAGTGTCTCGCCGGTATATACATCTGAACACGTTATATGGTAGAAATAAGCCACGTGGCAGAACAGTGGCAGCGCTGAGCGGCTAATTGTCAACAAACAGTCCATGCATGGTGTGTAGTATAGCTCAGAGTAGAGCCGTCCCTCGCTCTTTGCGGCCCATAGCCTGAAGATAATCCCCTCCCTCTACCCAGTGTCCAGACATGGTTGGTTGGACACTTTACTTTACTTTAAATATAATGGACAGTACATACTGGTTAAATACTGGTTCATTTTTGGAACCAAACCTTCAAAATCTCTTCCAAATCTCCAAATCTGCCAACAAGGCCTGCCTTATGCATTGGAAAATATATGTGTGTGCACGCAATATTTATGTTTTAGAACAATGTTTTATCATAGGAACACTATTGGTGGAGAGCTTTGTCTATCACATGTTTAGCTGTGATTGGACCATAGCACTTTGGGGAGTGGCTTACTGAATGTCTGTGGTTCCGGGCATCCGACCAGTTTGTAATTCTGGAGAATTTCATTACAACATCCCCCCCTCCACACACACACACACATGCACACCACCACCACCCCCAGTCAGCGTTGTACTTCTGGTGAATTTCAGTCCAGGGCCTGCCTCCTCGTCCCCACCCCACCCCCTCCCCTTCTGTGTCCTGTTCGTAATTCTGGTGAATTTCATTCCAAACTTCCCCCTTAGCTTCCTGCGGAACTTGTCACCTGGTCTGTGTTATCTTTTAAAATGTACCTTGTCGAGGACCCCCATCAGAATATATTTAGTGCCACTCGTCCCCGTACAAACCTTTTGCTCTTAAAATCACTATTCTGACCAACGCGTTGCTCGTAGATCGGCTATTTTGAAATACATTTTGACAGAGACCCCATGGAACACAATCACGGACTCCACTTTGAGAACCAGTAATTCAGTCGGTTTATTAACTAATGGCCAATTGCCAGCTAGACTCCCTGAACACACGATTTAGTCAGTCTTTTGGAGGACATGCTTATTCGTTTTAGTCACATTTTAGTCTTTTTGATGAAATGCATATTATTATTCAATTCTTTCCTTTATATTTTTAGTTGCAAGAACCTCAAAAGCTTTAGTACCATTTTATTAAAAGAGGAAATATGATTGAATGCAGAATAAAAATTAGTACAAGTAAAAAAATCACACACCCGTGTGAAATGAAGTGCTGCCTGTGTGGTGGTGTGTGGGGGGTCCCCCGAACTTTATTTGATGCATCACTGAAGGAAATACATTTGGTGCGGCCGCGCACTTGTTGTACAAACCTCCTGCACGGAAATGCATTTGGTGCGCTCGCGCATTCGTTGTACAAACCATTTGGTGCGCTCGCGCATTTGGTGTACAAACCATTTGGTGCGGCCGCGCATTTGGTGTACAAACCATTTGGTGCGGCCGCGCATTTGCTGTACAAGCCTGTAAACCGTGCCGATTCCCCACGCAGCCACGCAGCCAGCCACGCAGCCACGTAAATCGTCTAAGGGAAGTGCTTGGCAGCACTTCAACAACTAGGCAGAGTACAGTATATTTAAGGTACAGTTAGTGTTCTAAGGCTAGACCTGGCTGCTTTAACACCAGTGTTGTTTTCAACAGACAGGTGTTTTGGATGGAAATGCTTATTTGTTTTAGCCCCATATTAATCTTGTCAGTGTTATTCTTAGTCCTGACAAAAGAGGTGCTGACAAAGTTAGTTCAGTTCCAGTCAGGCTTAACGAAAACAACACTGGCTGAACGCCACATGGTGATGTGTGCAGCCTGGTTCACAGACTGCACACACTGCATCGGAACCTGACCTGTTTATCACTGAAGCTGTTGATGATGTTTGTACTATGATGAGTACAAATTATATGAAAAGAAAATTAAACGTACACACACACAGTTACTATTGATAGCGAATAATTCGGCAACCTCTGCGTAATTTAAACGAAAATTGTAATTGCATTGAAAATATATTTAGTAGTCAATTGTCAGCCTCCCTGCTCTGGTGTGGAGGTTTTGTGGTTGGGTTTTAATTACCAGTCATTCTGAGTGCTGGGTTCCAGTAGATGTGTTGTGTCCTCTAGAATCCAGTGTTTAGGAACCACAGATTTAGAGTCTAGATCTGTGGTACCTAAACACTGGGTCTGATCCATTTATTCTTTTGCGTACTAGATAAAAAAAAAAACTAAAAATAATAACAATCATAAATTAAAAACAAAATTCAGCGATTGTTTCCTGAGGAATGAAGGCATGTTTAACCAAGCTGACAAATGAAATAATTTGTTTTTAGACTGGGAAGGTACAGTATCTCGTCTACACTATATCTAAACTTTAAGGCTAGTGGAGTGGAGGGTTTATGCAAGGTCGTTTACAGGTAGTAGTAGTTTACTATAACCGTCGATGCACAGTCATACTAACGTGTTTGCTTACCAGCACAGAGCAGTTCTGTAGAATTACACACTCACCACTATCAAACTCACACACACACACATACGCACGCTTATGCACAATGGTTCCCAATATTTTTATGACTTGAATAGCTTCCTTTATTTTCCATTTCCTTCCATTTCCTTTTCTTTCATCGATTAAAAACTAAATACAATAACCCCCCCCCCCCCCATACAAATTTCACGAATTACAAAACAGATCTGCAACCTCAATTGTAGTCTTTTTTCAGTAGTTTGAGTCCTAGGGAGACGTTGATTGGCTTTTTTGGGGTCTTTAGCTAGAAGGTTTGTGAGCCAATGTTCCAACTAACAGCGATCTGATCGCCTGCGTGGTGGTCAGTTAGTACAGTGGTTTTCAACCAGTGGTGGTCTGGGGACCACCAGTGGTCCTTGAGAGGGCTCCAGATGGTCCCCGGGCTAAATGATGGACAGTTGGCTAACCACATGTAACTCTTTGAGAGCGTAAACATGAAACCAAATGGACCCTTGCGGGTCCATTTGGTTTCATGTTTACACTCTCAAGAGTTAACATATTCATCATGTGAATTAGCCCCAAAGTCTACACAACTAGAGAATGTAGAAGGTGAATGGTCATTTATCATCTGCATGTTTTCCCCAAATCCAGCCTGGTATTGTGTGGACAAAAGCAAAAGAAATCTGTAGTTGTTTGGAGGTCTGTGGGGCTAAAAGATGTCCTCAAATGGTGGTCCTTGGCTCAAATGTGTGTGTCTCAACAACGTGTGTCGTCTCTTCCAGACAACAGCGATCTGATCGCCTGCATGGTGGTCAGTAAAGAGGGCGGCCAGGCCCAGAGGTTTCTGGCCGTGGACGTGTACCAGATGAGCCTGGTGGAGCCGGAGACCAAGCGGCTCGGCTGGGGCGTGGTCAAGTTCGCCGGCCTGCTGCAGGTGAGCCAGCGCTAAACGTCCCGGAATAATCACTCATACATTTACCATACATCTGATAAAAAATAAAAGTAAATAACGGTCGTACACATTGTCCTTCCCAGAAGCAATGAGTCACAGATTGTCATCTGTCTCTATCTCTCACTTCCTCACTCGCTCGCAAACTCGCGATGCGTCACATTGTGAGCTTGTAGATCTGCTATTTTTCGAAACTCTTATATACATTTGGGAAATGGGACATACTGTATAATGCTTATTGAGTACTTTCTAATTTGGGTACTTCAGTGATGCCGATACTTTTCCTCTTTTGTCCAACTAAATTTAGAATTCCGATCTCTTTACTTATAACAGTATGTTTACATTGCATTATTGATGTAGAACATCCCCGAGTTGAAAAATACAGTGAATTAAAAACATTCTGGTCATTATATGACCATATACCCAACAATGCATGCCCCCAAAATGGGAAAATGTTTATATCAAAATGCCATAATAATTGTTTTTTTAGATATTAAACTGTTTTTATCCCATTTCTGAATCGTCTGAATCGCCACACAGGTGGCCTGATTACAGTCAGAAATACTCAATTTTAATCCTGTAACTCGGTTTTAACTCTGTCATCACTTTAGAATATATAGGAAGATACAGTATATGAATCACATTCCATGGTAGAAATAATACACATAGCAGTAAATGGGCAGAGCTAGGCTACTAATTGTAAACAAACAGTCCATGCGCCACGAGTAGCGCAGAGCCGTCTCTCTCTTTGCCGTCCCATGGCTGGAAGGGTTACATGTTTTGATTGGTCCAGAAACCAATCAAAAAAGGGTCTGAAAGAAAAATCATTAACATGGTGAGACCCACCTTTATGACGTCATCAATTTGTGTTTCACCATGTTTATGATTTTCAGACTTCCTTTAAGTAGTGTTTTCTCCACCGTTGTCACCACACAGGACATGCAGGTGTCGGGCGTGGAGGACGACAGCCGGGCGCTGAACATCGTCATCCACAAGCCCAGCTCCAACCCCCACGCCAGGCCGCTGCCCATCCTGCAGGCCAACTTCATCTTCGCCGACCACATCCGCTGCATCATCGCCAAGCAGAGGCTGGCCAAGGGCCGCATCCAGGCCCGCCGCATGAAGATGCAGCGCATCGCAGGTTGATCATTCACAGCCGATCTGTTTGCTTAGCGCAGATTCGACTAAGTGTATTCTAAGGAATCCTGGAATTATATGCATTTGTGCCCCTGGCCCCACATCTCAAAATATTTGAGTAGAATCAAAGAGCATTTCAGACTATTAGGCTTTCTTACTTTTATTTATAGTTCTTACTACCCCACCAAAGATGTCCAGGTGTTATTGCTCCTTTAGACAACATTTTACATCACATTTGCTTTTTTAATGTTTAAATCACATTTTTATTAATGGTTTAAATACATAACATAATTTAACATATATAACATACTGTATATAACAAAAACAAGGCCCATCACAGAAAGGCTTACAGTAGATACAAACATGAAATAAACAAATCATATACATAACATTATAAAACCACAACATTTCGATGCAAAGACCTTCTCTTTGATCCCAGTCTCCTCCTGGCTTCGTGCCATAGTGCCCCTGAGCAAGACACCTGTCCACTAAATGTGTTGGTGGCCTGCAGTGCATACAGTAGTTTCTCTGCAAAGACCTTCACTCTGAAACGTTGTTCCCCAAGATGAAGAGTAAAGACAACCTGTGTGCTTTCTTCTATAGGGAACTTATCAGTGGCAACTATCATGCAAAAGAGCTGCTTGTTGACATCCCAAATTTGAAATAATGTTTATATTCATTGGACAAATGACTTCATGTTTTAGCTTGGTTAAACATGCATTCACTCCTGAAGCCTGGATGTCATGTTTAACCAAGCCGAGAAATGACATCATATTTCTGTTTCACCTCAACCACACTTAGAGGTGGAGGGTTTGTGCAATAACACTGAGTTTCTATAACACTCATTAGTGCAACAGTCATAGTAGCAATGTGTTTGTTTACGAGCACAGGGCGATTCTGCAGAATTACGCACTAACACACTCTCACACCAAGTCTCACGCCACACGCTCACAAACAATAGGAGTGGTGGGAAGTACTCAAATGTGTTAACTTAAAAGGGAAAGCCACTCAATTTCAACTAAGTCATTAAGCCCCACCCCCCACCACCCCCGCATTTTGTGCTGCCTAGAACTGTAGGTCTGAAACAGTGACTTAGTAAAGGACTAATTTGCATCCTAGCCACTAGCCTGACAGTGCCAAGTTTCCAAAGCATTGCATGCCTTCCCCAGAAGGAAAAGGGCCACACTGTGCAGTGATAATGAAGGCCACACAGTGATACACATACCTCTCAGGCCTTAACGATGACTGTGACGGTCATTTGAGCCGATAGAGGCCTTTTGTACAGTCTCACACACACACACATGCTCATTGTTGTACCTCTTTTCTGTCTGACCTCAGCTCTGCTGGACTTGCCGGTGCAGCCCAGCGGCTCGGAAGTGCTGGGTTTCGGTCAGACGGCCAACGCCAGCCCCAGCGGCCTGCCCTTCCGCTTCTACGAGCAGTCGCGGCGAGCGCCCAACGACCCCACGGCGAGCAGGCCCGTGTTCGCCTCTGTGGACAAAGTACCAGGTATAAGCGACGACCGAAGACGGTCCATACAGACTTCCATCTGGAACCCGGCTCTGTGCGCTCTCTCTCCACTGCCTGGGGCTTGTTTGCCATTAGTCCGTTCAAATCTTGAATCTCATCAGCATTGAGAAAAAGGGCTGTTTTGTGAATTGGACCTTTTACTATTGTTTGGTTTGCTTTCCAGAGGAAGGATTCTACTGTACTCCTTCATGGCCATATCTCTCACCCTCCAAAAGCCTAAACATAAGTGCCTATACACAGAAAAGTAGATAACTCAGACCAGTATTGGGTCGGGTGTGAGAAAGCAAGAGCTTGAAGAGGAGACACACACTTCAAAACTCTGCAATGCGGTTATTTTACGCTGCAGAAATTTCAATTTATATTGTAATAAAGCTTAACGTGAAATGCAGCGAAAGCAACATAAATTTTATTTGATCTCGGAGGAAACAAAAGTATGATCCCTCCCCACCCCCACCCCCACCCCAGGCCACACACAGAGCACAGTGAGCCTGTGTGCACACAGAGTTGGCAAGACTTTCTCCTCATAATGAAAGTGCTTTTTACTTGCTTCTCCTTTCCCTTATTGAAGTTCATTTTCTTTATAATTGATACCTGCACAAACATATGAACACACATGCACGCACACACACACACTCACACACACACACACAAAGAGCACTGTTTAAAGGAGAATTCCGGCCCAAAAGTTTTTTTTCATCTTTATTTGCAGTTTATTTTTTATTTTTTTAAGTGGTCCAGGTGTTATTTTGTGAAAATACTCCTTTATGGCTGTTTCCCCTACCCCAAAATAAGCTTATAATGGGGCCAAGGGGCGTGCATCGTGCAAGTTCAGCTATATACATCACTCCAAAATGCATTTTTTTGCTATATATTGTGTCTCCCCCATGTCAGTACTGTAGTAGTGAGTTAACACTCACACTTTCACTTTCACTTTTGGATCAGCAGTGATCCAGCTGTCTCAAAAGCTGGGGGCGTGGCACATGGTTTATGGCTGAACCACTGTGGAAACAAAAGTGAAAGTGCGAGTGTTAACACACTACTGACATGGTGGAGACGCAATTTTACAAAAAATTGCATTTTGGAGCGATGTATATAGGTGAACTGCACAACGCCCATTGGCCCCATTATAAGCTTATTTTGGGGTAGGGGAAACAGCCATAAAGGAGTATTTTCACAAAATAACACCTGGACCACAAAAAACTGCAAATAAAGATAAAAAAAAACTTTGGGGCCGGAATTCTCCTTTAAGGTCTGATTCAGGTTTAAGGTCTGGCTCAGGTTTGAGTATCTGGAAAAGCCGGCTTCAGCCTTTGTTCTGATGCTATGTAAATATATAGGGCTCCATGTTTGTCACTCACTAAACCTCTTGAATCTCTAAACTTCTTTGCCTTTTTTAATATTAACTAGCCAATCTACTGTACACTGACACATCGCGAGAGTGTAGACTCAGACTGGCGAATTTAACTATTTCAAAATAGTAAAAGAAGTTTTGGGATGGGGGTGGTTGGGGGGGGGGTCATGAATCATGGACAAAGCAACATTGCTGTAAACTGTACTATAGTAGTAGTAGGACACAGCGATAGCCGTTTTTTTTTTTTTTTTTCACATGCACTCACACAAACACACACACAGACAGGTGTTGACTCAGAGATACAGTGACAGTTGCTATTGAGGTTTAGGTAATGCCTGATACATCACGCATATCAGTACACGTGTTCATTGCGGATCTGTCTGTTTTCCGTGTGTGTCCGTGTCCACCAGGCTTCGCCGTGGCCCACTGTGTGGCCCAGCACAGTCCGTCTCCACTCTCCTCCCCCTCGCCCCCCTCCAGTGGCAGTGGAAGCACGGGCCGCTGTGACTCTGTCACTACCAGCACTATATCTGCACAGAGCCCCACAGGTACACACACACACACACACACACACACACACACACACACACACACACACTAGTACCACAACTACGCACTGCATCGCAGCAACACGCGCATAATCCACATACTTAGGGAATTAATTAGGGGAATGTCAGGACATTTAAGAAAACTTTTCTGAACTTTTCATAGTTAGATCTAATAATTTGCTCTAGAATGGCTTGGTTCTGATGTGGATATCCAAACGGTCTACCAAAGGGTCAGTGGACCTACACTGACCACGGACCTGAAAGTGGTAGTTTGAGCTCCAGACAGAGTCGCATTAATGTTATCTTATCCTGTTTTATCTTTTATCAAGCGTCATGTATCGTGTCAATGGCTCCGAATAAAGTTTCACTTTTGCTTTTGAAGAGTTTGACTTTTTAAAAGAAACGAAAGGCTTCAAAACCGTAGCTGATAAAGAGGAATCAATGAGGCAGTGGAAACATTTTCTGGAAATATAATACAGTCAATTATTGTTAAACTTTTTTTCTTGTAAGCTCTTCACCGTGTTAAGATGGTAGAGCTGTGATAAAGGTAGAGCCTTAACACTTCATGACTACCATAGCACATTAAGGCCTCAGGCTGATTCTACAATGCCACCTAAACCAGCAGTTGTCACAAGAGAAAGACAAAGCTATATGGTTGACAAAGTGCATAGCTGCATACCTGCTGAACCAGTCAACACAGTGAACCCAGTAACCCACATTTTTGTAGATATTTGCCTTTCTGACATAAACATAATAAATTACAATGGAAATGTGAACTTCACTTGCACTTCCCTGGTCCGGCTTAGCAGTCCACACACCTTGGCTGGTAATCCAGCATGACAGTATGTTACAGTTTTGAGTCCCGATCCCGTCCAAATTTTGCTGTGTATTATACCTCTATCCATAAAGGCCTTAATGTCCCAAACCTATCTTAAAAATGAAATGGTACTTGCTGATGAGCAAGATTATTTTTCACCTGAAAAGAACAACACACACACTGCTTGATTGCCATTGAGTGTTGACTGCACACAATTCCACAATATTATCATAATTGTGTCCAGATTTACAAACCAAACCTCCTGACAAAAGTACACTACAACCGCATTATAAAATGTTCTTGTTTATGTCTGATATCAAATTACTTTGCCAAGTTCCCATTGTAAAAAAATGATTGTATGTTTTTCAAACTGCGCCCTTGCTCTCTTACCTGTGTAAGTATACCGGTAATGCAAGAAAACAGAGCCTTGTCTGTTTCTTTTTAGTTCCTATTATAGTTCTGTCTTTAGTGTACCATGCACTAACGTTGCTACTACCACTTGCTACTGATGCTGCAACTAGTACTGTACAACTACTGCTGCTTTTACTAGTACTATGCATGTACAGCACACAGTCTATGTCCACCACTTCTTTTTGCACATCTCTTTGCCAGGGGCTTTTTTGAGTTTGTAGAAAGTGATAAACTTGACGAGTTGCGAGCTAAATGCCATTAGCAGGATTTCAACATTACGACTGTTAATAGAAAAAGGATACTTTGTCTGAAACTTTTAAATTCCCTGGGTTAAGAATTAGCGCACTCCTTCTTTTCTAATGCACTGCAATTCGTAAATGCTTGAAGTATCTCCATCTCATTAAAAGGTGCCAATGCCCCCCCCAAAAAACAGATTCCAAATCAACGTAATAACCTAGTAAGCACTTTTTCTTTAAGCACTGATAACAAAGGCCTGTTTGTGTAGATGTATGTACGTGCACAGAATGGTTTGTAGCATGACCTACACAGATAATTGGGGTATTGGGAATGAACACACTGCACTGCTGAGTTCATACACTGCTGTGATTTTTATTTAGTTGCACAGCATGTTTGACACTTTATTCAAAATGTAAATACCAACATACCGTAGTGTTAAATGGAAACTTAGGTCTAGTTTGGCTTATTAGCTAGTTATAGTTGAGCAGCCGACAGGCTCCTTTTGTTTGAAGTGGGAAATTTGTTATAGTCTTTTATTGGACTAAAATATTGTCTATATGTATACATTCATGAGGCCACTTGCTGACCGTTATTATTTATTTATATACAGTATCTATATATTTTTGTATTTCCATGGTTCCATTCAAAGTGTTAGTTTTGCATAAAAAAGCTAAAATAAATGACCATAGTCACAAAAAACCCTATTTGATGAATTGGCCAATAGCAACAAAGGTCAACAAGTGGATTCATGAATGTACATACGTATATAGACAATATTTTAGGCCAATAAAAATACTATGGGCTCCATTTTCATCACCCTTATCCCTAAACATCTTTGCTCTTTTTAACTATTTTGAAAAGGGCTAGTTGAACCATTCCAAAATATTTTTCAAAATAGTAAAAAAGGCAAAGAAGTTAGGGATAAGGTGTGTGACGAAACAGGAGCCAAAACATAATACCAAATCTCCCACCTGTACGCCTCGCCTGCCAGACTACTATAATTAGCCTTCACTAAGTCCCGCCCCAATCGGTCCTCGTCCAATAGGCACGTTAGCAGAGGGGGGACAAGATGACCTGCATCGCAACAGCTGCATTGGCATTGGACGGTGACTTGGGGGAGGGGTTTAGTGAAGGGCAAATCCCATGCTGGTTAGATAGATCCAAAATTCTGTAGAGGAAATGAAATGGCATGCCTAACCATCACTAACACCTCTGTCTCTGTCCTCTCTGCTTGTGTCCTCCTCACTCACTCACCCACTCACTCCTCTCCTACAGACGACGGCACCTTTCTGGAGCACACCCCTCCCTCTTCCTCGGGTGGAGAAGGGGATGGAGGTGGTGGTGGTGTAACAGTGGTCTCCTCCTCTGCTCCCCCAGTCTCAGCTCCTCCCACCCTGGCCCCCAGCCTCACGCCGGCCTCCCAGCCCACCATCTCCCTGCTCACCCAGGACGACAGCGACTCCCTGAGTGTGGAGTCCCTGACGCTGCTGCCGCCCGCCGACTCCCCGCACCTCCACCATGCTGCACTGGCCGGCGCCGCTGTGGCCGCCTCCACCGCGCTCTCCCTTCAGGTACACCATGAAAGATGTTCGCAAGACTGCCGTATTACACTGGGAAGAACTACATAAAAATGTAAAGCCAAATGTGAGTGTGGGGTTGCTTTATACGGTACATTAAAGGTAATAGAGGCAACTTTTTACCCCAAAATCAAAATAGATATATAGCAATATTTTTTCTATTTTTCTCCTTTACTTTGCCTCTACTTTGATTTTGCAGCTGTTTCTCTGCAGACAGACACTACGGGCTCCATTTTCGCCACTGCTAAACCCCTTATCCCTTAACTTCTTTGCCTTTTTAAACTATTAAAAATGAACATTTTTCAATAGTTTAAATGGCCAGTCTACAAGCTCACAATGTGTCAATAGATTGAACTATTCCAAAAGGTTTTTCAAAATAGTAAAAAATGATAAGGGGTTTAGATGGTAACTAAGATGGAGCCCCAAGTCCTGCAGACGGTTCAGAACTTTTTGTCATCAAATCGTCGGGCTCAGGACAGGCGTTGCTAATTTGTGAGGGTTGTGTGGGGTGTGGAAGCGTTTTAGCCAATCACAGCCTCTGTTTTTTGGCGGGGAAAGGAGGGCTGAAAGGGGGAACTTAGCATAACCAGTTGACATTGCACGTCAACATAAACATTGGAATAAAACTAAATTACAGCCAAGGATGTGTCTTTCTGCAGGAAAACACCACAGCACAGTTATGGTATATACAGTAATTAGTAGCGGCTGTTGGAGGGTGGGAAAAAAGGCTAAATATTATATATTTTGATTTTATGCTTAAATATTGTCTATACTATGATACTTTTTTAAGAACAATAATTTGTCACATTTAATGGAAGTGGCTGAAGATGAGTAGTGCTGCTGTTTTTTGTGTGTGTGCGTGTGTGTGCGCGCGCGTGCATGTTATTTTTACAACTATGACTAATTCTATTATTGACGATTTCATCAAGAAAATAAAAACTAGAGTAAACTGTTAGCGGGGGACTAATTTAGAAGTGATCCAGTAGAACTAAAACACAAGTCATTTGACGCATTTCTGTTACGGTTTCATGAACTACACGCTTGTAGATCTGGGCTGTTTCCAGCAAGTCCGCAGGCACAGAATAACATTTTAGGCGAAACTTAGACCGAAACATTCCAGCTGACTAAAATGTGAACGAAACTTAAGTGAAAACGATTCCAAAGACTATGACTAATCAACTAAATAAAATCACCACTCCCTCCAGGGGCCACACGCCGCCATCGCTGAGGAGGACGATGACGACAACGGCAAAGAGGAGCCCGGCGGAGAGGAGGAGGGAGGAGGAGGAGGAGGAGGAGGAGAGGCCGGCGAGGACGAAGAGGTCAGAGGAGGAGGAGGGGAGGTGGAGGAAGAGGAGTCACAGCCGTCAGACGAGACGGAGACGGACGCGCCGGCCGGGGAGGAAACCACGGCGGCGGAGGAACCGGATGCATCGTCTGCACCAGCGGAGGAGGAGGAGGGAGGTGCATCTGAATGTGGAGATAAGGGTGAAGATGATCCGCCTCCAGCAGAGGTGTTAGATACAGACACGCCCACGGCCGACGGCGCCGACGAGGACGGATCGAACGAGGCGCGCACACACTCACCAGAGTCACCTGAACTGGATTAAGACGACTACACAAAGTGTGTGTGTGTGTGTGTGTGTGTGTGTGTGCACATACAGAAGGGGGACAGTGGTCGATGGCATACACTGCAGTATATTTTCATGTGTTGAGCAGCGGGTCGTTTTTTTTGTGGGGACGGGGGACTGTGACGAATGGCGTTGAGCTTTGTGCAGGTGAAGGATGACTTTTTTTTTGCTCACAGGAGTGACTCAAAGGACACCCGTATGCACAGGCTCACGAGAAGCTCAAAGCACAGTGGAGTTTCTGTGTGTGTGTGTGTGTGTGTGTGTGTGTGTGTGTGTGTGTGTGTGTGTGTGTGTGTGTGTGTGTGTGCGTGTGTGCGCGTGTGCGCGTGTACGCGTGTGTGCGTGTGTGTGTGTGTGAATAAAGACTATGTATAGGTGTTCATTCGCTCGACCAGCAAAGACATTTTTTTATTCATCCTGTTACAGAAGATTCAGTTAAGGTCTCTCTCATACATTCGTACGTATACGTACATACATACTGTACATGTGACGTGTGCATTACACACATGCATCCACATGCGCCTTGCTACAGCCCGTTCTTAGAGCAACTAAGTTGAGAGTTCATCTGCAAATAGCACTCGGATCAATGTTTAATATTGATTGTACCGCACAAACACGTTGGTTTTAACTGCCGCTAAACGGGCAACACAGCAGTCTTGTCTTATCGCGTGATGATGCTGTACGACCTGCACCATAACAACGCGGTCATTTCACACTTACGTACACAATAAGCTACCAGCAAGGATACGTCAATTTAACAAATCTACTAATTAGTTTCCTTCATTGCTACGTCAATCACTAAGGCCTTGTGTTAGCGACGTGTTGGACGGTATGGTGCCTCAGAGGTTGTAGGTTGACTATGGTCGGCGGGCGCCGCAATGCACAACAATGCCTGAATCGGTTATAATCCCTCTGGGGTTTTCAAACCACGCCACGCTGGCCGTCGGTGGCGTGAACGCCGATGTCACAGTTCTTGTTTGTGACAGGTTCACACTGGGACGGTTCCCTGGTCATACTACTGGGTTCCCTTGTGCATATTATGTCTACAGAGGCACTTCACGGTGGATACATTGGGGCGTCATTGTGTACTTCCTAGGTCATTGGTTCCCGCACCTTTTTTATTAAAGCCTGTGACCCCAAAAGAGACATTTGGGGACCCAAACTACTGAGAATAGCCAATCTACAACTTGTGGATCGGCCAATTCCCAAGATTTCTTTTGTAGTTTATGGAATTCCTGCGATTTTTCTTTGATTTCAGCGCAAAATTGCTGAAATAATTATTGAATTGTGTTTGTAGTTTGTGAAAAATATCTGTTGTTGCAGGAGTGTTTTAAAAAAAAACACAGAGAAACTAGAGAAACAGAAATAAATAAAGCGACCCCTAAAACAACAAATGGGTCCCGACTCCCAGCCCGGTGTTTGGGAACCAGTGGCTTATTCGGGTATAAAGATGAATAGCACCTGCGTTGCACATGGGATGCCTTTGTTGTAAGCTTATCCACAGTCTGGCCAATCGTCTTGCCCTCTCTGCCTCCCTGTGCATATTGGAACGTGTAACCACATGTCGGCACTGTTCCACAACGGGGAGGAACAACAACACGGCGTTCTCTCGGAACAACGTGCCGGAAAGCTGAACTCGTCGAGGACAGCCCTCCTTTCACCCTGTAACCAGAAACCATTCTAAGGTGTCGTTTTGCCATCGGTGTCTGCTATGCATCACAACACTGGATTGAATGTATTCTACACATTTGTCCCCACAGGTGTTGACACAAAGTCTGAACATGTATTTATGGTATACATTTTATTTTGCCTTCTGCTTTGGTTTTCATAGAGACACTGTACAGGTATAACTGATGTAAATGATTGATGACTTTCATTTAGGCAGAGAGTTGGAAAAATGGCCTGTCTTTAAAAGTTGTCTGAACACGAAAAATCATAACTTGCAGCCTGTGATCGGGTGTCTCCAACGGGCAATCTCTCCCCTTCGTCCTCCTACTTAATCAGTTGAATAAAGCTTTACTACTGCAATAAACTAAAGAGCTAAAGAACGAGAGGAGAGATGAATGTAACGTGATGGACAGCCCCTCGGTATCACTCCGTTCAGTAGAGTCAATCGATCAGCAGGAAACAAGATCAAAATGTACCTTATGCATATCTGCTTAATTCGTTTCTTGGCTCGCAGCAGTTGAAAATTGAAACCGCGAGGAAGTAACGTGAGTGCAAGCGTGTTAATTGATTGCAGACTCTCCCCTGTCCCCTCTTTATCGTTTTAATCTTTCCCCCTTGTCTGGTTACTCTCACTCTCCTCTTCTGGGCCTCTTTCCAGACTACTTTTTTCCAACTTCAAACCTTTCCTTTTGAAATTAACTTAAGTCTTAACGCTTGATTATCACTCTTTTATTTTTAACTTATGTACAGTCATCGAGCGAGTTTAAAAAAAGACGAGTGAATTCAAAGCAATACTCCTTATTCTCTTTTTTCTCTTCCGCTGTACTTTTCAACCTGGTGTCTGTTCATAAGCTGCAGCAAGACGGGCCAATAATAATATGACAACTACCGTGCTAATAATTAGGGTGACGAGTCGTTCTCTGATTGTAGTGTTTCTGTATGTAATTTTGTTTGTACGCTCTGTAAATGCTTTTGGCTTTTAAAAAACCTTGTAATTATTGTTATATTAAATGGACAGAAACAGAGAAATAATTGTAAGATGCAATAAATTATTCTACTTTATTTGGTGTCTTTGTTGCTGTGTTCGGTTTCTCTCACTCTTCTGACATTCTCTTGTGTGTTTTCTTGATTTCAAGAAGAGAGGCGAAAGTTGACGTGTTTTTGTGTTCATTCTACTAAAGGTGGTTGAAAGATATCAATGGTAGCCCTAATGCTTTCATTGACTTCTACAGCATCGATACCTGTTGTCAGGAGGGCCAGATCTAGCAGCGACCAATGACCAATTTGTGACCAATAACTAATGGTCACAGTTGGATAGAGACAGAAGTCCCATTAGTCCCAACATGCGAAAAGGTTGGCGAACATATACTGCTCTGTGCTTGCGGTTATGTTTTGGGTTTGATGGGGTTAGTAATTCAGCACTGCTCTGTTTGCGGTTATGTTTAGGGTTATTTATATAG
Organism: Benthosema pterotum; assembly: GCA_039105355.1. Classification (NCBI taxonomy): domain Eukaryota; kingdom Metazoa; phylum Chordata; class Actinopteri; order Myctophiformes; family Myctophidae; genus Benthosema; species Benthosema pterotum. Next base: position 50,719,088 of record CM076965.1, read on the forward strand.
GGATCCGACCTATAAACTAGTTGTGACTGGATATCGCTGCTCTCGTAGTTGTTGCTCTGTAAAAGTGGAAATGTTCACTTGAAATGTTTCAAGTGAACATTTTCTGTGCGATGTGTGGGCGTTCTATCCATAAGATCAAGCTGTTTTAGCATCCTCATGACATGCTGTCATGACTTCCTGTGTGTGTGTGTGTGTGTGTGTGTGTGTGTGTGTGTGTGTGTGTGTGTGTGTGTGTGTGTGTGTGTGTGTGTGTGTGTGTGTGTGTGGCTTTTCTGTTCTGTCACCTTGTGGCCTGAATGTGCTCTCTTCAGGGAAGTGCGTATGTGTGCGCGAGAGTCTGTGTTCCCGGTATGCAAAGACATCGAAACCCCTTCATGTGGCTTTCCTCTTGATCAAAACAGCAGTTCTAACAATGCTAGAAGAGAAGAAGAGGACCCACGTCGTCTTGTCTGCCTGTGCCTGGCCTCACACACAAACACGCAGACAGCTATAGGACCGATGTGAACTGGAGCTTCGTTCTGGTCGGGTTTGCAATGATGCACGCACAGCAAAGCCTTGTATAGGCCTCTGGTGCACAGTTTAAAAATAAAGATCACAACATGTAAAGTGGTGCAACTCTGCGTGGGGGGGGGGGGCATCGGAACTTCCAGTCAGACCCACTTCAAGACTTACCCCAGACCACACAAGATGCGTGGAACCCACAAGTTACTCCATACGCCACAAGTTTCCCACCCGGATGGACAGACCCAGGGATGGACACACGTAGCTCCTAAAGGAAGTGGTTGCACCACTTAAAAACAGGCCAGCAAGCACTTTTTTTTTGCTTTTTCATGGCAACTAAAGTGTTGGCCTTAAAAGGGTCCCTGGTGGCTAATAAGACAAATACGGCTTAAAACATTATACCCGCCCTCTGTAGCTAATAATAATAAATAAACAAATAAAAACACTTTCATTATATAATTTCTTGAATAAACATCAAATCTTTCACTCAATAGGAACTGCTCCTGTCGCATGCTGATGATGTCATATGTCAGAATCAGAATCAGAATCAGGTTTATTTGTCATATTCAGCAGGTTGAAATCAAACAGGTTGAAGTTCAAACAGTTGAAATGAAATTTGAAATGAAATTTGTCTTGCTGTCCATGTGCATGTGTGTGATCCAGCTCTGTGGAACTGCATCATGTGCTATCAAAAACTTTCTCATTTTAATATGAGCATCAAAGCAATATTTTAAATATTATTATTAGCAATTCATATATTCCATAGGGCTGGTACCACTCATGGACATGTGACATCATCTTTCCTGCGACAAGAGAAGGTCCTATTGAGCGAAAGATTCTGTATTTATGAAAAAAATAAGATATTGAAGGTGTTTTTAGATTTACATTTTAGTTATAGAATGCATAGTATACTATTTTAAGCCAGGCATATGGGTCTTATTAGGCAGGGATCCTTTTAAATTAGATTTTTTTTTTTACTAGAACGACAATGTAACAATGTAACGACAATGTAACAATGTAACTATTCATAATTAAAACACATAAGAGGAGAGTACCTGAATTGCAGGAAACAGCTAGCGAGTTTCTGAGGAAATTCGTAGGAAAACCTTATTTCCCCTTTTTTTAAAGGGGAAATTCAAGCCAATAAACACGGTCAGGACCGTGATGAATCAGTGACGTCTTGATTGTGGCCACATTAAAGCAATCCAAAAATAGTCAAATCTGTCCCAGAATATCACCTGGTTTCATCCAACACAAATCCTGACCACTAAAAACGGACGTCCCTGCATGAACCAGAGAGTCAGTTTGAGACCAGACTAACTTAAATCCATAATAACTACTCAGATCTGATCCAGATCTGGTCCTCCAATGACGTTCAAGACTTGGCCAAATCACGGCCCATATGGGGATGATCATTTCCAGGACGTTTACACCAATTTATGTAATAAAGCTATAGCTATTCTGGCTTATACAACGGCTTATACAACGGTGCGGAATATCATAACTCTTGAGAGCGTAAAAATGAAACGTTTCATGTTTACGCTCTCAAGAGTTATGATATTCACTAATCTAAATTAGCACCACTTAATTAATAAGTCATAAGTCATGTTCATTTTGGTCTAATTTTGATGTTTTGCCTCTTTTGTTTGCGAAAATCCATCCTGGAATTGTAAACAAAAACAAAAAGAAATCTTTAGTTTTGGGGTCTGTGGGGTGAGGATGTGAAAAAGTTGAAAACCACTGCTCTAACATGAAGCACCTGACTATAAGCCTGGTGCGGCTTATAGTCAGGTGCGGCTTATACAAGGAAAAATCAGTATTTTGCCCCAAATTTAGCTGGTGCGGCTTATATTCAGGTGCGGCTTATAATAGGGAAATTACGGTAGATATGATAGATTTAAGTTAGTCTGGCATTAATCTGATTCTCTGATTGATCCAGGGACGTCCACTTTTAGTGGTCAGGATTTGTGTTGGTTGAAATCAGGTGATATTCTGGGACATATTTGACTAGTCTTGGATTGCTTTGATCTGGCCAGTGGCCACAATCAATACGTCACTTTACTGGACTATGAGTCGTACGCCTAGAGGGCTATAAGGCAGCAGGCCCAGGAAATAATCATTTCTTTTGAACTCTAGTTAATGTTTAGCTTAAGCTTTTCCTCTCAAAGGCGTTGCCATTTAATCTGCTAAACTGGAATGGTCTGTACGAGAATAAAACCGCAAACGTCACGCATTTGGAGCAGTTCCTCCTTTTCATTTCTCAAAATGCTGCGGAATATCCTGGAAATAAATACTACGAATGAAACTGACATGACTCATCAGCACGCAGACAGACATACAGACACACACACTTGACAGTGCGACAGTAAACTATGATCTCATGGTGTGAGACCTTCTGAAGCAGGAAACGCATGGCTCTATTTTTGTCGCTCCCTATTATTAAGTTTATTAAGTCTATCACATAGGTTATTATTAAGTCTTGTCGCTACCTTCAATCTCGTGTACCTTGCTGTGTAAGTGTGATGGATGAAGAATGACAGAGAGTAAGGAAGCATTGCGACATTCTACACAGCATGAATCATATTAGGTCTATAGGGTTAGGCGGGGGCATGGTGGTACTGTAGGGTTAGGAGTTCATTTGAAGAACTCTCCCACTAAGGAAACCCGTCTCTCATGAGGCTCTCAGCGGAAACAGTTTGCCAGAAAAGGAAAAACCCCAAACCACACTAACTGCAAGTCCAAATAAATCAACCTTTGCTGCTGTGTAGTGCTAATGCTGCTTCTCCATAAGGTGAATTTGTGCCACGTACTGCCATGCCTAATTTAGAATGGAGAAATTGCAATGTAGTTTTTCCAACTGAAAGTTGAAAAGTAGTTTGTTGAATATCAATGACATACAATAAAATGTATAGGGCTTTAAGGTTAGGCTTGAGGTAGCCTGGCCTATACTGAAATGATTTCGGCCTAGGAGGGGAGGGGGGCGGGGTGCCGTCCGTTTTTGGACGGCAAATGAGCTGATCTGATTGGATCTCACCAACGTGTCGTCATCCCCGGCCCCTCCCCCAGCACTCCACTGCTATGCTACGTCACATCGTTTCGAACGACGTCCACCCCGAAAGGTTGACTCCCACTTCTAGGCCACAGTAGCTAACAAATTAGTCCAGGCTTTCTGTTTTCGCGCAGCGTGGACGAAAATGAAAGCCTGGGTGTCGAGGCTAGGATTGAGGTTAAAGGTTAGGTTTCCTGGGAATCCAGTAAATGTTGATTGATAAGCTATCACACCGCATAACTAGACGATGATAAGCCTGTTAATGTAGGTTACACACTATGAGTCATACAAACGTTTTCTTTCAGCCACGGGCCCATCTCTAAGCATCATCCCTAGTCATAGATAGCAAGACATGCCACATTACTTACTGTACAGTAGTCCTTTCTATTCCAACACAGGCCATCTACAGGTATGAATCTTTTCCGCCAACATCTCCAGCTGTTTCCACACCAGTTGCTTCTTTTTTTTGTCTCCCTCTGCTCCATTTTCAGTGTGTTCCACGCCAAGGCCTTGGATATTGCCGTTTTGACTTTTTTCGACAGTGTGACCAATCCAGGGAACTGGTTCAGATATGCCACAAACATGCATTCTCACATGTGTCTCACATCGTTTTAGTTTTAAGGATTATAGCTATGGGAGGGAGGCATTCCAATACATTTTTGTTCTTTTTTTATTATTATCCCAGACAGTACTAATAAACCCCAGGAAATTACATCTAGCCACATAATGATCTACTGAATGTGACAAACCATATTGAGCCTCTGGGGCAGGCATGCCCATGCTGTTTGTGTGTAAAGTGCAGTGCGGTGTGCTGACTCCTTCACATTCAGTAGATCCTGTGAACTTCTGTGGCCACTGGCCAGATCTAATTTCCCGGGGTTTATTAGGACTGTAGTAGATAATAAAAAAGAAATTACATTAAAATTTTGTAAACAAATATGTATTTAGGACATGTTCGAATGCCCCCTCCCATCACTATAACTAAAAAAGCAAGGAATGTAAAACAATTAACACCCATCTTTTACTTTGTCTAACTAACATCCTAAAACAGTGGTTTTCAATCAGTGGTCCAGGGACCACCAGTGGTCCTTGAGAGGGTTCTAGGTGGTCCCCGGACTAATTGATAGAGAATTGGTCAACGAGATGTAAATCTTTGAGAGCGTAAATGAAACCAAATGGACCCGCTAAGGTCCATTTGGTTTCATGTTTCTCTCTCAAGAGTTAAAATATTCATCATCTGAATTAGCCCAAATCTACACAACTAGAGAATGGAGAAGATTAATGGTCATTTTGATCTGTATGTTTGCCAGTTTAGTTTGCTAAATCCAGACTGGAAATCTTTAGTTTTGGGTCTGTGGGGCTAAAATGTCATCAAATGATGGTCTGGGGCTAAAATGCAGAAAAGATAGTGGGCCCTGGAATGAGAAAGGTTGGAAACCTCTGACCTACAACATAAATCTTGGTTGAAAATAAACAAAGTCGTCCATTAACCCTCAGTGCCTACTACACTCCCTCTCTGGGTTCTCCCTCCCATAGATAGCAGTTCCTTCCTCTTGACACCTCTTCCTCCACTTCTGGTAACTGCTGCGTGTGTGATAGCAGGGGGCAATTTACTATCAGCTTTAATCCTACCCACCTTTGCCTACTTAGATGAATCAATGTGAAACTCACTGCGGAAATGACTTTGTCATTCCTTTTTCTCGTCTGTCTGTTGCTCTCTCACTGACACCAATACGCTCTGGCTGTTGTCAGTTAAAGGACCACTTCACCACTTTTCAATGAATCTTCATATAATAGGTGTGCACTAATGTACATGATAAAATATCACTATTTTTGTACTCATAGATTCATTATTGGGAGAACGATGGCTGCCATTTTTGGCATTGCAACTCTTCAGGATTAGAAAGCTTGCATTTTCTGGATTCTCCATCGATGATGTAATTGAAAGACTGGTTTCTGAACTGCCACAGCCCTCCTATGAGATACAGACTGAGTAGAAAAAAAAAACTATGGTATTTTATCATGTACATTAGTGAGCACCTATTATATGAAGAATTGAAGAAAAGTGACACAGCCAACAAGAATGATGTACTGTGTACACACACACACACACACACACACACACACACACACACACACACACACACACACACACACACACACACACACACACACACACACACACACACACACACACACACACACACACACACACGATGGCCAATAAATGAAAACCACAAGTTTAGATTCTATTGAAATGTGCACAAATATTTATTTTCTATAAAAATATATATTACGTCACATATTTCAGTAATAACGAAAGACAACAGAATAAAAATAATATTCACAATAATATCTTTCCTTCCGGTTAATAGTGAGGTTTGTGTGTGCTTGACAGAGAGGACAGTCACGTGATGGAGATATACAGTACTAAATACACAGGCACCGATCGGATCGAACGCCATCTGGGATGGATTGGTTTCGCCTGTCCCCGCAGCAACGGGACAGTTGTCGTCCGCCCCCCTGGGCAGGCAAAAGCAATCAACAAATAGGCGCATGTTCAGATTCAATGGAGGGCGGACGTGCGGTGGCGTTCGATCCGACGGCGGCGACGTACATTCATGGTGTGTGTCAATGTAAACTTTCACTGTAGAGTGTTCAAGTGTGCTACAAAACAAAGCCAACATGGGAGTCGTACGAAACATGACATTCGAAACATAACAACAGTACCACTGGGTCAGACGTCGGCTTACCTCGCGACAGAGGAGAAGCCGTGGAACTTTCACCCTCACGCAACAAGTGCGGTCAACTGTCCAAAGCAGGTCGCGGTCCGTTTGCTTGGCCCGTTGCACTCTGACCCAAGTCTGTGCATAGGTCACTGGCTGGCGCTCGTCTAATGGCGACCATAAACGGAGGGGTGGTGTTAAAGTTAATATTGTAGAGGTCATTAGTTGTGGGTAGTGGTAGTCTGTTAATGCAGCGCCTTTGAAACATTTAGGCTTGTGTTCGACCGAGCTCTGGCCTGTCGTCCAGGTAGGGACCGTGGAAGTCGAGTGTCCGGTGAAAAGAATGCGTTTTATAGTGCAGTGTGGCACAGCGCCGACGTGCAAAATGCGGGAGTGAGCCTGTCCATCAGAACTACTTGTCTTTGTGCCGTATCTGGGCTCAAGGAGCGATGCTGTCCTTTCTGAATACAACCGTTGCGTCACGGTCCGCCAGTCCGTCTGCCGCGACACGCCGGCCCAACACACGCTCACAACTTGTACGGGAACTCCGCCAGGAAGTCCTGCACCACGCGGTTCAGCGGCAGCTCCCGCGCCAGCCGCTCCAGCCGCCCGTCGCCGCCGCCGCACGCCGCCACCACGCGGCTCCGGCACAGCTCCTGCAGCGTGGGCGCGCGGCGCCGCAGCGGCGCCGTCAGGCTCCGCTTGGGCGACGCCACGTAGTGCTCCAGCAGGGCGAAGAGGCTGGCGAAGGCGCGCTCGCTGCCGGCCAGCGAGAAGCGCCGCGCCTTGTAGACGATGCGCACGCTCACGCAGGCGCCGCCGGCGTCGGCCGCCGCGCGGTACGACAGCGTGAAGAACACGTCCTTCTGGCGGCTGTCGCGCACCAGGAAGCTGCCGGGCGGCGCGTCCTGCAGCAGCCGGTGGGCCTCCTGCACGCCCAGCGGGCCCCAGTAGAAGCCGCTGCGCTCCAGCATGGAGGCCGTGTCCGTGATGATGCGGTAGTCCTCCTGGCAGCGGAACGGCGGGAAGTGGGTGCGAGGAGGGGGAGCTGATGCCGCCGCCGGTGCGGGAGGCGGCGGGTCTGGGGCGGGGACAGGGGCGGGGCGAGGCAGGGGCGCCGGCGTGCATCGGTCCGGGACGTCCCGTCGTTGGAGCCGCTCTGTCTCGACGGCGGGGCGCTGGGGCGATGGGTGCAGCGGGAGATGGCTGCTCAGCTGGCGTCTGGGCGATGGCGACCTCGAGGATGGAGGTGACGAGGAGGAGGAGGATGAGGATGAGGAGGACGATGAAGATGAGGATAATGAAGTGCAGGTTTTGTCGTGGCGTTCCACGTTGCTGAGTGCTACCATCCTACGGGGGAGAGTGGTCCGAAACCCTCTCCCATCGCTATGCGCCTCACTGACATCCTGGGGAAAAGACACGAAAAAAAACACTCGTCAGGATCATATAGCAGCTTATTGGGGCGGGAAGGCGTTCTAAGCACTTATGTTACACTTTGGCTATTGGAAAACAACAGATCTACGAGAGTGGCACGCCGTGAGCTTGTAGATCTGTTGTTTTTGAAACGTTGTGAAAATGTGGCGCTCCTACTGGTCCAAGGGGCAGATGTGTTCTCCATAAATAGAAGACATCTGTAGAATCAGGTGTGTGTGTGTGTGTGTGTGTGTGTGTGTGTGTGTGTGTGTGTGTGTGTGTGTGTGTGTGTGTGTGAGAGAGAGAGAGAGAGAGAGAGAGAGAGAGTGAGAGAGTGTTTGAACTCTAACACAGGCAGAGCTACTACATCTACAAATAACATGTCATAACAATAATTTACACTTTACATGTTCCTCAAAGGGGCACAGTATAACTTCACATACTTTACATACAGATACAACTGTGTATTTTAAAGTTTGCCCTTAAAAAACTCCATCATACACAGTCTGTGTGGCATATAAACAAACATCCATCCTGCATGATTTAATAAACTCCTTAAAAGTCCTAACTACAACAAACTGGCCAATATCTAACTATTAACTAACATATCACAGTAAGTAAGAGCATGTTTGAAATAATGGCATGACCAATTGCGAAATGCAGATATATTTAGCCATTCTGTCAACAATTCTAACATTTTTCACTTTAGCCCTGCACTTCCAGTTAAAGTGCCTGCTGCTGTGGTGTGTGGAGCTGCATCCTCTATGTCAATCAGTTGTGTGTTACTAATAGGTCTGTAAACTCTAACAACAGTCTTCAAAGCGCCACCTAGGTGGTCCTGGCTGCTTTCTTCTAATCAGACAGCAGGTTATTGGAAAGAAGGAGGGACCAGGCAGGCAGGCAGACAGACAGACAGACTTGCTGAGGTTCAGGTAAGCGGTGCACTGAAGTTTGTCCTCTCTAACCACATCCGTGGCTTGGAAACAACATTGCATTGTACAATACAATGCATTGCATGTTTCTTGACCATCGATGCAAAAAACGTTCAGATTGCAATACTAAAACCAGACATGCAGCGCCCTGGCTGGATGTTTTTTGGTTTTTGCACCAGAAAGCCATACTAAAACAGTAACACGCTGCTGAAAATAAACAATTCTTACCGTTTTGCGAAAGCACCGAGTTCCAGCACATAATGGACTAAGCGCTTCGAACAACAACAATCCAGTAAATGCCAGTGCAATCCCAAACTTTGATTCTTTTGTTTAGGTAATAATGTGGTGATCGCTGATGTAATCCAAACAGCGAACGCTAATATTACAATCCCTGCAGTGCGATGATTCACTTTGAATCGGACCGCTTCTATGTAGGCCCTTATAGATGTGTGTGTTGTTGTGTCTGTCTCAACCAAGTCTTTTTTTCTACCCATAGCCTGCCTTCATCATAGCTTATATACTACAGCCCTGTAGTGACATCGCGTCACCCCTCCCGTATAATAATCGAGTGTTCTCTAGTCTCGAAGCGTTTCCAAGAATTCATGTGACTCCTCCTCCAGTCTCTCTCTGTGCAGAGCAGTGCAGTTCATAGAAGCCTTGCCTTTTACTCTAAACTGCACAACCGAAAGTGAAACTTAACTTTGCACTGCGACTAAAATAACCCTTTTAACAGCCCATATTATATTACACACGTGTCACCATAAAGCTTTAGTGACCGACGTGATGGTTTTTGATCTCGTTTAACGAACTTTTTAACGAATATGATAGATCATCTCAGTCGTGATTCATATCCTAATGTGCAGTCATTGAGTCACTTTACACATTCGTACCTGCACCTACTAAGACTAAGTCATTACCATGGAAGAATATTGGGTTAGGCTATTTGTTGCCTGGTGCCCATTAACCACAACATAAATATCACATTTATTTCTCTGTATGGTGCTGAAATTGAATACAGTTTCAATCCATCAATAGACGTCGCCAACGCTGCCTCCTAGTGGTCGAATCATATATTAGTTATGATTCATTCCTGCAGGGCAATTTCTGCAGAACTGCAACTCCAATTCCTCATTCTCTGTTACCTTATCATGCACTGGTTCAGGCTGACTGGCTTCCACTTCAGTATTCATTCTACAGAAAAAGCAACTCCACTTGCATATCCATATTTGCACTGATCACAATGCGAATCATCGCAGGCATGGTTTCAAGTTAGCCCTCGTTCTTCGATAGAGGTCGACAGGACTGTGGTGAAGGTTGATAGACTGAAACGACAGATATATTATAGGAAGAGTAAAAGTCAAGGGAAATTCTAATTATGTCAGGGTTAGCAGATTGGAAAGACCACAACACAATTTGTTGTGACCTTGTAGGTCCACTCTGTTCAGATATTAGACTTGGAATAGAGGGGAAAAGTGCACCAAGTACATTGGTGAATTACTTTTTTCCCCCCAATAAAGTAATTCTTTGCCATAAGACTGGTGTGCGGGCCCTACTCTATACTTACATGATTCCATGACCAAGTACACTGCCAACTAAGTATAGAGTAACTTTATGTGGTTTGTCAAGAACTACTAGAAATTCATTATGGAGGCATTTAGAGTTTGATTGCATTTGTGATATAGATTTAATTAAAACCATTTCATATAGAAAAATGAAAAATAACTAGAACAAAAGGCTATCCGGACTGGCATCATCTGGTATGGACAGCTTAACATCTAGCGCCACAGACAGGCAGGCAGACAGACCAATCCCTCATTCATGCAGTGTCCTGCGATGGGATTATACGGTATCAAGTGTACGAAAGCTAAGGAAAGACCTGATGGGTTTAGTTTCACATTCAGTCTCCCTGTCTTATCTACTAGATTTAGTATGTTGATATATTAGGTGACATCTCAACAACCGTTTGACATAATCATGGCTAATTTTAATATTACAACATGTAAATTGTTGCTCGTCAAATGTTGTCTCTGGTTAGTTGTCAGAGTATAATGAAACTTATTGTCCTGCAGTTGTGAAAGACTGGGAGTGAAGAGGTTTATTTATGCAGAAAATGAAACTTAGCATAAAGAGTAAACAAACACTCCGGAGTTACATGCAAGTTACCAGTAAATATCTCTTCTGCATCTGTGTGCATGCGTGCAATCATGCATTTATGTGCATTTGCACATTTGCAAGAAATACTGTTTTATTTTATTTTTTTTTGTTTGTTTTTTTGCATGTACAGTATGGGCTTTGGTGTGCAAGTGTGCATGCATGTGAACACGCAGGCAAGCTTCCATTTGCGTGTGGCTGTTTAGAGACGGATGCTTGGAGTTTCATTTCTAGGAAACGGGGAATGATGGAGCATGCGTGCAGTGTCTGCGTGTGTGCATGTGTGTGAGTGTAGCAGACAGTCTATTTGACATATTGACTTTGATTGTGACTTTGTGAGCCTGTTGGATGGAGTGATAAGTTATTGAATCGATTATTAAGTTTCAGGAATATGCAGGCCTATGATCTTAAGCTCATAATACAGTAGCCTATATTAAAGAGACACACACACACACACACACACACACACACACACACACACACACACACACACACACACACACACACACACACACACGAGCGCGCACACACACACACACACACACACACACACACACACACAAACCCTTGCACACATACGTTTGTGTGCATGTAAGCAATTAACTAACTGGTCCCAGTTCTGTATTAAGAAAGTGTCTGCTTGTGCATATGGGCACAAGCTGCACATCTTTGCAGGAAATTATTGCCAGGTGCTCAATAGACAGCGGGCTACCTAGACTAAGTACAGCATGCTTCTGAACATAAGAGTTATAAAGCAAGTATTAAACAAGAATGCATATCGGACCCTTAATGCTAAAAAGAATAACCAGTCTTGGTTTTGTCTTGTAGTCTTTGGTTGCAACAGGTACAGACAGATTGAATGATGTTGGATAGTTCAGCCAAGTAGAGGACAGCACTTTTATTTAACTGTTGCTTTCGCTTTTGACTTGACGCTTTGGCCTTGCTGAGTGCACATTTTATCCATGAAGGGGCAATATAACAGATGGATATCGACTATTTTGCACAATAAAATCCTGATTGTTATCTCAATCTCACAACCATTGCAGGAGGTTCCTATGGTTTCATTTTCTCAATGTGATGAGGATTACACAGTCATGTAATGACCGATCACTTTAAGTCCATCTGGCTGTCATTATGGTACTAGTGAAAATGAAAGTAAAAGAATGTTGTGCCTGGATTTCTCCTTCGGGGTGCTGCTTATAGTAAATGCGAACTATTTGTCGTTGGAAGGCAAGCATAGACACACACTTGTGTCAACGATGTATGATTACATAATGTGAATTATGTGAACGTGCATTTTCAGTATTCCAGATATAGTTCTATGAACTTACAATAAGAATACAGTTACAGTATGTATAATGTCATAGTGCAGTGTTTGCCTGCCAGTGCAGGGAGAAGAACTGTTGGAATGAATATAATCTTTAGCTCATGCCATAGGCAACAATAACGTGTACAGTACAATTCATACAAACGTATGCCATAGCCTTCATTGTAATTCGGAATGTGTTCGGTCTTGTCCTTTAAAAATAACTAAATACTGAAACTAATACTGAAACTAATGAATACCTCAACAAAAACATTTTAATGAATGTTGAACTGAAACTAGCAAACGCACCCACCAGAAACTTAGTTAAAATTTGGAAATGAAATTATAATGGAAAGGAAGCTATAATAATAATAATAATACCAACTGAACAGTAAACTTTAATATATATATATATATATATATATATATATATATACACACACTGTATGTTTGCATTGTAGGCTACTACACACTGTACCAACTAATATACTAATGTACCAACTAATATACTGTAGCCGAGGCCAATGAAGAGATGTCATGATATCAGGGTTGAGATAAGAAAGAGATAATCCTCTTACAGTCGCAATACACAGGCCCTGTGCTTGGCCATTCAGCTCCCATTCAGTTCCACCACTCCTCTTGGCAATGTTGGAAAATAACTAGGTTAAGTAATAACAAACCACAATTATTTGAGGCATTTTTACTTCCAGTTTCAACATTTCATAATTCTCTACATTCTCTACATACATGAGCATTGTGTGCTAGCATCTGCTTTTACAACAAATATTTCTTACCATTTGAAAACTTGTTCATATAGAGTACTTTGTACTTTTCTTTCTTTTGAGTATATGTTTGTGCCGATACTTTACTGATACTTTTATTCACTTTGGACTTTTGCCATCCGTTTTGCATTATTTCTACATGTTTGCATTTTTGGAGGTGTTTTCTGTCACTGTACATTGGGATACATGTACAGTCCTCTGCATCATTTACCCATCCTAACTATGAGGAGTGGACAAATGTGTTGTACAAGTACACGTATGTACATTGTCTATTTTTGACGAAGATGTTATGTGTAGCAGGGAAAAAGGAGGGTCACAAGAATGGACCACTGGGGTCCCCCAGTCAAACCGATAGATCTGTCCTAATGGTAGCTAACCCACTATGAGTAATTTACTCATTCACTAGTATTCACATCATCCATTTATTTAGAATTATCTAATGAAGTTCTGTATTGCGGTCGTCCAGTGTTTTGGTCGGTTTCCAATGTACTTAGTCAGAAATTAGGCAAGTACGTCTTCCTCTGCTTTTCTCATGGGTGCTTTCCAAGTAACTATATTTGATTATCATCTACTCTTCCTGCTAAATACCACATAACTAAGTCACTGTGATTACAAGAAAGGTTGCAAAATCAATACAGTCCCCCCCCCCCCCCTATTCATTGTTATGACTGAACGTTGATAATAACTGAAGAGAATCCACACCAAAACACATTGGGCATGATACATAATGTCGTTGATTTTTGTCACTGATGCCCCCTTTTCTACATTTCACCATGAGGTCCCCCTCCCTCCAATGCAGTTTGCATTGGTGCAGGTTGTCTTTAGGTTGAAACTCCTGTCCCACGGGTCAAGGCTGGGTTTTTAAAAATCATATAGTGGCCCAATTATTTTATAGTGTGTGGTTTGATGTGATGTGCAAAAAAAAAAAGAAAAAAGTTTGGAGCTACTAAAATACGCAACTTAGAATAAAGACAATCTGCGCCACTGCAAACTGCATTGGAGGGAGGGAGACCTCATGGTGAAATGTAGAAAAAGGGGGCATCTGTGACAAAAATCAAGTCACAGGAATCAAGGTAGATTGATGCCCAATGTGTTTTTTGTGTGGAATTCTCCTTTAACGATTCTATTAAAACCATACAGAATCGACACATTAATGGCGGCGCCACAGGTTTAGTGCCCACATCTTCTGAATGTCAAAATGTGAAAAATGCAGATCTACAAGCTCACAACAGTTTGTTAATTGACCAGGTCAAAAAGAAAAAAGGTCCCACACACTGTCAGACACTGGCTAAGACACACTCTTAAGTACTTGCCAGAATGTTGGTCTTTAGAGCAGCATTCTGGCAAGTACTTAACAGTGTGTGCGACCTTTTTTTCTTTTTTGCATTGGTCATTCCGCTGCCCTACACACCTGTCACCAGTCTTTTGAGGTGAGCATTGACCTTTTTCTTTTTAATTGACCAGGTGAAATGAACTGTGGTTTTATTTTCATTTGGTATTTTTTTTTCTTCCTCTTCCTCTTTCTCTCACATACATGTATTTCTTGTTAAAGGGATATTTCATTTTCACTTTACACACACACACACACACACACACACACACACACACACACACACACACACACACACACACACACACACACACACACGCACACGATAAGATCACATGACCACAAGACCCAACTATGTTTTGTCTTTTTTTAGAAACAACTCTTTGCAATGTAAACAAAATGGACTGAGGGGCTTTCTTTGAGGCAAATGCACTCTTCTATGCACAGATGGATGGGATGATGTTGGATGGAATAGCGAAAGCAAAAGAATATAACTCTTTGACTTTAAGTCAGCGATGTTGACCTAATCTATTGACGGATGACTCTGTGAACATGTGTAATTTCCTAGTTAGAGAGAGTGGCGCGATGAACTCAAGACTGTTATTTCCTAGTTTTTCATGATTTTCTGGGAAGAGAGAACATTGTTTGTTTAGTGAAGGATTGGGGAAAGAACATCGAGCCTCATGCGTCAACCGCTGCTAAGAAGTTCTTAACCAAATTTGTTCTTAAGCCCATTTAATACGTTCTGGGATTCCTCTATTTCTTTGAGCAGTGTTTTGCTCATAGGCAAGAACAAAATCTACGCACATTTTGGAACACTCTTAGGATACCTTATTTTTGTTATTAAATGTAGGCAATCTGAAAAAAAAAAAAAAAAAAATGCGCCCTCTACAAAATGTGTAAAGGTGTGGTCTGGGGACCTCAATAGGTCCTTGAGGACATTCCAGGCAGTCCACAACAAAGTATGGAACATTTACACCACTTTAATCCCATTTTACACTTTGAAAATAACCAATCTACAAACTCACAGTGCATCCCATTACTGCCAATCTTGAGATTGTAAATCAGTTATTTTTCTCAACAGTTGAGTTGAAGCATCTCATTGATGCCTATTGGCGATAAGTTTACTAATGTGAGATACTGTAAATATTAAATTAAATTAGCTGTTCACTTCAGAAGTACCTCCACAATACAATTGAAACTCTGGTGTTCCACCATATTTATAGGGTATACTTTAGTTTAGGTATTCTTCATTCAGTCAATGTATTTTTCTCTGTGTGAGGTCCTGTGATTACCGAGTGCTGCAATCACTCACAGGTGTGACTGCAGTTAAGGCCATGGAGTCACGCCAAACCACATCCACCTGGGTAAAAATACAGGAAACAAAGGGAATTCCCAATGCCTTATTGGTGGATGGTTCCATAAGGTAATTAGGATGCTAATTAGGATAAGTGCAGGCTATGATAATGTGAAGGAACTGGCACACCCCTTCAACTTCGGATTCATCATCATGATAACATATTTTGCGAACAAAACGCCTACTTAAGAACGCTTCATGAATTTAACTAGTCTTCTCTCAGAAATTCTCTTAGGAAGAAATGTAAGAGGAAAATGTAACAACTTATTGGCGCATCAGGCCAATTTAGTGAAGAAGAGAGAGGATACGGTGTCTCAGTCTCATGCTGTGATGTCATACATGCAACAGAACAAATCATATTGTCCTGAAGCGGATGTCTAATCAAAATATGTTGTAAGTGTTCACTTTAGACTGTTTGAAGACAAACAGCAGATGACCACATGCACTACTACCCACAAGACAAACGCATGACACACGCGCAAATTATTGTGCAAATCCAGAGCAGCTGCTATTGCGTTCTTTGGTCTTTTTTACAGAACTGCTGATTGGCATAGCAGATGTGTGCACGTGTGAGTAATGCATGTGCAGTGTGTTCTCACAGACTTGTGCATGCCAGCAGATGCTTTTAACGAACATGCTTGTATTGTATATTCTATAGTATACTTTAAGCAGAGGTCACGTGTCACACTAAGGGGACATGCTGAACCCGATCTCTTTGGTACTTTGTTGTTGTTCCATACATCTTTTAAACGGCTCAACTCATCTTGCATTGAGCTAAAAGTTTTAAACAAAAGACAAGGGGTGACTATTCCTTACACTTGGTTTAATTTAGCCTGTAATTTGCGACTACACCCAGCCCCATGTGCAACAGATTTCCTCATCCGTGCACGTGGCGAAAAACAGGACTGTCCTTTGTTTTTGTGCCTCAGAATGTTCAATCCACGTGCACATACTGCCAGAATGCCAAACAGTTACATGTGCAGGCTACGAGTGTGTGTTTGGGTGCACGTACTACGTGCGTGCCTGTGCGCATGTCCGCATCCATGCAGACTGTATGATTACAGATTTCTTTGTTTTTTCACTTTTCTTTTTGATTTGTTGACATTCCAGCTGTCTGCATGTACAGTAATAATAACATCCAGCAGGGGCGGATGTAACACGTCCCATTTGGGGGGGGGGGCAAGAGAACATGTTGGAGGGGCAAGAGAAAATGGTATGGGGGCGGCTTCATTGCCCGTGTCGCTTCGCGCCACGGGTGATGAGTTTTCTGTTTTCAATGATGAAATGCTGTTGGTTTAGTGGTGACACAACTGTAGTTAGTTAGTAGCAGTAGTAGTGTTTCAAATCATTTTAAATAGAAGCCCTTTAATTTGAAATATCTTGGGTTGTTTTGCATGGCATCGTGTTTGGGGGGGCAGACTGGGTATTTAGGGGGGCATTGCCCCCCCCATGCCCATGCCTTGATCCGGCCCTGACATCCAGCCTGTGTGCGAGCTGAGACGTGTAGCATTCCACTGCATTAATGCATGGCAGCCGGTATGGAAACTAGAGCGAAAGTGAAATTCAAGTCTGTCCAGATCTTAACCCGATCTTTGATCAGCCTTTTCTTATTGGCTCATTGCCGAGGGTTTCAAAGAATCCTTTCTGTTTCCCCATCTCTGTCTTTATTCCTTGGCATAATGATACCTTTAAGGAAGTTTTGGGCTGTTTTTTTTTTTTAATCTGGAACAAGTGAGGTAGTGAAAGTCTCAAGTCTGATGTGGAAAAGGTTGTCCGGGGAAACAACGCTGAGGGAATATGAAAATGGAAATACTGAGGTTTCCTTTATTTCATTTGTTTTTCATTTGTTTTTTTCCCTTTCTTCCTCTCTGCCCTTCTCTCGCTATGTCTTGTCTTGCCTTTCCATGAAACCACATGACCCTGCTTGGTTGGGCCTGTGTGTTTGTCTGTCTGCCTACCAGTCTGTCTACAGCTAGTGGAATTAGATTATATCACATTGCTTTTGGCGAAATTGAGTCATGTATTTCATTGCAGTAGCAAGCATGGCAAAGTATTTGTTGCGACCTTACGCCTAACTCACAATCCCCGCCCCAAAGACTGCCACATTTACGACTGTGAGGCAACCGTTGCCTACCACGCCTCCTGTAGTGTAAAACAACAGAACCGAATTGCATTTGATTTAAGCATCCTGTTTGGGAAGTCGTCTTGCCAATGTCAGCGCTAGCGAGCTAAAACAGACCCATCCTTTCTCTAGAAAACGCCAAATGTTCCCATCTGCACCACTGAATAATCAGCAAGGACCTCCAAAGACCCATCCTTTCTCCAGAAAACGCCAAATGTTCCCATCTGCACTACGTGCAGCCTGTCAAAAACTGGACCAGTTTGGATTGTAATGACAGGTCACATAAGCAAGAGAAAAAAGTCTTTGTGTGTAAAATTCCCGTTGCTCACACCAAGCCCCCAGGCCATCGTGAGATCACATGACATCAACTCCCATATATGGTGTTGCAGAGTTTGCATCTTCAAGAGTGTGACTGCTGCCACCAGAGATGATTCTGGTGATGTTTCGTCCTCCAGGAGTCTGTAACCGGCCAGCAGCTCTACATCTCACCTCACTGACACCGGATTGATAGTTTTAACTCCTTACTTCTCAACTATGACATATTAAGGGGCCCTGTTGTTTTTTTTCTGTGTGTTCCTGATTCTGAATTATCTTTACTGGTCGGTCACTGATCTGTGTTCTGGATGGGTGAATGTGAAAATGTTTCCACTAAATGTGTGCAATCCATGTTTGTCTAGTAGGACCTGTGAACCTGGCTCATTTCCTTCCTTTCGCTTCATGTACAATGCATGCAATATCCTACACACACACACACACACACACACACACACACTTAGTGTCAGTGGTTCAGAAACGTTTCCGCTCAAAACCCCAAATTCATTTTCCCAAGATGCAAAGTAGTGAAAATAGATGTACAATACTTCTTAAATGCTTGCTTAAAATTATTTTTTTTTTTTATTATTTTCAAATAACATATTTACTTTTAAAAATGTTAAAGGGTGAAATTGGTCTCCGACCCAGCTATCAGGTCAGTTGCTGACCCACCGCATGGGGAAACTTAATGCCATTGATTTCAGTAGCTACTTTTGTGGTTTGACCCATGAGGGGACACTTCCTAATCATGCGTTCGTTCACATGAGCAGTGACAAGGCAAAAAAACACTGTCACCCGATACTCGTCACTGCGTGACAACATATTAAAAAGAATTGAGCTGGCTTCTACTTTTTGCCGTGACGCATTGAAAGCCAAACAACTATGTTTTTGTCTCATTCACCATTCTAACTTCTTGCTTGTGTTTCCACCACAACTCCTGCTGTAAGATGAAAAGCTCTGTACTACCTTTAACATTTACACAGTGTGGGTTGAACAATGTAAATGTAGAACACACCTGTTTGTTTTGTAGCTGTCGTTACTGTAAACGTAGGATTAGATCAAGCTCATGGTGTAGACAGAGGCCTTTATTTTGATGGTATTAATTAAGGCAATAATATATATTATAGGCATGTTTATATGAGCAGTACTACAGTACATGCCTAAATCTAGATATATTGCAGTAATACTACATTTCGTTATTTAATCATTTTAAAAAGTATAAATTAGGGACCATGTGGCAGGCTGTTTTATATTCAGATGTTGTATAAGTCCAATGCTGTGTTGTATCTGGTTTGCGGGTCATCCATGTTTTTTTTTTTTTTTTTTCACAATTTCATTGATTCGGCAATACATTAATGGGCCAGGTTTGGCCCTGAAATGCATTGCATGATGGTATCCTGATCCTGAAGGAGGATTCCAGCCATTTTCAAGATTTTTTTTTCTGAGAGCGTGCAAATGGAACCAAATGAACCCTAACAGGTTCATTTGGTTCCTTTTGTACGCTCTCAGAAAAATAGATCCTAAAAAAAAATCATTAACACAATTTGATGATGTCACATGGTTTAACCATCTGAATGTTTTTTTTTAGGTATATTAATAAGTATATTAAATGTTGAAAATGGGTTGTATATCCGTTTTAAGCTGTGTAAGGCAATTCATGTGTCTCATCTATAGTCCTCCACTAGCCATGTTTATAACCTCACAGGTGATTCAATGTCTGATTAGGCTTTCAATTGGTCTGGTTGAAAGCCTAATCAGACATTGAATCATCTGTGAGGTCATAAACATGGCTAGTGGAGGACTATAGATGAGACCCATGAATAGGTAGAGTAAGTATACTAGTCATTAGTAGACAGTCTTACTATTAGTAGTCATTTCATTACTAGTCATTATTAGTATATCAGTTTTCTATTTTGAGAAAAAAAGATGCCAGCACTTCTGATATAGGCCTATAATAATCACTTATTGACCACATCCAACCAACACTTGGGAATCAAAACCAAACAACCAAACACATAAATAATAAGTTAGTATAGGATAGCCTACTCTGTGTTGAGTAGTATAGTCTGTAGTTTAGCAGCACAAAATGCAGTACATGGATCAATCAGGACAAATGACAAAACAGAAATATTTCTGTGCCAAAATTTTCCATTTTTTTTTCTTGTCCTGCTGCTCAGGGCGTTGCCAGTCTCCTCTACCCTAGAGAATGGGGCAGGATTCCCCTCCTCCCACACACATCCACACACAAATACAACTGGAGTGATGTTGCAACACCACACTTTCACGGTAATCCCAAAAATGGCGTGCAAGTGTGGCGCCGCCAGCGTGGCATCTTTATTTTATGTGGATAAGTGACGATGATGAGTCACCTTGAATACATGCTTTGATAATTGTCTAATGTTATGTACAGTATGACAAAGGATGACTACACAGAAAAGGCGTGGCTGGTTCAATCAAACATTTCTTATGGGGCTGTGCCCACTTGGTAACCACAGTGATCCATTGATGTCAATTATAACTAAAACTAGGTCTAGGTTCCCCCTCCTTTTGGGCACAATATAGGCTAGTGAGTCATATCCTGTGGATTAGTGAATTGTAATATTGTAACTAGTGACTTATAACTATGGAATTCATATGGTGTTTGAACTGGGGAAAGACTCCAGGAACCCAGAGGGCCCACATTGTGCCTGTAAAACCAGGAGGCGTGAAATAAATTGGCGACTGTGGCATATGTCACGAAGTACGTCGCGACGGGTGGCCTCAATGGTCGCGACCATTGTGTCAACATTCGCGGGTTAAGCTTAGGTTTAGGCGTAGATTTTACTGAGGTTATGTTTAGGGTTGGGGTTAGTTTTACAAGTGATGCAACGGTCGTACTCGTATTAAAACAGTCAACAGTTTTCATAACTAATTTATAATGGTGACGACTAACTTATAATGGTAGCGGCATATAACACGGTCGCAAATTGATTTTGCTGTCTCTCGGTAAAACGCTTAAGATTGCTGGTTAAAACAGGTTAAAACAGCAGGGAATACGGTGATATGGGTATGTTCACACGCCCCCAGGTAATTTTTGAGCCTCCCACCATTCGGCAGACTAACAAAATTGTGTCTAGCTGTGTCTAACTAGCTATGTTTGTTCACGTGAACGATTGTATTTGTACTGTATGGTAAAGTGTGAACCCTGTGTACTGTATATGTCATGTATTGTCTGCATGTCTCCAAGACAAATTTCTTCCAAGGGAGACAAAATAAACAAATAAAGTAACCTCGTCCTATTTCCTCCATTTGTGCGACCGTATGTTATTGCTGCTGGAACGGCCAAGCTCTGTTTCACTTCCCCACACAGGGAAGTAACTTCATGACCTAATGGACAGGTTCACTGAACGTATGGCTTGCGAGCGAGAGCAAAGGAGAGGAAGAAAGGCGAGATAGTGTCATTCTGAGTGCGTGTGCGCCTCCCCCGCCTGCGTACACACACCACCAGCTGCGTCAAATGACTGCGCATCACCAGCTGTATTGGAACGATGTGTCCGAGAGTGCCATGGTGAATAGTACTCTGCGTGTGACATTTCGAAATAACAACTACACACAGTGACTGAGTAAAAAATGACATTCGATGCCTTCGTTATCTACGTTTTTGGAGCCTTGATCATTCCACAGTGTCAGACTGCGTTTAGTTCCACTGAATCCAATGCAGTTAGTCACAAGGTTGAATATTTATTATCTCGACTTTCACTTCCATAACAATTCTTGTTTGACAAAACATTGCATTGATGGTACAGATTGTACACATAAAACCTACACATAAAGTATAAGGTTGCTCAACGGTAGTTGGTCTACGTCGTAATACCTAAGGTTTGCTATTTCGATTTTGGCATTGGCTCAAGGTTGGCTTATCTTTGATGGTAAGAAGATGACCAGATTAGATTCTTATCTGTTTGTAAGTGTACTTCTCAGAAGAGGAGAAAGAGGAGGGGATTGATCAAGGTTGATATGGGGGCAGCAGTGGTTCAGAGGTAGAGTGGCCCTGGTTTGGGAATTCCCAGGTGTCCTGGTTTGATACCAGGCC
This sequence comes from Benthosema pterotum, assembly GCA_039105355.1. Classification (NCBI taxonomy): domain Eukaryota; kingdom Metazoa; phylum Chordata; class Actinopteri; order Myctophiformes; family Myctophidae; genus Benthosema; species Benthosema pterotum. Next base: position 50,741,141 of record CM076965.1, read on the forward strand.
ACTCCTGGTGGTTGTCAAAGTGTGAGCGTGACAAGAGCAGGTTGGTGTCCTGCGATGCATGATTACCTCTGCCATGGTGGGTGTGTCTTGACACGTGTGGATTGATGTTGTAAAGCGCCTTGGATAAAGGTGCAATAAAGTGTAAATGAACCATTCTACCATTCTACAGATGACTCAAGTGCAAACATCTTTGACATGTCTACTTGGCGAGTCTCTTCTAAATGAAACAACGGAGTCTGTTTATCCATCTGATGATCTGTTGCTTCTGATCTTGACCTTGTCTAACCCTTGTGTGGCACCACCCATCCCTGTCCACCCCACCCATTCTCGCTATAGTCTTATCACATGCATTGTGCGCTCTGGAGTGTTGTATGTATAGGGTGCTTGCTTACTTTTACTTTTAGAGTCCTGTGCACATAGGGTGACCAGATGTCCCTCTTTGCGTGGGACAGTCCCTCATTTTCAAGATTTTTGAAGCGTCCCACAAATTGAGACTCTGTCCCACATTGTGACTGACAGGCACCCATAGAGTAATAAAATAACAGAGGCCGGACTGGAGCGATAGCCCCGCCCCCTTGTTATTCATTTCAATACAAGTTGCTCATTGGCGCTTTGAAGCACCCGGAAGACCGCCGGAAGTGCGCCTATTTCCGCATTTGAGCACCAAAATTTGGTGCCCAAATGCGGAAGTATTTCTCCATGAACGCGCCCGACGCAAGGGATTATGGGAACCATGAACGAGCGCCGTCGCGCACGAGCAAAGGAAAAAAAACATCAAAAAGCATTAAAAACAAGCTTGTGGGTTTGCATTGAGCTTATTATCTGTCATATAATACATATGTTATGTTTTGAGAGGTAGTATATGACGTGAGGACCGCTGGTTTATTCAGAAAACAACTTAAACACAAACTGCCCTGTCCACGTGCACAAAGCAAACGAGCGTGCGTGCTCTCGGGGCGTTCGTGCATGAATTCCACCCGCCTGCAGTACCAAACTTGGCCACCAGCGGGGGAGCTTCAAGCCTGGAGCCGCTGTCTGTCGGTGTGCAGGCACCACTGTTCAAAATGCCCTAATAATTTGTAGTGCTCTAATAGTTGGATTTCTGTTGTATCATTTCTTGCTGTGTGTGTTTTTCTTTTAAAGAATCCCCCCATGGTACCACTATATTTCCACACTCACTCTAGAGAGGCCGCATTGCATACTGTCGTATCAAAAATAGCTGATCTACGATCTCAAAACGCGTCGCAGTGCGACGCGTTTTGAGATCGTAGATCAGCTATTTTTGATCAGCCGTTTTTGCTGTATGAAATGGAATCTTGAACGGGACATTTTGTCCCGTTTCCACACTCCACTTGTCCCACACATGCAACACTTCTGTCCCTCAAATGAACAGTTTGGATCTGGTCACCCTATGTGCACACAGTACTTGGAAAATTGCTTTTGAGAACACGGCATGCATTCAGGATATGCAAAGTCAGCAGCTTCCCAGAAATCCACTGCAATAATTCCAAGTAATAAATAACCGCCTTGATTCGTAGTTTCATTGTTCTCACAGCTCTTCTGTTATTTGTTTTAACTGGCTCCCCATTGGGTAACACACTGTTAATACATTTTAGCATAGACAGATTAAGAAATGATGGGCCCCTGGGCCTCCGCCAGCAAAAGGGCCCCCCCTACACTGGAGCATTTTTCTTCCTGGCGCGGTGCAGCGGCATTTCAGCAGGATTTACAGCATGGGATTGCTTAAAAATAATGAACACCGAAAATAACTAAGCCAAACAAATGCAAAATGTACCGCATCATGGGGTTTAGTGACACAAAATTAGCAAACCCATTGTTAACCCTTAGTGTCCTGAACGCGTTTTGGTGTTTTATCTGTTGAAAAATAGCAGATCAACAAGCTCATGTCGCGCCACCGAGTGGCGCGACATGAGCTTGTTGTTCTGCTATTTTTGAAAAATTGTGAAAATGTGCTGCAAATCTCTGAATACATTATTTTGGAAGCAAACATTTTATCTCAATTTTTCGCTTCTGGGGAACCCTGAGAACAACATGTTTTCAGATGGCGGTCTGCAGCCAAATATGGATAATTCTGGTGGTCCTTGGCTTGAAATATGTTAGCATCACTGACACAGGAGCACAGATTTTTCAGAAAAACTAGAATCTAGTGTCAGAAACTATAGAATCTAGTGTCAAAAACTCAATTTTAGCGTCAGAAAGTAGATTCTAGTGTCAAAAAGGAGATCCTAGCATCAGAAACTATCATTTAGTGTCAATAACTAGAATCTAGTGTCGGAAACTACTGTAGAATCTAGCGTCAAAAGCTAGAATGTTGCTGCAGCAACCTTATTAACACAATGGGTAATAAGGACCGTATGCACCACTGTTATTCACTTTTATGCCTTTTTTTTGGGGGGGGGGGGGGCTGAGCTTGAGCCTCTTAGCGATCACGCTGATACTCAAGCTCAGCCCCCCCCCCCCCCCCACCCCCCCTCATTTTTGCACAATTAGCAGTATAGCATTTTTTCATCTTTGGGGGAGTTCTTGTAATTGCGAAAGCTTATCTTGTGATGCATCACAGTCACGATGCAGTCAGACATTCTGTACATAACGTATCTGCGTATAGCTGGATGTCCTGAGGATAAAAATGCATCGATCAGATAGAGACCAGGCGTGGTATGACGTGCATTTACGATCAGATCACAGTCAAGGCCTTGCTCACTTGCGTTGTAACTTTGCACGTGTGATAACTTTTCACAGCCAGAGGCCATAGTGTTTCTATTGGGCCTCATAGTAGCCCTGGTGCTATAACAGTCGCTGTATACGCAGTACTTATTAAATGTATTTGGCCATCTACGTTGTAGATAAGCGGGCTTGATTGCCATTACCTAGTAGGCAACTCACGCAACTTACAGTCATAACATTTGACTTGTTATCAGGGACGAGTCTATGTCTATATGGTTGTGTACAAAAACACAAGTGAAAGCTTGATCTGGCTGCACTTTAGACTGTACATCAAATTGCCAGAGGCATAATGCAACCAAAACTATGTGTGTGTTATCTGAAAAGATATTTTTACTGTAGATAGATCCTGTTCTTCAGAAATACTAGGTAATTACAGAAGTTCTCGTTTCCCTGTTGCCCATCCCCCCTACACACACACACATGCACACGCGCACACGCACATGCACACACACAGTAAATATTAGATCACTATAGTCACTGTTTTAGTAAATGAGAGTCCAGTTCCTTCAGAGTTACCAGCAGTGTCATTTTCAATTCACATTACCTTTCAACTTCCTTTACAGTGAGACATGACATCATATCATTAAATCCTTTTTGAGGTAAGTGTGGAGCATCTGGGGGAAAACTCCATTTACATAACAGTTGAGAACGGATCCTCTTTCTGTACAGTAACGTGTCTTACAGTTTTGATTGTTGGCAGCAGGACCGAGACAGCAGCCTGTATTTTGAGCAGTGTCTATGACCTGGCTGTGTGTGTGTGTCTGTCTGTCTGTTTAGAGGAATCTCTGTTTGTAGCCGGGGCGGGTCTAGGCATGGGCATGGGGGGGCAATGCCCCCCTAAATGTCCAGACTGCCCCACCAAACATGATGGCATGCAAAACAACCCAAGATATTTCAAATTAAAGTGCTTATATTTAAAATGATTTGAAACACTGCTACTAACTACAGTTGTGTCACCACTAAACCAACAGCATTTCATCATTGAAAACAGAAAACTCTCTGAGTCAGACCTTTAGCTTTATGCATGCTGTGTGTCTGTTGCAACTTCAACAACAACTGATGTTATTATTGATGTTTTACTTGCCTAATAAAAGTCCTGTAACTGAAAATGGTATGGGGGCTGCTTCATCGCCCCCATACCACGGGCGATGAAGCCGCCCCCTTACCATCCCCCCCCCATTGGGAAATGTTACATCCGCCCCTGGTTTGTAGGAAATACCAGCAGACTCTGCCTCCATCTCGGCCTGGGCATACAGCCAGCTGAACTGCACAGCCTGGTATTCCTAAAGTAAACCAAGTAAACAATGCTTAAACGGTTTATACCTGACCTTATTCCTAACCTTATAACCTTGGTGAAACAATGACTGAACCTAACCCTATTCCTAAACGTAACCCCACTAAAACCATGCCTAGCCCTAAGCATATTTATAACCTTATTCTCGGTCAAATGAAAATGAAGAATATAAGAACCGTCAGGCAGGTTCGACATTGTTTAGACATCATTTTACTGAGGCTAAGGTTATGTTTAAGCATAATTTACTGAGATTACTTTAGGAATGCTAGGCTGTGCAGTTCTGCCGGCTGTAGGCCTACGCCCGGGGCGAGATGGATCAGGGGCTGAGGCTTCTTGTTCCCGTCTGTAGCATGCGTAGACGTTTATTTTTCTCTATTTTGTCTTTACAAAAACATACGCATACACAATGGTTCACTTTTCCGGCTCCTTGGTACCACTGAATGGCGACAGATCTCTTGACCATGGCGGGATGTTGTAATAATGGCATACCACTGGCAGTGGTGACTAACTTGAATAGCTTAAAAGGTTTGGGATCAGCTGACATCACCCAGACACACACACACTTGACCTGGTCTTGCTAAGACTAAAGGGAGGTCATGAGACAAAAGGGGAGGATGAGACAAAATGAAACTACAACCCCCAGTTCTGGTCAGTCAACTCACACAGAACACAAACACACACTAACCGGGTGTTGTTTCATTTTATGTCATCCTCCCATTTATAGTCATGACCAACCGTTAGTCTAGTTATAAGACCTGGTCAAGAGCTATGAGGTGATTAGTGCCATAGTTCAAAGCTTTTAACGTTCGATGCGTGTTTTTCAAGTCGAATACACTCTATCTAGATGCGTTGCTCACATATAATGCCTTAAGCGCCCTAAGCTTGACTGATGCGTTTAATTTCACAGGTAAATGTGTAAACCTATTAAAAATTAGATTAATGAGTGGCAAGGATTTCAGCAGTGTATTCAGAAGAAAAGGCCTAACTGTAGACTAAATAGCTGTCAGTTTTTAAGAGGCAGTGGGTATTGTAGTGATGTGGGTTGGTGGGAGTGAATTCCACAGATGGTTTGACACACAGTAGGTTGGCATGTCCGGATGTGAGGGAACCGGATGGGACATGACGTTGGAGGTCAGGCCAGACCTATGGGCCAGACCCTGTTGTTGTAGAATTGTGAAGTCTATTCTGTGTTTGCTTGGGAGCTAATAGAGGATTGGGCTGATGTGATCTCTGCTACGGGCTTTGGCAGCAGTGACATTCAGTAGGCACGGACGATTGTTTATGCAGCAACGCCTGTGTCTGAGGCGGAGGAAGGCAAAAAACAGCTTTGAAAATTGTTGACATTGAGCAGGAAAGAGAAGGTGGAGTCAGGAATTCAGGATGACAATCATTGTTATCTGGGTGGAGCCAAGATAACAATGGAATCATGGATGTTGGAGGAAACACTTGGCATGGAGTGGTGGGGGTGAGGGGATCTGGACCCATGAACCAGAACTTCAGCTTTATTACAGTTGAGCTGAAGTCGGTTTGGTGAGGCAGGTGGTGTGAGGGTGGAGCAGCCAATAACATCAGTGGAAATGGAAGATCAAATATATAATTTAGTATGGCTATAATGTAGGTGAAATAAATAAACAGACACACACACACACACACACACACACACACACACACACACACACACACACACACACACACACACACACACACACACACACACACACACACACACACACACACACACACACACACACACACATACTACACTGTGTTGGTTAACTTTTCACTATGGAACTTTGCCTCTCTCTAGTGGTAGTAGTAGGTAGTGGTAGGGCTGTGTTGGTATCTAAAATTAAAATGCATCAGTTCCCTTTCCCAATTTCAATGCATTTGGGACCAACAGACAGACTTATACGAATGTTTCTTGTTTAATTGGATTCCTGTAGGCCTACATACCAGGCGCTTATTTATCCAGCCACTGTCTTGTGAGCTAGGATTCGGTTGGCGGACCCTTCAAAATAAAAGTAATGGCTAAATTAAGCAAAAACAATTAATTTGCACATTAAAACAGTAAGTTAAAGGAGAATTCCACACCAAAACAAGGCATCCCTTGATTTCACTTGCATTTTTTGTCATAGACCAGAGTTTTTGTAGTTTAAAAATCAATTATCTTGTAGTGTATGGTTTGATGAGATGTTTGAAAAAAAGGTTTGGTTACTCAAATACCCGCATTAGAATAAAAACACGTAGGCAATGCAAACTGCATTTGAGAGAGGAGGATCTCAGGGTGAAATGTAGAGAAGGGGGCATCTATGATGAAAATCTAAGGGCATTTTTTATCATGTCACAGGAATCGAGGTAGATCGAGGTTTTGGTGTGGAATTCTCCTTTAAGGCCCAGGGGCTCAAACCGGTCTAAGACTCTAAGCGATCCCCCTAGCAGTGGATACGGACTTTAAGCTGTCGCATTTTGGAACGGCAACCCTAACAGAAAGTACGGCTGCTATGACGCAATACCGTAGCTGTTAAAATCATTAAGCTCACAGCCATCCGCAACAGTGACGGGTTACCGTGGTGGTATGCAGCATGTGTCATACAGACGTTGTGGACACTATACGTTAAAGTGTACGTTTTGTCGTAGTAGGAACGGCAGCTACGGCAAGCAGGTTTATCAATCGAGCACGGATCGAGTTCCTGTTGCTGTACTAAAGGCTCGCTGTCGTACAGCTTAAAGTCCCGACTAACAGTGGTGCACACAGTCCTTGTTATTGTTATTTACTTATTCATTTTGTGTCAATAAAATAACCCCAAAAGTCCTAAACCATCATGATATGGTACATTACTGCAAGTGTTTGCATTTATTTGGCTTAGTTATTTTGGCTGTTTATTATTTTCAAGCAACCGCTTGCTGTAAATCCTGCTGAAATGCAGGTGACTATCACACACCTAGATGTCATAATTGATATGCGTGCGTGCAGACACGCTACATCAAGAAGAAAAATCCTCCAGTGTAGGGGTGGGGGCCTTTGGCTGGTGGAAGCCCAGGGGCCCATAATTTGTAGATCCGACTATGGATGGTAGTGAGCAAGACAGAGGTTCCTGGAGAAGAAGGAAGGCAAGCCGGGTGTAACCTGTCCCACTTCGACGTCAGGAGTTGAGAGGAATGGCTTTATTTTTGCAATGTTTCTAAGTTGGAAATAGCATGATTGCACGACTGATGGCTTCCTCATTTCCACAAAGCATTCTTGTTCTTGTTATAAGAAAAAAGACTGAGATTACGGGTAAACAACCTCGGAGGTTAGTGTGGAGGTTAGCCACAATTTCCAATTATAGATTTTTTTTTATATACTAATGGGGTGAATGAGCCCTTCTTCGCTAAGTCCCTCCCCAATCTGGCCTTGTCCAATAGGTATATGGTAGAGGAAAGCTTGACCAGCATAGCAACAGTTGCTGTACTATTTGGATTGGCATTGGACAGTGACTAGACGATTTTGAGAATTTCAATACCCTCCATTGACTTCCTAATAATGAAAATGTCCATCTGTGGTCTGCTTGTATTAAATGACGTTAAACTCACCGTCATTGAAGCTCTAGGAGGCAAAGCTTGAATTGTCCTCTTTAAGCTGCAAAGTGTTTGTTTTATATAAAAAATCCATCGTAGACATGTTATGAATGACTTTATTTGGTCTTCTTTGAGTGCTGGAGTTTGGAATTACTCAATACCAGTCACTGAATGGGCCTGTATACCACCTCTTTTGAATTTTGCACAATATGGAGAAGGCAGTAGCATGACTTGTTAATACAAATGACTAAATGAGTGCTTCCGAGGGCTTTATTCATGATGAGAATGATTTTAAAATTGCATCTGGCACTCACAGGCAACCAGCAGGGATGGCTGTAACATTTCCAATGGGGTGGGGGCAGGTGAAAATGGTATGGGGGCGAATGATGAAATGCTGTTGGTTTTGTGGTGAAACGATTGTAGTTAGTTAGTAGCAGTAGCAGTTATATTTGGGTTGTTTTGCATGCCATCGTGTTTGGTGTGACAGACCGGGCATTTGGGGAGGCATTGCCTACCCCCCCCCCCCCCCCCCCCCCCCCCCCCCCCCCAAATGCCCATGCCTAGATGCACCCCTGGCAACCAGTGCAAGACTCCTCATGCAAGAACAGGTGTAATATGGTCTTGTTTCCTTGTGTTTGTGACCAGACGGGCAGCAGAGTTCTGAATCAACTGAAAGCTGTATGTGGTTTTCTTGCTAAAAATAGCATGATTGCACGACTGATGACATCCTCATTTATTTACACAAAGCCGCTCTTGTTCTTGTTATAAGAAAAAGAAGACTGAGATTAGGGCTAAGCGAGGTTAGTGTTAAGGTTAGCCGCAATTTGTAACTCTAGATTTTCCTACACCTATGTCATAATTGATATGCGTGTGAGACACTATGCGCCACATCAGGAAGAAAAATCCTCCAGTGTAGAGTAGGCCCTTTGGCTGGTGGGGGCCCAGGGGCCCATAATTTCAAGATCTTCTATGTAGGGCCTACATCCCTGCTGTAAATGAAATAAAACCACTTATTTAGTGCAAGGAGACGTTTCAAACGTTATAACACACTAGAGGGCGCCACACTGTTATGTTTATTTCGAAAGTAAGGCCAAACACACACACACACACACACACACACACACACACACACACACACACACACACGCACGCACGCACGCACGCACGCACGCACGCACGCACGCGCGCGCGCGCGCGCGCGCACACACACACACACACACACACACAGGGGCCACAGTGGCCCCTAAGGGGAATATTTTCAGGATGTGATCCAACTTTAACCAAACTTGCACATTATAGTTAGGGCATTTTATCATATTTTTGACCAATGTGGGAACTAAATTATTAAATCATTTCTTCAATGTGATTCTAATATGTATAATGACCTATACGAAAGATTGAAATTCAACTCTGGTGGGGAAACCGCATTGTCCTTATAACCTCAGTACTAGTCACTAACCTATCGAAGGCAAAACATGCAAATATGTAATCATGCATTGTGATGTGTCTATTGTGGCAACTATGTGGTTTTCATGAGGTTGAATTCAAAGCAAGTTTTGCAAAATCAACAAACTCATGTGGGCTGAATATGGCAATATACAGTATACCTTGCCCAAATGTGATTACTAAGCACATTTATGTTGTCTGGTATGGAAAAACTTTGCCTTCTATAGATTAGTAGGCAATGGCATGTCCTGATCATTTCCGATCCGATCCCGATACCACAATTTTTGTGTTAGCCGATACAGATACCAAATACCGATACCAGAGAAGAATATATAATAACATACAAAAGAAAAAATAGCTTTATATGAAGTCACAAACAGGGAATAACATACTCCTCTCTTAAATGTGCACTTGGGAAACTCCAAAGCAAACTCCACATGACCTCACATTTTACTTAACTGCCATGGTGTCAACCCCTTACCCCTGTGTCTGATCACTGGTTAGACAGGCATATTTGCCAATATGTGACCTGATAATAACAAATAAGGGCCAATACTGATACTTTTCTGATACCCATACATTATTTGCTGATACCGATATGATTAAAAAAAAGGGACAAAAAGAGCCAATCCGGTATCGGTATCGGGACATCCCTATTAGTAACTAGTACCCCGACTTTGATCTTTTAGTACATGTTATTAGATATCATTAGAAACACATTGTGTAAAGAAAACGTCTCGGTAGATTTAGTTCCCAGATTTTCACAGCTATTACTGTAACAATCAATAAACATGCAACAAAATGGGCATTCCCCAACCGGGTGGTGAGAGGGTGGGCTGACGTATGGCAGGTGCAACATGGTGGCCTCACTGGTTGCTGTTTTAACACATGGTTCCTTTATGCTTGGACAAAGTCCAGTCAGTGTCTGACACAAACACTTGGCAGCCAAGCACAGTTTTGCTGCAGATGGTTTGGTTTTCGTAAAAATTCATGGCTGAGAAGACATTGGAGTCGATCCAGGCCCCAAATGAACCAAAACACTAGAAAATACTGTAGAAAACACCTTTGATGGTCGACAGAACGCTTGCATAATGGCATGCGGCCGGCCAAGTTTTCACCAAACTCCCTCCACGCACTGCTGAGAAATGGCACCGGAACAAGAATAACCCAAAAAACTGAAATGTTTTAATTTTGTCTCCTCATTTTTTTAACCACACGGCTGCAATGTGCACTCTATTCTCTATCTGTCCATTTTCTCTCTCTCTCTCTCTCTCTCTCTCTCTCTCTCTCTCTCTCTCTCTCTCTCTCTCTCTCTCTCTCTCTCTCTCTCTCTCAGAGAAACATCCTTTTATATATCACTGGCAGGAGGATGATATGAAGAGTGAGTCATTTTGTGTGTGTGTGTGTGTGTGTGTGTGTGTGTGTGTGTGTGTGTGTGTGTGTGTGTGTGTGTGTGTGTGTGTGTGTGTGTGTGTGTGTGTGTGTGTGTGTGTGTGTGTGTGTGTGTGTGTGTGTGTGTGTGTGTGTGTGTCGTGATTTAAATAAGATACAGATATAACAACATGAAATGTTATTAGTACAGAACTAATGTAATATTTATGCATTTATAATTAGACGTATAAGCCTTAACATGACTGCGTTATACCATTACTATTAATACCATGGCGATTCGCTCAAATTTGACGGAGTTCAATATTGTGACACACCACACACCACAGACTTTGCAGGTTTTATGTAAATAACAACTGCAGGGTTGGGAGAACTAGTTTTTTATTCAGAGACTTCAGCATTGCCATAGCGACAGAAACACTTCATTTTCTGCCTGTTTGGACATTGGATATTGTAATCTACAGTTTGTGACATTCCTTGTTATGTCACAAACATAACAAGAAACATGGCATGTGTCTGTGTGTGTTATGCATGATTGTACCAAGCAGGGGCAGATGTAACATTTCCCAATTGGGTGGGCAGGAGAAAATGGTACGGGTGCGACTTCATCGAAGTCGCACCCGTACCATTTCCTGTTACAGGACTTATATTAGTCAAGTAAAGCATCGATAACATAAAGTTGTTGTTGAAGTTGCAACAGACACGCAGCATGCATAAAGCTAAAGGTCTGACTCAGAGTTTTCTGTTTTCAATGATGAAATGCTGTTGATTTAGTGGTGACACAGCTGTAGTTAATTAGTAGCAGTAGTAATGTTTCAATTCATTTTAAATATAAGCAGCATGCCATTGTGTTTAGTGGGGCAGTCAGGGCATTTAGGCAGGCATTGCCCCCCCGTGCGCCTGCCTAGATCCGCCCCTGGTACCAAGGAGACTGACACAATGGCAAGTAAGGACAGTGTGTATGTGACAGACAGAGACAGAGAGAGATGGAGACAGAGAGAGACTGACAGGAAGATGAGATGGATCAGTCTAGAGCCTAGAGCTGTCATGTTTATGCTGCTGCTCACACAGAGTAAACACTGTCTGCCATATTTCTGCCAGTTTCCTTTCAAGTCATAATTGCGCAATTTGAAGTAGAGGCAGGCGAGATGGTGATAAACATCATAGAGGCGATACAATGTCTTCATCAAATGCCTTTTACACAGCTGTATCGTGTTTATTGTGATACAGTTGAAGGTAATATAGGTAACTGTAGTGTGTACAAACTCTGTTTGTAAACAAATTTGTTTAAAAACAGAATCCTAACTCCACCTGACCTCCACTCTATTGGGGCGGCAGTAACCATAAGGTTGCCGGTTCGATCCCGGGCTCACCCAGAGTTACTGTCGAAGTGTCCTTGAGCATTACACTAAAAATCCCAAAATGCTCCAGATGTGCTAGTTGTAGGTATTTGCATGGTTTCCACTGCCATCAGTGTATGAATGTGTGCAGACCATGCTGTGCTGTGATTGGCTAAAACGCTGCCTCACCCCACACAAGTTAGGTGGTTGTAAAAATTAACCAGAAAAGATGCATAGAAAAGTATTGTGATCACATCATGCATCATCAGGTAAAGGTTGTGATATATATTTTTTTCCATATTGCCCACCTCTAATTTGAAGTCATCAACAAACCAAATAACACGCCCACCATGACACACAAAAACTGTGTATACGTGTTTGTGTGTGGGAGAGAGGTGGTTAGAGTCAGTGGATTGAGAGGGTGTTTACTATACACTTTGCCCAACTGTTTACTGCAACACACCACACACCCCTATGTTACCGCTTGCTTCTGCTGCAGAGTGTGTCAAACCGAAACACAGCTTACACACACACACGCACGCACACACACAGCCTCAAAGACATGCATGTGCAAACAACAAATTTACACATAGTCAACACACACACAAGGGTAAAGATAGTGTAATTTGTAGTTGTAGTGTGTGTGCGCATGTGCGTGCTACAGTGTGCACATCGTTATGGTACATATACTGTATACTGTAGTATGTGTCTGCCTTTGTGTCTACAAAGTGTAAACATCTAGGTATTTGTTTGCACTTTGCAATGCATACTGTATGAACATTATAACTATAATTACTACCAAAACACTAGCCTCAGAGTGTCTAGGTTTACACGGTGTGGTTGTCTGTGTGTGCGCGCGCACATGCGTGCATCAGTTTCTCATATGAGGCCAACCGGGTTTGTCACCATCAGTACTGTCCATGACAACTCAGGTTTATGAAACAACAGCCTCCCGCCATCTGTCTCTGAGGAAGATACAATTGAAAATTGAGATACTTTAAAGCAGGGAGACATGGAGGAACTTGGGCTGCTGAATGGTGACCCTGTAGAATGATTGAATGAGCTTCAAGTTCACGGTTAGAATGTGGAACGATGGCATATACAGCATAACTGTATGCATCTGTCTAAAATGGTCACATTTGTTTCTTAATAGTTAAGCCGTGTCATGGTGCTGGTCACTGTGGTCACTATTCTTCCTCCGTCTGACGGCTAAGTCAGCTCTCTCTGTAGGCGGCCGGCCTAGTTTAACAGCACAAGGAAAATTGTTACATCAAACACTGTGACTGTGTTTCTTCGTACTGTATGATGGAGAAAGAGAGAGAAAGAGAGAGGGACAGAGAGGGTCTCTCTGCGCACAGTGATGAGTCACCGTTTCAATCAGGCTCCTACAGAGTACATACCACTGTAGAGCATTGTATAACCGTGACCCATTTGACATTATTCTGTTTTTAAATGGCCCGAAACCTCTAGAGTTCAGGTCGCTGTGCGGCCCTCACACCTACGTCGCAACTGCCGATCCGCCCGGCTGAGTCATCCCGTGTCGTCATAGGCCGGGGCTTTGTCAGAGCGCACCTGTCTGTCTGTCTGTGTCACTTTTGTGCTGATTCCTCCATTCCTCGCCAATGCGCCGGGCTGAGTTTGATGTCGGTCGGTCCAAGTGCATTACTCGTTCACTTTCATTTCATCCTCAACTTTGAATTCAAGGTAAACTTCAGAGGCAAGGCAGACATTCAAGGTCAGGGCCCTCTCCCCTAGCTCAGGGGCCACTGGGCCTGGGCCCAATGTGCCTGTTGGATAATCCTCCCCTGCTCAGCGTGTTGGCTAGACATTAGGGTTGCGCGATATACCGTTTATACCGTTTGATACGGTATACGGTAATTATATCACCGGAGTTTCATCCTCTACACCGGCGGCTACACTGTTTCAGCTGACATGAGAGTGTTAGGTGTGATTATTGTTTATAGAAGCAGTAGAGAATGGCAGCTTCAAATAATGCTAGTTTCCATGATCCCTCTGTCTGATTTATCCATCCATCTTGTGTGCAACTGTCTGTCATGCTAATAATTTGAATGGCTGCTGATACAGTAGTAGAGTGTACGATAGATGGGACTGCAGGGCATATAATGGTTGGTCTGCTGTGACACACAACACTAGGACACAGAGGGACAAGTTAGTCAATATCCAAATATGGCTGACAATACATTAGATTAAGGAAAGGTGCCTCTTATAGCGATAGAGCGCAACAGTTGTCTCTGATCGACAAAATTTAACAATGTCAATGCAGGGCCACGTTAATTAGACGGTAAAACAGGAAACCGTGGTATTTTGATCTTTCAAACTGTACAACCTTACGAGACATAAGTTATGTTTTAAAAGTGTTGGCCTATTTGTTCTTAAATGGAAGGGAAGGAGAGTAGCTAATTCCTGTTTGTGTTGATCTTGAAGCGGTGAGAAGACATTCACTGTATACGAGAAAGATGCTCTCTAAAGCTTGTGTGGCGCTGTAGAACACTGTAGAAAGAGTAAACCCCTGGTGGGAGATGTCCAGTTCCAGTTGCCACCTACCGTAAAATCACATGTAGGTCACTCGCTCTCTGCTAGCTGACATGCTATAGTGTGTGTGTGTGTGTGTGTGTGTGTGTGTGTGTGTGTGTGTGTGTGTGTGTGTGTGTGTGTGTGTGTGTGTGTGTGTGTGTGTGTGTGTGTGTGTGTGTGTGTGTGCGTGCGTGCGTGCGTGCGTGTGTGTGTGTGTGTGCGTGCGCGCGTGCGCGCGCGCGCGCAGTACAGCTGGGAGCCTGGGACCAATATGATTCACATCATCACATGTGGAAAATGGCTTGCATTGAAGACATTCAGCATTCTAGAAGGGAGACAAAGACCTCGCAGACCTTTACAATGCTGGAAACCTCGTTTGGGAGTAGAAAAGCTTAAATGATTGTTCCATAGTCAAGTAAACAAGAAGATGAACTATGCTGCTTTTGGGCAACTTGCAGTGACAACACCAGAGGGAGCTCCACAAATCATGGTCAACCAAGCACATTTGGTGAACAAGCGTTTCAAATGGTTCTCCTGCTATATGCCACCAAAAGATGGAATGCCCTGTAGGCTTATACCAACGGCCATATTAAAATACATCTTCAAAACTACTCTAAAAGAACACCCACCTGGCTGCAATTAAGCAAGCCCATGTGCACCTGTAGCCTATATATTTTTGTCCTTTTGTTTCCTACTCATTTCTTTATTTTTTAGATATTGCTGTGTAGCCTATAGTTTTGTCATTTGTCATTACTATTCTCGATGAAATGAGTATGAAACAAGAAGTTTTCTTGGTCTAGTTTCATACTTCACTTCCCACCCAATATCAGCCAGTCATGCAAGCTTGCACAGGCGGTATGGCAACTGTTGCAGCCCAAACAGGTAGGGATACGTTATAAGTAGCCTATCAAACCTCATACAGAGAATAGAGAAGTAACAGAATTGCTCGTTTTTCAGTGAAACACGAGCTAAAATCGACCTCCTCTATTTCTCTCTTCTGAATCCTCTCTTTCTACCCTCCTCCCTCCCTCCAGTAGCCAAGCCTACACGGCAGCCACACACACTGCGCGCAAAAAGGAAGCGAATGAAAGTGATCAAACCGCACACACAGACAATTTCTCGTCTTTCAGTGAAACACAGGCTAAAGCGGTGGTTTTCAACCAGTGGTCCGTGCCACTCCGTGGTCATTGAGAGAGCTCCAGGTGGTCCCTAGCTAAATGATGGACAGTTGGTTAACCAGGTGTAACTCTTGAGCGTAACGATGAAACCATGTTCATGTTTACACTATCAAGAGTTAAAATATTCATCATCCGAATTATCCCAAATCTACACAACTAGAGAAAGTAGCCTAGCTGATAAGTGGTATTTTTATGTTGGCCTGTGTTTTTCCCCAAATCCAGCATGGTATTGTGGACAAAAGCAAAGGAAATCTTTGGTTTTGGGGTATGTGGGGCTAAAATGTCATCAAATGATGTTCCGTGACGTCTAAATTCTGAATTATAGTGTTCCTTGGCTTGGTACCGAAAAGGTTGAAAACCAATGGGCTAAAGTAAAAACGCCCCTCCTCTCTCTCTATCTCTCTTTCTACCCCTCTCCCTCCCCTCCTCCTCCTCCTCCTCTCTCTGTCTCTCTCCAGTACAGTCAGCCACACAGCAGCGCGCAAAAGGAGGAAGCAGAGGAGAGCTGCGCGAGGCTGCGAGAGAGAGGAGAGGAGAGAAGCGCAACAGCCTGCTGCCTGCCTACCGCTGTGCCGAACCTGTTGTAGGACTGCTGCTGCTGCTACTCTCAACTGCGACCCGTTTCATACTCAAAAACAAAACAGTCTTTCTTTTTACGTACTATTTCTGCGTCCGACCGCGTGAAAAAAAAAACGCCAAAACAAGCAAACAGACGGAGAGAAAGAAAGACAGAAAGAAAGAGGGAGAGAGAGAGAGAAAATAAAGAGAGAATGGCAGATTCGGCGGCGAACAGCGACGGGGAGGACGCCGGGCCGCGCGAGCCCATGCGCGGCTTCGCGCGCCAGGGCGCCCTCCGCCAGAAGAACGTGCACGAGGTGAAGGACCACAAGTTCATCGCGCGCTTCTTCAAGCAGCCGACCTTCTGCAGCCACTGCACCGACTTCATCTGGTGAGAGGAGGAGAGGCATTCAAAAGAATACATTTAAAGGGGGATCATTCCACCCATTTTAACGTTTGACTATGTCAAATTAATGGACTGTAGAGATGTTGTGTGGACATGATAAAAAAAAAAGTTCCCCCCCATTCTGTTTTTCCTAGAAATGGAGGTCTGGAAAAAATCATTGGTGAAACACAGCTTGATGACATCATCACGGTGTGTTTTACCGTGTTAATAATTTTTCTGAGTGTAAAAATGTGAACCAATTCACATTTGTACAGTCGGGGAAAAAAGAAAAATGGCTGGTATTCCCCTTTAATGGCAATTTGTTTGCATTTCATTCAATTCAATGGCTTTTATTATTATTATATATATATTATTTTTTTAGAAATGTTGAAACCCCATGTAGGCTATATTGTAATGTCATTAGCGGATCCATTTGGTTCCATTTGTACACTCTCAGAGTTACAGACCCATAAGTGTTCATTTGGTTTCAAACTATAATTGAACCCATGAAGCCCCCGCCCCCAAATGGGTTGGGTATAGGCAAGGCTGTTTTTAATTAGGCTGCAATTAGGCTTTATATAGGACTAGTAGGACTATAGGCTATAATTGAGATGGATGCAAATATAAGACTTATAATGCGCCTGTTTCAAATGTTGTTTTTAAATTCACTTATTGTGGCCTAAACAACTGCATTCAACAGGGGGCATTAATAAGAAACTTGCAATTTGCAGACTTCAGCCCCAATACCAAGCCCCAGTGTCCTCTTCTCTTCTCTTCTCTTCTCTTCTCTTCTCTTCTCTTCTCTTCTCTTCTCTTCTCTTCTCTTTCTCTTCTCTTCTCTTCTCTTCTCTTCTCTTCTCTTCTCTTCTCTTCTCTTCTCTTCTCTTCTCTTCTCTTCTCTTCTCTTCTCTTCAGGTATAGACATGTCTTTATACCAACCAGGGGGTTCACTGAAGCTGTGGGGCCTGTCAGTCTGGTTTCTAAAATCAGATTTTGGCCCTTGTCCTATAACCCAGTTTGGCGGATTTCTTTCATACAGTATCTAGGCTACCTTCTATTCCCAAAACGGCCATTATTTAAGTCCTGTCGATGGGGTTTTTGATTTCTTAATAGCTCAGCGGTTTGACCTAGCTTGTGCGTGTGTGCGTGTGTGCGTGTGTGCGTGTGTGTGTGTGTGTGTGTGTGTGTGTTTTATAATATGCCTCTTAAACTGATCACTGCATGATGTACCGGTATGCACCTCCTGGTGCCTGCCTTGCGCCATTTGGTTATGTAATGTAATGTTAAGGCTGTCTATGTAATATCTATCCACACACAGTGAGGTTGCTGGGTATTTATGCGGCTGTAACCTCTATGTCACCTGTCGCATCATCGGTTTGGCTCAATTAGGTTATAGTGGTTCCCAAAGTGCAGGGATCGTTGCGTGAGTTCCAAATGGGCTCTCTCAGAGTTAAATTAACATTGATTTTACAATAGAAATTGTGGTTCCAAGATCTAAAAGAAATGCCATTAAATGGGGGTCTGTAGACTTATATACATGTCAAACTGGGGGAAATTAAAAGGATTGATAATCACTGTGCGTGTGTGTGTGTGTGTGTGTGTGTGTGTGTGTGTGTGTGTGTGTGTGTGTGTGTGTGTGTGTGTGTGTGTGTGTTTACTTTAGGGCAGTGGCTTTCAACCAGTGGTCCCGGGACCACCAGTGGTTTTGAGAGGGTTACAGGTGGTCCCCAGGCTAAATGATGGAAAGTTGATTAGCCAGATGTAACTCTTTGAGAGTGTAAACATAAAACCAAATGGACCCTTGCAGGTCCATTTGGTTTCATGTTTACACTCTCAAGAGTTAAAATATTCACCATCTGAATTAGCCCTAGTATACACAACTAGAGATCTGTATGTTGTTTTGTTTCCCAGATCCAGCCTGGAATTGTGGACAAAATCAAAAGAAATCTTTAGTTTTGGCATCTGTGGGGCTAAAATGTCATCAAATGGTGGTCCGTGGCTCAAATCCTGAAAAAAATAGTGGGCCCTGCTATGGAAAAGGTTGAAAACCACTGCTTAGGGGTAATCCTTAAACACAACCCTATAGGAATCATCTCAGATATTGTCATTTTGACAGCCTGTGGCTCATCGCTGAGGAAAGAGTTTTGTAAATTAGGCACTGCAGTGCCAAGTATCTATAGCAAACTTCACCTGGGTCAATCATGGTGTGAATGGGCATCTTGCAAGAGGGAGAGAGCACCACTATGTGATTCCAATCGTCACAAGTTCAAGCCGACAATGGGGGAAAAACAAACTCACAGGTTGTGTCCTCGAATGGTCTACCCGCTTAATTATTGTTTTGTTTGAATTCTCAGTAAAAAGCCGGATCGAGGCTGCGATTAATTGTTTTTTGAGTGTGATTGGTCCTGATGTACCTTGCCTGTGTTTATTTAAATGCATGTATGCATGGTATTATGCGATAATGTATTGGATTTGGTGTTTTTTCCTTGTCTTCCCTCTCCTCCCACGCAGCCCCACAGAGATTTTCAATGCGCACCCCTGCAGCACTTTACATCACTCACACGCATTCAATTATTACATTCACGACATCAGTACATTGTTTACACCAACACCCTAAAGGACCTCAATCGAATTAAGCTTTGTTGCTTTTATATTCTTGCGATAATGGCGGAGCATTATCGTACACATAATACCGCATTGTCAATGAAGATGGCGAATTGTGTCAGGGGTGGATCTAGGCATGGGTATGGGGGGGGCAATGCCTCTCTAAATGCCCAGACTGCCCCACCAAACATGATGGCATGCAAAACAACCCAAGATATTTCAGTGCTTATATTTAAAAGTATTTGAAACACTACTACTGCTAACTAACTAACTAACTTCAAGCGTCTCACCACAAGCGTGTCACCACTAAACCAAGAGCATTTCATAATTCAAAACAGAAAACTGAGTCAGACCTTTAGCTTTATGCATGCTGCGTGTCTGTTGCAACTTCAACAACAACTGATGTTATTATTGATGCTTACTTGCCTAATGTAAGTCCTGTAACCGAAAATAGTATGGGGCGGCGTCATCTCCCGTGGCACGAAGCAACACCATTTTCTCCTGCCGCCCCCAATTGGGAAATATTACATCCGCCCCTGAATTGTGTCTGTGTGTGTGTTGGGGGGTCGGCGTGAATGACATAATAAAGCATGTGTCAACTGTCAAGTGCGTGTACAATGTTCAACTATTAATTGGTTTATGTATGTTCTGTCCACAGGGGTTTTGGCAAGCAGGGATTCCAGTGTCAAGGTAGGTGTGACACACACACACACACACACACACACACAGACACACACACACACACACACACACACACACACACACACACACACACGCATGCACATGCGCCTTATTTATTTTTCATGCCGCCTGCAACAATATACACACACCACTCCGTGTGTGTGTGTGTGTGTGTGTGTGTGTGTGTGTGTGTGTGTGTGTGCGTGCATTACTACTGGATACCATAGGCAGGCTCTAGACCGGATCAGAGCACTTGAGCGGTAAATGGAAACCAGGCTTTTAAGCCCAGTCACACAAGGCTTGGCGATTGGTATAGGCGGATATTACTGATTGTCTGTCATTATGGCCAGACTAAACATGCAACCCACACTGACAAATAGCATTTCACGATTAGCAGGCTTAATGTCAAAGCTTCTCTGTTTACATTTCTCAGTCTGTCTTGTCTTTTGGCGTGTGTGTGTGTGTGTGTGCTTGTGCAAGTGCAGTTTTACCTTTATTTAACATTATACAGTATTACAACACGTGTCAAAACATCTCTAATTGGTGGTCTGGCGTTCTCCAAAAACCCAGGATCAGCATCTGACCCAAAAATCTGACATGGATTCTGGGTTCAAGGAGAGGTCGTTTCTCTTTCTCTGTATTCCTTTCCCCTGTCTCTTTGCTCTACTTGTTCTTGCAGTGTGAACATGTATAGCCACTGGCTAAAATCTCACTTAGCCTGGAGCTAAGAAGGGATTGTAAACCCAGGGCTGAGAATTGAAAGCACCATTGTATTGCTCTCTCTCTCTCTCTCTCTCTCTCTCTCTCTCTCTCTCTCTCTCTCTCTCTCTCTCTCTCTCTCTCTGTCTCTCTACCTCTCTCTCTCTCTCTCTCTCTCTCTCTCTCTCTCCCCCCGACTCGCTTATATATTTTTACTTCAGGATTGTCCATGGTACTTACACATGCTATTTATAGCCCGTTTTAGTTTAAACCATCATCAGTATTGCAAAATGAGACTCATTATTTAATAATGAGCCTCATTATTAAGTACAGTATAGATTGTGGCTGTTACTGTAGGGCCTATAGGCGTTTGCACGTGTGAGGATGAAATCTGTGTGTGGGTGTGTGTGCGTGCGCATATGCACAGGCTGCATTGTACCTTTATTCATTAGATTTAATTGGTCCAGGCTCTGTTGCAACGTCATTGACGGCGTTCCAGTTTTCTTGTGTGATAACATCTTCAGATCTTACTCAATGGCAGGGAGAATTGGGTTTTGGTTTATTAATGTATGGCAAGGGTGCAACTGTTAAAATGTGGCCAAAGCAGGCAAGTGACTAATAGTCATTGATTGGAATAAATTAAATCCGGAACGCAGTGTTTGTGAACTGTCCTCTCTGGCTGTTCTGAGTGCTGTGTTAATTGCTGCACCTCCAGCAGATTGGTATGTATGTAGGCCAAAGACACTAGCTTTGCATAAAAAAGACCACTCGCCTCAATTTCATCAACAGAGTATGCTACAGTAAACTGCAATCAGAAAAAAGAATGTGCCATTGAATTCCAAAGCACAAATATATTTACTTCATGGCAGCGATGTGTCTGTCCTGGACTTTGACAGTTACTCTTACACAATAGACTATCACCTCTCTGATGGTCATATTCTAATGTTCGATTAGATACAAATCTTAAATTATTGGGTCACTCATCTGTAAGTTATTGTTAAATTAATGTGAAACTAACCAGTGAAGCCCATGTGTTGACATATACGGTGGGTAGATTATTTCACAATCCTGCAATATTCTCTTTGAGAACCCAAAACATTACAAACCGAAACAGAATGGGAGAGGGAAAGGGATGCGGCCATTACAGCACCATGGACAGCGACATAGTGGTCTTGGCTGGTCTTTTGGGATCATATCAAGCTAAAGTAGAGTTATGTGTATTTATGTTTCAGCTGTGCTACATAGTGGTGCATTCAATTAAGCGATATGCCAATACCTTGATGGAACATCCGGACGACGTGTGAATCGATCTAGAGGCTGCTGTATCGATACGGCAATAAACGGCATGAGTTATCTGGGTGACGCAGTGTTGACATACCTCTGTTTAACGTTATTAGAGTGCAATGCACTCAGTTATCTCCTTTCCCAGTGTTTCTCTAGCTCTATTTTCTATCTCCTGCTTTCGTCCATCTCCCCATTTACACTATCACTTCCTTTTTTCTATCGCTCCACTCCCTTTCTCGGTGTAATCTCTATGTACCTCTTACCGTGGCATCTTCCTTGATCCAGTGCATCTTTTTTTAAAATATCAAACACAACCCCATGTTTTCTTTGATGTATAGCCACGTTAAGTGTGTGCGAGGTAGAGGCAGTCTGTGAGCTGTCAATGGCGTGTGTGAGAGAGTAAACAAACGTACGGAAACTTTCGATCTCGCTCTCGTTGTGCCCCAAATAAACCATGTTAAATTGGTTGGTATGGGTCTGCTTGTGCATAATGTGTGTGTGTATTTGTGCACGCAAACATGTGTGTGTTCAACTGTGCATCTGACTCATTCTGAACCCAGTGAGAATGGGAATTGTTCTGCGAGGGAACACACACACGCATGCGCACGTGCACACACACACACACACACACACACACACACACACACACACACACACACACACACACACACTGGTCTGCATGGTGGTGTAGGCTGGTGTCAGTCACACATGTACATAAATGGATTGATGATCGATTGAATATTTTATTAGGCAGAAATGTAAACATGATGAATTGGATGGGTCAATAGCTATTCTTTGGCACCTTTTTAAAAAAGAAATGAGTAGTAGAGTAGAAGTAGGCTAGTTGTGTATAGTACGTATACGCATGCATGCCAGTAGAGACAGAGAGAGACGGAAGAGAGACAGAGACAGAGAGACACTGAAACAGAACCTGTACTGTACTGTGGTAGATGTGTCTGTGCTGGTTTATTACAGCGACCTAGTGTCCATTGACCCAGACATGACACATACAGTAGATCAATAAAAGTATTATGTTGTATTTATGGATCCACTGTACTGCATGCGTCTATAGGCTCTCAACCTGTGGCTCTGGGCCCCAAAGTGGGCCTGTTAACCCTTCTGTAAACCGTTCTCGTCCAAAACAATAATGGGCTGACAGTCGACGTCCTGTGAAGCAGTGTGAAGTGAACTGAACAAGCTTTCCAGAAGATGAGACTGACGGATCTCTTTGTCATCATGATGCCCTCACGGGATTAACCCATTGTGTCCTCGATTCGACTTTCTGACACCAGATTATACAATAGTTCCTGACACCAGATTATAGCTGCAGCAATATTCTAGCTTTTGACGCTAGATTCTACAGTAGTTTCCGACACTAGAATCTAGTTATTGACACTAAATTAGAGTTTCTGATGCTAGGATCGACTTTTTGACACTAGAATCTAGTTTCTGACACTAGAATCGAGTTTTTTTTTTTACACTAGATTCAATAGTTTCTGGCACTAGATTCTAGTTTTTCTGAAAAGTATGTGTTCCTGTGTCAGTGATGCTAACATATTTCAAGCCAAGGGCGACCAGAATTATCCATATTTGGCTGCAGAGCGCCATCTGAAAACATGTTGTTCCAGGGATCCCCCCCAGAAGCAAGAATTTGAGTTAAAAATGTTTGCTTCCGAAATAATGTATTCAGAGATATGCAGCACATTTTCACAAATTTTCAAAAATAGCAGAACAACAAGCTCATGTCGCGCCACTTGGTGGCGCGACATGAGCTTGTTGATCTGCTATTTTTCAACAGATAAAACACCAAAACGCGTTCAGGACACAAAGGGTTTTAATCCAGTTCTGCGTTCTCTCTCCTATCGACTTGATTGATTGTCTCGTCACAGGTTTTGCGTGTGGTAAATTGGTGTGGTGTGAAATCCATTTTTGCGCAAGCTCCATTGTTTTGGCTATTTCCATAAAAAGGGAAGAAGAACCTCTCCTTTTTCGATTAATCTGTTTGTCTACTAATCACTGAAGTTTAACCATAGTTTTTCTAGCATTAAGTGTGACAAATTCCACCCATTTTCAACATTTTACTGTCATTAATGAATACACCTTAGAGATGTTAAAAAAAGTGATAATGGACAGGATAAAAAAAACATCTCCCATTCTGTGTTGAAATGGAGAAATGGAGGTCTGAAAAAATCATTAAGATGGTGAAACACAACATCAAGTTTTGTTTCAACATGGTAATGATTTTTCATTTGGGACCTTCTTTTTTCCAGAAAAAAGAAGATAACCAGATGGTTATCTTCTATTAACCAGATGGACAATTTGGTTCACATTTGTACACTCAGTAAAAGAAAATAGGTGGAATCCCACTTTAAGGTGAATAGCTAAATAAGAGTGATAATCCGGTTAATCGATGAATCAGTTAAATAATCGGCCGAAAAATTATGAAAATAATCGTTGCAGTTTCAGCCCTACATACCGGTATTTACACATACTGTAGAGTACCCTCGCATACTATCAATTGTGGTAAGAAGGCGCCAGCATAGCAACAGATATATGCTGTCCCTGCAGGATATGCTATGGACGTTAGTTAAACACGATGTACGAGAATAATAACAGAGATTAAGTAGCAGAGTGCCGGCGAGTGTTGACCGCATATAGTCCACATAACACCACAGTACTGTATAGGACTGGATAATGTGCTGTTGAGTTCAACAACAGCACAAACATCACACTTGCAGTGGTGAACTGTTTCTATACGGCTACGGTTTCTATATTTTTCTAGGTTTTTAATTTTTTTTCCTGGCCAGTGACATCTTGAATAGCACACATCCATTCTTGTGTGAGCCCTTGGACATTCTCCACGTATGGTGATGCGTTGCTCCCTCGTGTAGTGCATGGTGAATCTGTCGAGGTCAGCTGTCAGGCACGTAACAAACAAGTTTGTTGACCTTAAGGTCAGGGCAGCTCATCTAACCATTCTATATAAGAGCTTCCCTAGAACAGGGGTTTTCAACAGGTGGTCCGGGGACCACCAGTGGTCCAGGTGGTCCCCAGCTAACCAAATATAACTCTTGAGAATGTAAAAATGAAACCAAATGGACCCGCCAGGGTCCATTTGGTTTCATGTTTGCACTCTCAAGAGTTAAGATATTCACCAATTGAATCTACACAACTAGAAGATTAATGGTCATGGACAGAAGCAAAGGAAATCTTTAGTTTGGGGTCTGTGGGGCTAAAATGTCCTCAAATAGTGGTCCGTGGCTCAAATGCTGAATAAATGTTGGGCCCTGGGATGAAAAAGGTTGAAAATCCCTGCCTTAGAAGAACGGCATGGGCTTTTTGACCTGTGTGTCTGATGTACTGTATGTCCGTGTGATAAACCTGTATGGGACCCCCCCCCCCTGGCATCGGCATCCTGATCGTTCCTGCCTTCTTCTGCTAATCCATTCACTATAGAGCTGAGCAGTCCAGCCCCTCTTGTGACGTCGCCCCGCCTCCAGAAATAGATTCCCCATTCATCTTCCTCATAGACTTTTCGAAAATGATCTATATGAAGATGAGTACGCCGCAGACAAAGCCAACTCGGCTCGTGACAAATCATGACAACACTCACAATATTTCCATACAATATCTAATTAGCAAGAAGGAAAAACAGCAGGATGTAACACTTTGTTTCATTTTCCTTCTTGTTCTTCTTGTCCCAAGACTGTTATACATGAATACCTTTTGCATGTTACAACTGAATGTCCGGAATTCAAAATGCACTTGAGTAAAAGTAGAAAACTAGTGGCGTCAACATGTACTTAACGGAACGGAAAGTTTGGATAGGATTTACAGTATATGATTTTTGTATTTATGTAAAATGCGCTTCATGTACTGTAGTATTGCTCTTGTTTCATTACACAGGAATTATGAAAGATGGTGGGGGAGGAGGGAGAACTGGACCGAAAGCGGTTTGAGAATCTTTGCATATCAAACTGCATGGGTGGTTGTTGAAATAAATACATTTGTCGCACGTTTTTGAGGTTGCGTCTCTGATGCGAGCCTTCCTGAAAATAGATCTTCCACGGTGGGCTGTGTGAGTCCCCATGAGGCAGTAACTAACACTGACTGTGTGTGTGTGTGTGTGTGTGTGTGTGTGTGTGTGTGTGTGTGTGTGTGTGTGTGTGTGTGTGTGTGTGTGTGTGTGTGTGCGTGCGTGCGTGTGCGTGTGTGTGTGTGTGTGTGTGAACACGTACCATTCAGTGATCCACTGCCACTGTATTTGGTTTATGGTTGTTTGGTACCACTTGGCGTAACTGTTTGTGTTTGTGTGCATACTTCAATTTGACTGTGCGTGTGTGTTGTGTGTATGCACACACCCGCGCATTACAGGCAGTTGAGGGTTCTCCACTTTCTCTTCAGATTTAATGAACAAATTATCCCTTTAGAGAAAGCCCTAGAGAGAGATGGGGAGAGGGAGGGAGGGAGGGAGGGAGGGAGGGAGGGAGGGAGGGAGGGGGAGAGAGAGAGAGAGAGGGAGAGGGAGAGAGGGAGGGAGGGAGGGTGGGTCGGAAGTGCGGAAATGAGAGAGTAGAGAGGTAAGGAGAGATATGCAATACAGAACAGGAGAGCGTGCGATAACTGAAAGGAAGATAAATAAAATAGGGTTATGAAGTGTGTAGGATAATGATGAGAGATAGAGATAGAAGCACTGACAGTAGAAAGCAAGATGGAGACGTGGGTCAGAAACACAGAGGGAGGGAAATGTTACAGCGCAGAGAGAGAGTTTCATCACCATACTAGTTGTTGTGACCTTGCTGATTGGTGATCTTATCTATTCCTGCTGCACAACAAGTGGCAAAATCGAGATGTTCTTGTCCCTTTTTTTTATGAAATGAAAATATTTGAAATGTTTTGAAATATTCGCCTGTAACGAGGTGGGTAGGAAGTCTTTTTAACAGAAAAGCTGAAGACCCAAGCTATGCTTATATCATTAAGCAGCCAATTAGAAAAGTACTTTCATTGACCATGGTACAATTTACATTATTAGACGTTGTTTTTACAGTGTACTGTAGTAGTAGAAATAGTAGCAGTAGAAATATAGTAGTTGAAAAACGATGAAACGGTGGTCATGAATAGACAGATACACTATGTGCTGTTGTGTAGTACAGTGTCGTAATTGTCAGTATAAACCTATGAGTTATTGATATTCCTGATGCAGACGACACAGCACTGTGTTACAGTAAATGTTGCCGCTATCTGAAAAGTACATTTATATTACAACACACAGAGATAGATAGGTAGGTAGATAGATGGATAGGATGTGGTGGGTGACAATCTGTGAGGCGCAGAGCAGATAATGGATGGACAACATGAAAACGGAGAGAGAGAGAGAGAGAGATGGAAAGATACAGAGGGAGATCTGTGCGTAGGCACAAAGTGCAGTTTGCACCTAAAAAGCTGCAAATGGGCTCTTTGCTATTGCTGTTTCCAAGTGTCTGTCAGGCTAGGGTATGCGTTGCATATTTAAATGACCCTACAATTCCAGAAGCCCTGCTAGCAGGACCTAATGGCTGCACTGCCCCCTTTCACACAATTAAAAAAAGCTTCAACATGAAATGTACTGAAGTACATAGTAAAAATTTAACAAAGCACAAGTGGAAATGTTGTCCTAGGGGTGGTACATATGAAAGGCCATGTAGTCGCAAAGTCAGTAGGGTTACAGTGGAATACACCTGCTGCATGTTCTATGACTCTTCTCCTACTTGCCTAGTATAGTAGTATTGCAAAGATAAAGTCACACACGCACACAGCTGTCCTTATTCGACTCGTCTTCATAGCATCACTTGAAAATAGCAGTTATCTTGCATGTGTTAAAGATGACAAGCGTGACAAGTGATTGTGCAATTTGCACTTCCTCTTTCCTTATCTCCCTAGCATGATTTGGCATAAATTTGGTTCAGAACAGCCAGAGGGCTGCTTGGAAATGTGTAACATTTGAAAATACTACAAATCGTAGTTTTTGATAGCACCTTTTATCCAAAGCGTGTTATCCACTCATACTCATGTATTGGCCTTTTTCACTGAACGTGTATTTGCTAATTGCTATTTGGCAATTATTTATAAAATTATAGCTCTATCTCATTCTCAACATGGGTTCCCTTCCCTTGTTGAAAGTTATACTGTATATGTGCATAATTCCACATATAAGTGGCTTAAAGGTCCCAGGTTCGATTCCCAGTTAGGACACACCTCACACGCCTGCTTGTGTGGAAACATGTTTCCAACCTATTACGTTCATGAGGTCTCGGTATGAATATGCTAACGACTAATTCAGGGCATTTAGATTCTTTTTAATACATCCATAATTAAAATACTAAATAGCTTCTTCTTCTATTATATTAAGTTGTTTATTTAGATTGCAAAACCCTCTTTCACATTGGTTAGGAATGCAATAGGGACATGGTTCATTTCACCCAAAGATTTTAGATTAAAATCACTAAAATGGAATCCCTCGTCCCACTGGTGCTCCGGTGTCTTCAGAGTGGCAGCAACCGTCCGCAGGCTTCCTGTTGGTTATTCAAGGTTAGTTTCTATCCTTAATTCATGACCGCTTAGTAGGTAAAACCAGCTCACCAGCGGCCTTGCGGTTAGAGTGTCTGCCCTGAGATTAGGGGGTTGGGGGGTTCGATCTCTGTGCCGGATCATAGTAGCGCTTGAGGCACATCTGTCATCTAGTGCTACTTACTGAAAGATTGTATGGGGAAAAAAACAAAGGCTATGACATATGTGTAAATGATCTTATACGCTGTCTACCTAAATGAAAATTCTATAAATAAAGTAAAAAAAAAAAAGATCTTCTACACTTTATCAAACTGTGCGACCTGTCGCTTCCTGATGGCCTGACTTATGATGGTCATCGGTCATCGCGGAGCTTACTACCACAGAGCGGTGTCGCTGCCGTATGCAGTGTGAAAAGGACTTTTGGAGCTTTGGTGTTGTTGCTCAATGGCACCTCGAAACGAAGCCAGGAGGAGCCATGGATTGAACCAGAAACCAATAAATCTATATCTCAAGATGTGTCCTGGGGGGGGTGTATGCATATTAGGTGTTAGTGGGTGACTACAGTGTGTCCTTGAAGTAACTTATGGTGAAGTGACTGTGAGGTATATTTGTGCCGGTTAGTGGTGGTGGGATCATGACTGTTTAGTGAACGAACAGTCATGATCCGCTCAAAAGATTTGTTCGCACTAGTAGTGAAAAACAACTCTATTGGGCTGCTATATCCGTCTGTCACTGGAACAGCCCCTGCTCCCAGTCCCCGTACACAGGACTGGAGGCGTATAAGTGTGACATTAACCGTTTTGGCAAATAGAAGTATAGTTTGTTCATGTTCGCGGCCAAACGATGAGTTACAGTATGTTGAAACGGGTCGCTCAACGGTGAGGCGTCCCCTCACTCGGTTCGCGAGTGTTTGTTCGTGATTCACATTGTGCGTTCATGAGTTGCGTGTGTGTGTGTCTCCCAAAGGAGTTAATGACGTGAATGCTTCGAAGCGCTCATCCCTCAACCACCGTGTTGCTGAGCACTAGAAGTGACGGTTGACTGTCTGACTCCAACCTGTGTGTGTGGGTGGGCTAGAGGTCTCTGTGTGTGTGTGTGCTACACACACACACACACACACACACACACACACACACACACACACACACACACACACACACACACACACACACACACACACACACACGCACACGCAAACACACACACAGACCCCTGTCTACCATATCCTCTTTCTCCATTGTTTTCCTTTTGGAGTCTTCTTCCCCTCCACACCGATTCTATCCCTTCCTCATTCTCTCGAATAGGATCTCCCTTTCGCTCGTTTTTCATCCCTGCTTTTCATGCCCCCCATATCCCGATCCCCCTCTCTCTCTTTCTCTCTCTATCCCCTCTCTTCTCCTTCCCTCTCTTCTGCTTATCTCTTATAACTCCCTTCTCTCTCTTCTCTCTCTCTCTCTCTCTCTCTCTCCCCCTCTACCTGTCTCCTCTCTCTATCTCCGCCCGGCGCCTGTGTGTTCAATCCATGCTTCCTTTTGGTCTCCCTGCGCTTTCTAAGCTTCGTCCATCCCCCTCCCCTTCTTTCTCTCTCTCTCTCTACTTTCTCTCTCTCATCTTCTCTCGCTCATGTCTCTCTCCCTGTGGAAGGTGTGGGCACAGATGCTTCTAAAAATAGCCCTTAAGAGCCCCGTCGAGAGACCAGCCAAACGGGAGGGAGGGATGGATGGACGAGGGGATGTATAGAGGGATGGATGGATGGATGCATGGCTGTGGGGATGAGTGTGTATAGCATGGAGGGGGCTCGTTGGAGGAGTTGGGGTTAAGAGCGTGCGTAGGTGTGTGATCGCCAGAAAGTACAGGGAGAGGGGTAAAAATAAAAATCGAAAAACGGGGGGGAGCGGAGAAGACGAGCGAGCGCTCCCTCAGGAAGCACATGGGTCTCCATGTCTGTATTCATCCATTGACTCTCAGCTCTTCAAAGCACTTTTCTTTTACTATGGAGCGTTTTGGATTTTCAAGAATACATTTTCATGGCGTTTATCAGCACATATGCATGTATCAATGTCACAGTGTTGGTGTAGTTCAAGGGCTAATGTTCATTATCTCCTCCAATTAAACATAATAACAGAGTAGTGCAGACACACACACACACACACACACACACACACACACACACACACACTATCCTCTCTTTATTGTACATTTTCCCACTCTGTATCACTTTAGCATTCTTAGTAGACTAACACAACAGTGTCTCATATACTGCATCTATTCTAGACTCAGCTCATGAGTCATGACATGTCTGTCATTATTCCCATCTAGAAAAAACAGAAAAGAATACCACTTAAAGTTGTACATTTGCAACGTTTACGTTGTCTGCATTTTGCTGATCTGCTGCTCTGGCGTCGTACCCAGACGAATCGACAAACAGTTCTAATCTGAATGGCATTACATTCAGTTGCGACTAGTGAGTGAACTCGTTGCAATTTGGTCGCGACTATTTGCTTTGGTCTCTGTCCCTATGTCTAAACATAACCGCAATCACTGAGCAGTGCCGATACTAGCCCCTATGCCTAACCGCTGCGCCGCGCAGCACATGTTCGCCAGCCTGGTCGTGACCAGTAAGCAACTGCTCGCAACCTAGTCCCTAACCAAATGCAACCAGAAGCTATTAGTTTAAACTAGTAAGCAAGTGGTCGCGACCAAGTTGAGACCAGGTCATCAATCGATAGTGGATATCGCCCCTTCCTGCATAGGAGGAATATAGAGGTTGCACATGACATCGGCATGGTTTTCAGTGGAGGTTGGGCCAAACCCGTGGCATTCTGTTTCACTAGACTTGATTCCAGGGTTCCATTGATAATGTGTATTTTACCGTATGCACAGAGTCTGGCGCATGTTATTAAAGGTCTTCTATTGTATGAGCCCCTCTCGGCTGCAGCTGTTCACATCTCTTTTGGCTGTCCCCACATCAAAACCTATATTCCTATGCTCCAAGAAAAAGGAAAATACATCGCGACCATATCTGCAGTATTACCTGACATACCATCTTTTCTCTTAACGGAGACCATTGTAGACTATCCCGATTCTAAAAATGTCTCTGAAATACTAACCTAAGTGTACTGGAAAACTTCAAATTATTGTGTAACATCACCAAATTTTGACATTTTTTGATACTGTACATACTGTACAGAACGCATATTGGTGTTCCCGTCAACTAGGGTAAAAGTACCACTAGGGGTTCCCGTCTACAATGGTTAG
The DNA here is from genome assembly GCA_039105355.1 of Benthosema pterotum. Taxonomy (NCBI): domain Eukaryota; kingdom Metazoa; phylum Chordata; class Actinopteri; order Myctophiformes; family Myctophidae; genus Benthosema; species Benthosema pterotum. The sequence continues at coordinate 50,772,641 of CM076965.1, forward strand.
CGGAGAACAGTGTTGATTCCGTCAAATAATGCTATGATAAACTAGATCAGCACTCGGTCAAGTGCACACAAGGAGGCCATGGCAGAGCGAGTGTGTAAGCGGAGTGGGCAAATCAGAAAAAAAAACAAAAAAAACAAACTCTTATTCCTCTGAAATAATTACGTCATATTAATGTTATAATTTTATCCCATACGGATAAAATGACATCACTTCTGTCGTCACAATATTAATCCGATATTACCTCCCGAATCCGTCGAACGGATGACCCCTCATCTCCCGTCCCTGGTAAGTCCCCTTCCGAGGTCCCAATTACGTCACCCCCCAACCTGCCAATCTGCCGCGAGGGACAGCGACCAGGAACTGTGCACCGATCGCTTAACTTGTGTCCGCTCCACTCACACAAGTACAAATGTTCAACTCTCTTTTTTCACTAATGAAAACTAAGCTGTGATAACTGAGGCTACATATGTTGACAATTTCATCAACAAATAAAAACTCGACTAAAACCACAGAAAGTTACTTGTGTAACAGCAAGTGTAAAGTCGCACGGGCCTTGATGCCGTCATCATGAGGGCATCAAGGCCCGCAAAAACACATTTTAATCTACTAAATCGACTGCAGATTTTAGTACTAAAATCGCATGACATTTAATCGACTAGAACACATTCCAGCTGACTAAACCGTAGCTAAAACTACTTTCCTTTAATTTATTTAGTCAGGACAGCACCATTTTGTTGAACACAAAGAAGTTGACATATGTAGAATACGTACAAACATCCCAGTGTAAAACCAGACAGCATTAGTTACAGCTAGATTTCATCTTAGATTTTCATAAATGAAGATTCATTCCAAAGATGACGAAACCATACTAGAAATGTGCTGCCAAAAACAAGCGACTGGAGTCTGTGGTGGTGATTCAAATAGGGCCCCTCTCTTTTGGTGTGACATTTCGGCTGGCGGTATTACTGGCCCTGTTTTTACGTTAATTTGTGTGCCAACACCATGGCAGCGACTGAGAGAAGACAGAGAGCTTGCCCTTTAGCGCCGCCGTGAAAGTATAAACACTATTTTTGGATTTACCGGTGAGAGGAGGATGCAAATAACCACGGCTGAAGCCCAGCACGGCTCCACAACACTCCGGGTTAGGGCTGCACTAATGAGTTACTTTTCTCAGAGGGTTTCCAGGTGGTCTCCCCAGCTAAATGATGGAGACTTGGTAACCAAAATAGATCTTTAACTCTTGAGACTGCAAAATGAAAACCAAATGGTCCATTTGGTTTCATTATGTGGTTGTTGTGCATGAAAAACGAGTGGCAGGGTCAAATAAAATGAGGAAGGTAAAAAGAGAGGAGGAAGTATGCAAATTGAAGTAAGAGTTACTGTGCATGCTTGACTTAGACTGCAGCTTCCATGATACCTCTGTGTGTGTGCGCGTGCGTGCATGCGCGCGTGCGTGTGTGTGTGCGTGTGCGTGTGTGTGTGTGTGTGTGTGTGTGTGTGTGTGTGTCCAACATTAGCACAATCGTTACCATGGGAACTCCTTGGAGACATATCAGGACAGATCCAAGAGCAAATGTGGGTCATATTTATTTGATATGCCTGTAACACACACACACACACACACACACACACACACACACACACACACACACACACACACACACACACACACACACACACACACACACACACACACACGCGACAGACCAGATTGAATTCATACAATTCACATACACATCTAAACACTTACAGCCAAGATCAGACTGAAGCAGAAATGAGGTCCAATGTTTGGTACGGAATATATATTTATATACAGATACCATCCTAAACCAAAGGTGCTTTTTACTATTATCAAGGAGGAGTACGAGGTCATGCAGGAACACCTACAGAATATGAAAAAAAATAAATAATAATAAATAGCCCATACTGTACGTACATCAAAACAGAAAACTGTCTTGTCCTATGCGGAGCTAATGGTCTATAGTCAATGTTGATGCAGTGGAGGCTCAAGTCTGATGCCAGGACGTTCAGTGCATTAATTTCAGGAGTCTGCCGACATCATGGCCAGCATACAGTACTGTAGACTGTATTAATTTTTGTCCGTGCAGAAAGTGTTTTAGGGCAACAGGGCGCTATTTCTGAGGCGCAAAATGGCACTCTTCAGCTTGTGGAGATACGATGCATGGCATGGAATTCTAAACAAATTTGTTTATACTGTGTTCATGTTTAGTTGAGACTTCGGGGGGGAAAAAAAGCAATTGTCCTGAATGCTGCCTTCTGATATAGCATGGAAATGAGTGACATTTGCTGCATTCGTGGTCTTGAAAGGGCAGTTGCTTTACAGACGGCTAAAACGGCAGGGGCTGAACACCCCTTTGATGTCTACAGTATGTGTGCTGCATGTCCCTGTGTGTATTACAGTCGTATGTGATTTGTATAGCATGCGACACAAGTATTCTCAGTATGAGATCCTGTTGTACACAATGTTTGTGTGTGATTAATGCATTAAATGACAATTCATTGTTAATATAATAATTAATAGTAATATGCTGTTGACCTTTAACCTTACTGTTGGAGGAGAAAATGTCCACATGGCATTGTTAGGGGGACCAGATGTCATGATTTGTGCAGGATTGTCCCCCATTTTGAGGACTTTTCACCGATTGAGAGGTTGCGGTTTTCAAAATGTGTGCAAAATCTTGGTTTTATCAACTGGCTGTGAGCAGCGGCCTGTGCCCTTAGCCCCATGAAGTGGATAGAGTTTGCATGACTCTGTCTCTACCTTGGATATGATCACAGCCATCTACAACTTGTAGTAGAACAAGTGCGACATTGAGTGGTCAGAAACTGAGTGGTCTGAATAGGGACAAACTTTGTTTGGTGGGTTGGCTTCCATTTATAGTGTCCAGGTGTAATGCTTGTAGGTTGTACTGTCTAGTAAATAGTCCAATTAGTAGTAGTTCTATTATCTATTATCTGTATGTTTTTATTATTATGTCTTTATTATCTATGTGCTACTGAATGAAGCCCATGGCAAACCATAGTATATACGCATGCGACGGAGTGATACAACCCTGCAGGTGTCTTACATTGTGCCATGCAGACACAACTCTTTGCCTTACATCTGGTTGAGTCAGGATCTGGTCAAAACAATGCCCAGGGTCATTGTGTTGCCATAACTGACCGACAACAATCCATGGATTCAGTGGTCAGATGGCTGGGCAACTTTCATAGCATCTTTATGTGAATGATTGAAACATCCATTGTGCTCCAGTTTGAACCAATGGAAGTAACGTTTATATTTATCTATTTATTACTTGTTCTAAACTTTAGTTTACACCCAGCTCCTTTCCAATGAATCACAGTAAATATTCACAACCGAATTTTGGGACCATGTACGATTTCCTTTAAAGTGACAATTGTGTGTCTTCACGCACTTTTCATCTGCCGTGCACGCGCTTGCATGTGTGTGTCCGTGCGTACATGTTCTATCTATGTCACGGTTGCTCTTGAGATACTTCAACCCATTGGGCTATTGCTGGTAACCTAGCAACAGAGCCACAGAGCCGAAAGGAGAGTTGAATTGCTTTCTCTCTCTTTTTCTCTCTTTCCATCTCTATTGCATCCGCTCTATGTTTTTTTTCCTCTGGATGTCTTTTGAATGCATAATCTGATACAAATATTCTGCCTTATGTTAAGTGCTGTGTCTTAACCTCCCCCATGCAACGCATGAACATTTTCAGGTGCGTGCTTGTGCGCGTGTGTGTGTGTGTGTGCGTGTGCTTGTGCGTGTGTGTGTGTGTGTGTGTGTGTTTAGAGCAACACTGACTGGCAGACAGCAGTTTGTTGCTAAGCACTGACTGAGGGATATTAGACCTTGCCCTGATTTGCCCTCTCATGCGTGCACACACACACACACACACACACACACACACACACACACACACACACACACACACACACACACACACACACACACACACACACACACACATATGCAAACACACACATACCCAAGCGCGTGCACACACACACACACACACACACACACAGCCCACATGCACACCGTTGATGAGAATGAGTCAGATGTGTTTTTGCGTCAATCTCAACACCTAGCGCGTGACGACGTGTGGATGGTACATGGTCCAGTGGAATCGCACGTTGCGTAAGGATGTTAGAATTGAACTACCGGCAAAGTGATTTTCACCATGCCGTCATGCATCTCACCTGTTCAGTGTCCCAACCCCCTCTGACCCTCCTCCTCTCCATCTCTTTTAGCACCTTGTTCATCGCTTTCTCCCCTATGCCTTTTGTCCTGCCTTTGTCTTCAGCCAGTACATTAACAGTTCTTCTATGGTGTCGAGAGCATGTGAGAATAGCCCTGCAGTATAGAGCCAGAGCCATAGTATTAGACGTCTGACATCTGGGACACCATCACCCAACTACTGAAAAGTGGTTCAAACAGGCGCCTACAAAGATTGGGGGGAAAAAAAAGTGTGACATATAGGCTACTACTATGTGTGTAACGGCACATTTTAACTGTGTTTCAATATGTGCAGGATTCAATGGTTTTAAATCGATATAGGCCTAGTATAGTAACTATTTAAAATAGTTGTCTTAAACTAAAGTAAATAAACCACTCTTTTTTTCTTTTCTACATTGTAAAAACAAGAAATGACACAATTTAAAACGGCACATTGTCAATGTTGCCGTTTTTATTTCAATATACTTCGATTCTTGGAATTAAAAATCTTTTTTTTCGCGTTACTATATCATTATACCCCCTAGCTACTACATTAACCTTTACAGCCCAGCCAATCCGAGGCTTACCTGCCAAAACCTGGACTTGCTGACTTTAGAAAATCCTTTATGAATATCATAAAGGATTCATATCTGTGAGCGAATGTGACACAGTGAACAGTCCTGAGTCCTGGCCCAGTTTTGCCCCCGGGTAAGTTAGAGAGAGACAGAGAGGGAGAGGTGTCAACTACAGTGCAAGATTTATTAAAACAGATTTCCGTATACGAGTGAGCCCAATGAGTGAGTTTCTAAACCTAAATGTCCCTTCCACTGGGCCAAGCAAAGTGGTCTGATCATTGCACACAGAATTATGAAGGAGAGAGACTATTAAGTGTTCCGGTGGTGTGCTATTGATTTCAATGGGAGTTGTTCAGTGGCGTTGGAATCATCTGGAAGAACACTCTACTTCTGCATTTGCGCCAAACAACTTTTGGTTGGCAGATGCGGAAGTGCCAATGAGCACCGAACATTAACCCCTAGGGCGTGCAGGGTTTTCCTTGTGCTACTGTATGCACTGTCCTGCCTGCAGGTCCAGTTCTGAACAGTAGGCTCAGCGGCTATCAGGAGGCGCTGTTAGCCCTCTGTTGGTTGGTGCTACGCTATGAACAGTACACCTGAAATTCGTCCAAAGAGAAAGGTTCCGTTGTGCAAAAAAACGTAAGCCTTGTACATAAGATTTTTCATAAAATTAGTGAGATAATGTATCCTGAGTTGAGATAATTGTGATATATGTCGGTTTGTCAGTTGTGAGTAGACGCATGTATCCATGTTGCTTCAAGCAACCACAGCAACCGTACCCAATGCGACGACTGCTAAAACCGTTTTGTTGCGTCAGTCCCAACCCATGGTTGTAGTTTGGCCAAAATAGAGTAAAGTTATACTGGACTGTTCAACACAGTTATTCAATAGGCATTACTGATGATTACTCAAATATTGATTTTCAAGGCATGCAGGGCTGATGCAAAACAATACAACAGCCAGTTGATTTTTGTTCAGGTCACCCCAGTGGATTTAAATGCCATTACTGCATTGAAAGGGACAAAAAAATCTGCTTTGATGAGAGCATTAAATGCTGCAGCAGACGTGGTTGGAGCCTATACCTCAACGTTGAGGCCCAAATGTAGCCCCTCCTGTAACCTTGAGAGTACAAATTGAACCAAATAGGACGCTGTGCTTGTGCACTCCCAGGTCCCCCAGCCTCAAACGATGATGATTGCAGTGTATGTTGAGGTTAAAGGTAATACAGGCAATTTTAGTGTATGCAAATTCAGATTTGAACTCCAACTTACTTCCACTCTATTGGTTCATTATGAAACTGCTGGAGACTGCTGTGATTGGCTAAAACGCAGCCTCACCCCGTACACACACTATCATCACCTTGTCATGAGCCCTGATGAAACAGATTTGTTGACGACAACAAAAGTTCTGCACCGTCTGCCGGGCAAAGAAAGTGTCTCTCTGCAGAGAAACAGCTGCAGCAACAACGTAGAAGCAATGTAGTGGGGAAAAAGACAAACAATATAGTAGCTATATAATATATATTTTTTGATTTTTGCCTGAAAAGTTACCTATAATACCTTATTAAAAAAAAGAAAAGAAATGAAATATATCAACGGGAATTCCGTGTAGAGTTCTCAAACTCTGCCCGAACCCGACCAGGACCGAACCCGAACAGGCCCGACCCGACATTTAGGGCCGGGTAGGGCCGAAAATCTATCCTAATCAATAGGGCCGGGTAGGGCCTCGGGCCCCATGAAAAAATAATATATATTGAATTATTTTAATATAGTAAGAATAATAGTTATTTTCTGTATTTACCTATTATGAAGATGGTGCTGATTGCCATTTCAATTTTAATCTGTGGCGAATTCTCAAATTTTGCCCAAACCCGACAGTTTAGGGCCGGGTAGGGCCTAAAATCTATTCCATTTAGTAGGGCCGGGTAGGGCCTAGGGCCTGAACTGTTAGGGCCGGGTAGGGCCGGGCCTTAATTTTCAGGCCCGTTGAGATCTTTAATTCCGTGGTCATTAACGTGAGAAGCCTCCTGGACATGTGGACGTTTAAGTCCCTGGACCTGTACCTCACACACAGAGAGAGATGGAGAGCTATACGTTGGAGAGGACAGAGGATATGAAGGACCTGCGTTCGGCGATGTATGGGAGAGGTTGAGAAGGGAGCGCGATACGATGTGTGCGTGTGCACTACTCACTGTGACCCTTCTCACTGCTTCACCAGCGGCATCGCGGGTATTTATACACTGGCGTGGGCTGCACAGCGTCCTTATGTAAGACGCGCACACACTCGCGCGTACGTACGTGCGCAACGCAGTAGGTGCCCGAGAGGAACATCTATAGTTTGTATTATTGACTCTTTGACCCTCATCCACCCGCCCCTCACCCTTCTCTCTTTTCATCTGGTTCCCTGTGTTGTTGTCGTCGACGACGGGTTGTGCTTAGCGTTGTGTCTCGTGCTGCTTTCCGTGTGGGCACGGATTGAAAAAAAAAATCAATACTGCAATATAGAAATACTCGTTTTACGTTAAGTAAAGTCCAGAATTCAAAATGTACTTGAAAGGGGAGTTCCACACGTTTTCAACATTTTACTATGTCATCAATATACCTTCTAGATGTTGTGTGGACATGATTGTGTTTCCTACAAATGGAGGTCTCAATTAAATCATTAACATGGTGAAACACAACGTCATGATGACATGAACTTGTGTTCCACCATGTTATTGATTTATTCTTTTAGGAACTTTTTTTTTCTGAGAGTGTACAAATGGAACGAATTGGACCCGCTAGGGTCCATTTGGTTCACATTTGTACACATTTGTACACTCTCTAATCTCTCAAGTTTTTGAAAATGGGTGGAGTGAGTTCCCCTTTAAGTTAAAAGTACAACATTTTTGGTATCAAAATGAGCATAAAGAACCAAAAGTGCATAAAAGTACACATTATGCAGACATTCCCGTTTCTATAGTTTTCAAATGTATTATTGACTAGTAGATCTACAGGTTTTCAAATAGCGAAGATGTGTGTATATGTATTTGGCAATCTAAATCTACAAACTACAGTTTTTACATAAACATAGAGGTGTAAGAAGTACACTATTTTGATCCTAGTGTGCGTCCATAGTCACATGTGTCATTAGTTGCAGCTAGAGTTTTGCACCTTGTGTAGCTTCGTAGCTTTGTGTCTGTCGCAGCAGCTACAAACGTCAGGGTGTATAGCTTTGTATCTTCATGACACTGGCTGTCATGGACAATAAATCTTAGACTGTGCATTTGTGCACCCGAGGGAAGGCATGGCGCGGTCTGCTCGCTGCCCCAGGCTATGTGCCGGCGGGTATGGATCATGGTAGAACACATTAGTTCAGACCCAATATTGATGACGTGACAAAACGGCTTCAGAGCCATGCGGAGAAAACGTTCAACATCCAAGCAGCGGTCTTGAATCACCCCGTTACAGGCCAACCTAAACAATCAAATGAGTGCAGGGCTGCAACCATAGATTAGTCTCTTACTGATGCTGATTACTTTTTTGATTGATCTAGTAGTTGAGAAGTATGTTGCTTTTAATACTGTATAAATGAATCAACAGGAAAAAAATATACTCCTAACAGAATTCTCTCGCTTTCAGTCTCTCAAGCACGCAAGCATGCTTGTACAACGTGGGTGTGTTCAAGAACAACCTATATAGCCTACCTACAGTATGTGATTAGTAATTACGTTATTGTAAAAAAAGGAAAGGTTGTGGTCCCTCCCTCGACTCTCCATCTCTTCATCTTCATTTCTTTAAGCACATGAAGCACACACATTGATATGTGGGCTCCTCTTTTAAATGTTTTAACCATCTTGTGGACAGAAAGACATGTCACATGACGATTCATGTGTTTCTCATTGAATATTGAGGCGTGTGCAGAATAATGAATAAAAATCACATTTCTGTTCAGCATTTAGTGTTTGAAGTTAACATTTGCACATATTAAAAATACATATCGTTGCTGTCGAGAGGGAAACACCTAACTCCATTTTTGAGTCATTCATTTCATGTCTGTGTTTTAATATTAAACCAATGTAAAATAGTAAAAAATGCTTTGCACAAAACTTCTATACTACATTGGACCTGCAAAACAGTCTGTGTACTGTATATAAAATCCCAACACCAAAGTTTGAAGTGGTACCAGGGCTAACACCAAATGACCTGACACACTGTTTGCTGGAACACAAGCTTCAACCTTATTCTGAAGGGACAAAAATGGCATTCCTTTTTCAGCAGTGTTACTGATGCTTGGAACATACAGTAAACAATGTCAAGACAGTGACAGGACCCCCTGCTCATGTGCCTGCTCACACACTATGACTGAGTGCCGTTCACACACCTACCGTTCAAAACGAGGGAATGCCAACAGAACAACATTTCATCTTGGCAAATTTTGGGGGGTTCCACCCATACGTTTAGCATTGTTACTCATTCTAGGAATGTCTGATCTCTACACACCATACCTTGTTGAAAACGGTGACAAAAACAATATAAGATACAATACCAATCGGTATTATTAAGGTGGAAAACAACCAAAGTTTCTGAACTTTTGTTGCCCAGTTTAGAAATAACTGTAACTGTAACAAGTTGCAAACTTGCAATCAAAAATCCTCAACGTGTGGAGCAATACATACCGCTGCAACTTCTCTCTAGAACACGTTGCAGTTTTGATACATCGTGAAATCATTGGTGTCACCATGTGCACTGGGCTTTGGATGTTCACTGGCAGTGGGCAGGTTCTCCGATGTGGTTTATATCTTTCCTACAAATCATGAAAAATTCAACATTGAGACATTAGAACGAGCCAACTGCTGTGTGCGCGCGCGCGTGTGTGTGTGCGTGCGTGTGTGCGTGCGTGCGTGCGTGCGCGCGTACAGAACAAGGTCATGGTATTTAATAGTGACTAAATCTGGGACATCATTGTACACACACACACACACACACAGACACACATGCACGCACACGCCTGATTGAAGGACTGCCAACAACATCAGAAAAGAGGGGAGGAAACAGGATAGGAGGAGGAAGCTATACTAGGGCTATACTTGCAGCCCTAAATCACAGACCATGCAAGTCCACAACATTTTCAGGAACAATGTAGGTTGGATTGGGAATGCATGCCCCATCCAGTAATGCAATTGCCATGCTGTTGTACCTGTTGGCAGAATACTCCCTAATGTAGGGTTAAATGTTCCTTTCTGTGCAGTAACCATTACCACCGCTATAAATGACTGTAAATGGCCCCTACCGGCCTACTTGGGAACTGTTAAGTTGGGAATGATGCAAGTTGGGAATGCATGCCTCATATGTTTATACAATAACTATTGTCTCTATAGGTTGTCCTCTTGTTGCAAAATGCATCAATGTATATGCCATATCTCCATAACAACTGTGTCAAATTGCACAACCAATATGTTAATTTGAAGCCATGATTCAGAGAGAGAGAGAGAGAGAATAGTAATCCAATGACTTACCCCCATCAGACCACCCCCCATTAGGTCACATTTGTTAATGTAGGACATCCTCGTGATCGGTGCCTGTGTGTTGGTTCCACAAGCACTGCTTTGCTGGCAGGCAGCTCTTGGTGTGTTTGGCAGTGTCCTGCTCGTCTCAGTCGCCCGCCTGCTATTTTCTGACTGAACAATTGGCATTCCATCATGCAGGTTCTTGTTGGTAAGCTGATGTTAATTATTAATTGCGGCATTCAGCGTCCATCTAAACACCTCTGCATGGTTGGCGGGGGAGTTTGGACTAGTTCATACGCTGGCTATGGAACCTTCAATGCAAGTGCCTTCCTTACTTTAAGATCTGGTTCTGTTGAGCTGACCCTTGAGCCCAGTACTAGAAGTCCTCGATCCTGTTGTTGTCAGAGATGCGCTGATGATGGGATGTTATATAGGTGATAACTTCTATTTCCCAGAGTAATGTTGGAGGGACACTGTAGGCCGTCGGCCTTAAGCATCTTAATCAATGTGCCTCTTTGGATCGAGTCGAATGCCCTTTTGAAGTCGATAAAGCATAACACAGCGGTCAGGCACTTTGGTTCGATCTCAGGTGAGGGTTGAAGCTCTGCCCTATTGGTTCACGATCTTACAGTTTCAGACCTTTGCGGTGATGCAGGTCAGGCTTGTCTGGCTGTGAGAGGTTATAGGCCAAAGCCTTAGGCAACAGAATGATGTTGGAGGGATAGTGCGTGTCAGGCTGTTTGTTGCTCAACAGGACAAGTTTGCAAAACTGTCAGGTGATGTTTTCGAGACTGTAGTTTTTAACAACTTCATACTTGTTCCAAGTACGGGGATACAGGGGTCCCTGATGTCATCATAAACTGCTGATGTACGAAACCATACTCCTGGATCAATGGTAAAAGTTATCAATGAATATTGGCTCTGAACATGAATGCTCATAAGAATATCTGATCAAACATGAATGAGAGGTCCATTGGGAGTCTGGGACAGTATCAAGTACACTATTACAGTATATGTCTCTGTCTGTGCCCGCCTGTCACACTATTTGTCTCTCTCTCTCCCCCTCCCTCACTGCACAACTTTATCGACAGACAACATTGAGAGACGATGTGTGAATGTGATGGTGGTATGGATTGGCCGAGAGGCATTACATAATAATGTCATGTGACTGCCAGCGTCGCACGAGAGAGGTGTGTGTGTGTGTGTGTGTGTGTGTGTGTGTGTGTGTGTGTGTGTGTGTGTGTGTGTGTGTAGCGTGACCAGATGTCCCGCTTTGTGCGGGATCGTCCCGCATTTCACTGTCTTTTAAGGCGTCCCGCCGATTGAGACTTTGTCCCGCATTTTGATTGACAAGCTGTAGTTTTCATAATGTGCGCAAATTCGCAAAATAGTGTGATCCACTACAATGATCCGCGGCAGCCTGCCTGTGAGCAGCGAAGCCTGTCCAAATGGGAAAGGGGCGGGCCGTGTGTGTGTTTGTGTGAGAGAGATGCCATGAAGTGAACGGAGGTGGGTAACTCTGTTTGTATTCTCGGTAAAGCGGTGCGACATTGAGGTGTCCGAGTTTGAATGGCCTGTATAGGGACAAACTGGAGTTTGAATACTCCGTGTTGGGAAATCAATGCGCCTACTAGTAAAGTAAACGTCCACCACAACACAACAGCACTGTCTCACAACGTGTTAGCTGCGTGCGTTGCAATGAATGAATACATGAAAGAAAAGAAACAAGGAGGAGCTGAATGAAACTAAAAAAAGGAAATATAGTAATAAGGACTGGGAGACCATCTATTCCTGGGTGAAACCAGTGAATTGCGATTCTGACAGAGTTTACTGTGATGTCTGCAGTGACACAGGGGGGTGAATACAATGTGAGACTCACAAGCAACGTCTTGCTCGACCAAAACAAGATTCGAACACAGATAAGGTAACAGCAGCTAAACTATCTTCTGTTTACCAGTGTTGCCAACTTGACGCATTTGTCGCTATATTTAGCTTTTTTCCAGACCCCCCTAGCGCCAAAATTAGTGAAAGTGGTGAGTTGGGGTGATATTGGTTGACAGGCGCCAGAGATAAAATGTTGATGATGTTTTTCACCATTTTTCCTCCTATGATAGAGTCCTCCTTCCTTCCTAGAAAGGACTATTGGCAACCAAATGGACCCTTGTATATCTGTAACTCCTTGAGAGGGTAAAATGAAACCAGAATGGACCCGTAAGGGTCCATTTGGTTTGTGATGGACAAAACCTAAAAGTGCATAGCCTGTTCATGCTGCTATATAGACACATTTACAATTTGATGGCTCCAATGCTAACCAAACTTTTATTTATGTTTCTGGTGATTTATTTCATTCATTGTGTGCCTCTACAATTTCAGACTTGCAGTAGTTGTCTTTGTTAGGAGGAAGATACATTGACAACATTTCTTTATTAGTTTGTTATTGGTTGCTTTGGCCCTGGATCAGTTATATTGTCCAGGTGTATAGTTTGTAGCTAAATGTTCACTAAATGGTTAATTTATAAACTTTTTTGTTAAGTACCTCTTATTAGTGGATGAAACAGATGGCAAACTATAGTGATGGTATGTGAAGGGAAGAGTAGAAACACCTAAATTGGGTACTATTCATTCATTTGTGCGACAGTCCGACACGACCCCGCATGTGTCCCACATTGTCCCACACAAACACACTGTTTGTCCCACATCTGGTGAGTTGGGATCTGGTCACCCTAGTGTGTGTGTGTGTGTGTGTGTGTGTGTGTGTGCGCGTGTGTGTCCATGTGTTCGTGTTACTTCTATATTTGGCCAGCTTTGATGGAAAGTGTATATATACCATAGTTCCTTCATAGTCTAAAAATATACTGCAGACATGCACGCGCGCACACACACACACACACACACACGCGCGTGGGAGTGCGTGTGCGTGTTTCTATTATAGTCCATAGCCTGATGTATATGCCATCAGAACAATCAACGTCATAGTAGCGTTCGCGACCATTAATATTGGTCAGCAAACCCCGGTCGAGGCCAGACAGTAGTTTTTATAACATTCAGCGCCACGGTGCACGGATAACCTCAATGAACCTCGCATAGCACAGCCCTGTCATCTAGCACCAATGTGTGCTACTTACAAACACCAAACATTATACCAATCATCTTAATTTAATAGATTTTCATTAAAAACCCATCACCGCACAGATCACATGTCACCGGATACAGATAAAAAATATCACGTGTCACGGACACACATTTATTCGTGGTCACACTTTGTTGCACAACAGAGGATCGCCTCCCTCCACCTTTGCATACAGCGCACCGCTCTCTGTTCCTCCCCACGAAGTGACTCCAGTGATAGCCAGTCTTTGAGATCACAACATCATAGGTTGCGAAAGCGATTTCTTAAGCCAGAGCTAAAAACTACATATTCTGCATGCAAATTGGCCTAGCCTTTGATCTGTGCGACTCACAAAATACATTTGGGACTACCAGGCTGTGTGTCTGATGCATGTCAACCTGGGTGTCCTTCATATTAATTGTAACGACCCATAGTGGCTGTTACAATTACATTCAGAATGGGTAGGTCTATAACCATTTCTAAGTTCAACCCAACTTTCTAACATCAAAAATTCCCTCCCAACCAAAGTGATCTATACATACTGTAATTTCTGGACCATATATTACACAACGGTTATATGACTAGTATGCATATAAAATAGAAGAAGAAATAAGTTGAACCTCTGGCTCCTCTTAACACAGATCTCACCTCCACTGTAATCGGTGGATTGAATTGTGTGTGTGTGTGTGCGTGTGTGTGTGTGTGTGTGTGTGTGTGTGTGTGTGTGTGTGCGTGTGCGTGTGCGTGTGTGTGCACGCGCCTGTGTGTGTGTGTAACATTATACAGTAGAGAGGTTAGGACTTTAGGCCTGGTGCGTTGGTGCAGCTACAGTGATGTAATAGAGTGTAGGATAGAGACAGAGAGAGACATTAGACAGATGTTAGGTTCTTAGCTTAATGATCCTTAACTATTTCCTTGACTATTTCTCTGTTTACACATTACACATACTACCCAGTAAAGGCACTTACAGTATATTTAACAGTAAAGTTGCGTGTGCGTGCGTGCAAGTGTGTGCACAATATCCATGGATATTTAATGTGTGTGTGATTAATAATAGACATAGAGGCAGGCTGCCAGTTGTACCAGGGTCAGATAGAGACAGAAATACTGGGGACACACGAGGACAGACCTTATACCTGGAAGACATACTGTACTACACACCTGGAGGACATAGTGTATGTCATACTGTACACCACATACAGTTATCACAGGGATTAAAGTTCTCAGTACTGGGTACTGATTTCAGTCCTGAGGATTTCACAGGGGTCATTTAATTAGCTCAGTGCTTATTTGCAAAAGATCATTTTCAGTCTCAAGATTTTTTTTTACTTTAATCCCTGCATACAGTATATCACAACTGGAAGAAATATGGGACACATAGATGACATAGATGACACATCTCTATGACCTGGAGGTCATAGAGAGGGGTCTATAGGTCACAGAAGACCTCTAGAGGGCAAAGAAGACGTTCTCTTGCTGCCACTCTGACTTTTCCGGGACTTCTGTGATGCACGCAAAAGCTTGACAAGCTCCTGATCTCTCGTCGGGCTTTGCAAGGAATCTTGGGGGGGAAAATGCTGCCTTCGATTTTGACATGTGGACCAGGGCCGGAAGAGGCGCCTACCTACGTGTATTGTCTACTCTAGACGTCAGACAGGACAGACTTCAGGATGGATGAGGGGCACGGTGGCACAGTGGTTAGTGCTGTCGCCTCACAGCTAGAAGGTCCTGCGTTCGATTCCCACTAGGGACACCACTGTGGGTGCTGGCGGTGTGTCTCCTCCTCCGCGGTGCCCATACCCGAGGAGGGGTTGGCGAAAGGGCCTTTCTGTGTGGAGTTTGCATGTTCTCCCCGTGTCCCCTAGGGTAGATACCCTCACAAAAACATGCTGTAATCCTGGGCTCTAAACTGCCTCCCCCTGGCCAGCCGGGGCGCCTGATGGAGGGGACAGGAACTGGTTGGAATAATGTGTTCCTTCCATGCACTACATCCAACCAGGGAAACTCCCCCCTGTCAGGTGAAAAGAAGGCAGCTTGGACTCCTCATGCATTGAAGGAAGCATGAGGCCAGTCCGCTGCCTCCCCAGGTTGGCGGAGGATGTGTAGAGCCCAGGATCACATTAGCAATTGGCACTGGGTGAAAAAAATGGGTTACAAAATTGTGGGATAAAAATTATGGAAAAAAAAAAAAAAAAAAAAAAAAAACTTCAGGATGGATGGATTGACAGTATAACCATTCTTCTCAACCCATCTTGGGTTTTCTTTTTACTTTTTTTAAAATGCACTTTTTGTTTTGTTTTTGGGGCTTTTATGCCTTTATTGATAGGACAGTAATTAAACAGGAAAGGGGGAGAGAGATGGGGAGTGACATGCGGCAAAGTCCGCCGGTCTCGGGAATCGAACCCGGGGCACGCCATCAGGCTGGCTTGGCAGCTTAGGTGCCCAGACGGTTGAGCTAATCGCCTGGGCCAGACCAATGGTTTTCAGGGCCCACTAAATAGTGAGCCCTGTTACGAGCCATGGACCACCATGCTGTGTTTAGTCTCTCAGACCCAAAATCTTTGTTTGTTTGTATCCACAATTTAGGAGAGATAAACGTTGGTCAAAATGGACCCGCAAGGCTCCATTTGGTTTCATTTTACGCTCTCTTGCGGTTGGGTTTTTGGTTTAACCTCTTGGTTTAGGAGTTTGGGCTGTCGCAGGATCAATACTATATCTGATCTAAAGCCTGTATCCCCTGCTATTGCCCGCGACTAGCAAGAGGAGCAGGGGTGGCTTTAAGGCCCCATTCATACTCCCATTGACCACCACCAACGAATAGATGGATGAAGTGATGGTGCAGTTAGGTGGATCTATCACCGAATGGACAGCTGTGGTACTGAATTGAGGTGGTGGCTGTGTAATTTAGATGGATAGATGACACGCTCTTACAGTACAGCTCATGCACTGACATGTGTGTTTGTGTGTGTGTGCACGCGCGTGTGTGTATGAGCAGGGTCTTGGCAGTAGTGATATTTTTGAAAGAGCAGTTACCTCGAAGCAATATGTGCAAACAACTATCTGTCGATCCCTCCCTCTGTATTTTCATGCTGTGATATCATTGAGGTGAGTGGGTGGTGTGTGTGTTTGTGTGCGCGTGTGTGTGGGGGTATGTGGGTGGTTTGAGCAAAGAGAGGATATTGCGTGGGATCGAAGTACCATTGAGGTGCACATTATTTCCTGTGTGCATATGCGTGTGTGTGTGTGTGAAGGGAGAATTAGAACGCTTTCGCTAGTGTATACTGTAGGTATGAATTCACCTGCAGAGTGGATTAGAATGGAGTCCATTTCACCAGGCCCGGGGTGCAGAAACATTGCTTTTGTGTTACATCATGCACTGTGACATTTTGCTCTTTGTGTGTGTGTGTGTGTGTGTGTGTGTGTGTGTGTGTGTGTGTGTGTGTGTGTGTGTGTGTGTGTGTGTGTGTGTGTGTGTGTGTGTGTGTGTGTGTGTTGTGTGGTGTGTGTGCTTACATGCATGTGTACTGTGACATTTTACCGTCTGTGCGCAATCACAATGATGACAGGCCACGATGTTACGTCTTGTTACAGTACCTTCTTAACAACACCTTTACTGTGTTATGCAGGCGTAAAAAATATGCCTTAAACTTAAAACCTTTGGTGAATAAAGTGCTTGTATTTGTACCTCCATTACACAAAAATCCAGCTGAAAATAGACCAGTCGTTTGTTATAGAGTGACAAATAACCAACAGCAAAAAGCAGGGCATCATCATGAAGTGAAGTGTCATCCTTGCCACGCAAAAAGCCAGTATTTCATAAAAGTTATCAAAAAATGATAATTAAAGTTATATTCAGTGTTTTCACTTAATTCAATTTAACTCAATAAGATAGATCTTTTTAGAGAGAGGGAGAGAGAAAAATAGATAGATAGATAGATATAAACTGAAGTTCGCAGTTTACTATGAAAAGCTGCACTCTGCACGTGCCAATCTGCCCTTGCAGCTGAGACTGCCATATTAAGAAGCTCTGTTGTGTGTTTGGTCTATGGTCCATTGGCCAGAATTTGAACCCAGGCATGTTGAGTACACTGATGTGTTAGAAATGTTGACTAGGGGTCCCCAGCACGTAGAAACTGCTGCATGCTAACTTGCATATGTTGAGCAGTTTTCATAATTGGTGTAATATGTGAACATTAACATTAACCATTAACAACCAGGTCTAAATCTCATCTTTCTTTATGTAGCATGTGATCATGTCTATTGGGTGATGGTGTTTTCATGATGCTGAATCCATTCAGAGCATTAATTTTTCTAAAAAAAAAAACAAAAAAACAAAAACAACAACAAAACAATCGTTCGACTGAAAATGGCAATACCAGTCATCAAAAATGTCCAAAATGTCCAAATGCACATTTGGACAAATGCTATGGTCATTTTCACCCCAAAGGGTGTTTTTTTCCTATAGGTTGTTGGCATGGTCACATATTATGCAAATTATAAAAACTGTTCAATATATGCAAGTTAGCACCCTGCAGTGTGTGAATGCCTGGAACCGCATGCATCAGAAAATGAAAACGATCATTAAAGCTCAGTTTGATGTTTCTATGATCCTCACAAATCACTGCTTTCATAGTAAAATGAGATAGTAAATGAATTGAGTTGTGGTAAAACATACAGTAAGTAAAACAATGAATTGCATTAATGTCTTATCCTGGTGTGTGCACTATACCATAGGCCTAGTTGTAATAGTAATTAAACATCCTCCCGCGGACACAAGATATTTCATTCATTGGGCCTGATTTGGCCCCCGGGCCTCGGGTTTGACATATATGTTATAAACTGTTGGTACCATTATTAGACAAACACTACATTGATCAGTTGCCTCGGCACGCACCCCCGAGGCTTACTATTTACATTCTGTGTGCACGCTTGCATGCATGCGTGTGTGTGTTTGTGTGTGTACAATGTGTGTTATTTTTAGCGCTCTCTGTTCCTCTTGCCTGTCAGTGAAGCTGACACTGATGGAAGTGTAGATAAGGGGCCTCCCTCCTGCGCGTTGCCCGTTGCACACATCCTGTCCACCGCTCACCATTCACACACACACTGGAGACCAAAACACGTCTAGTTGGAACAGCAACAATTAGCCCTTCACTAAGCCCTCCCCAATCCTCCCTATAGCAGTGGTTTTCAACCTTTTTCATACCAGTACCCATTATTTATTCAGAATTTGAGCCATGGACCACCATTTGATGACATTTTAGCCCCCACAGACCCCCCAAACTAAAGATTTATTTTGCTTTTGTCCCCAATTCCAGGCTGGATTTGGGAAACAAAACAAAACATACAGATCAAAATTACCATTAATCTCCTACATTCTCTAGTTGTATAGACTTGGGCTAATTCAGATGATGAATATTTTAACTCTTGAGAGTGTAAACATGAAACCAAATGGGTCCGCCTGGTTAACCAAACGTTTACCTGGAGCTGAGGAGAAGAAAACAGGTGCGCTTCCTCTAGTTGCTGCCACTAATTTGGGCAGTGGGTGCTAAGCTCTAAATGCAACTAAACATGAGAATCCACCAAAAGTGGAAGGAGCAGCACACCAAATAAAATACAGGACCAGGCTCAAATCCAATTATCCATTTAATAACACTACTGACGTGTTTCGGCTGAAGCCATACTACTCTGATGAAGGCTTCGGCCGAAACGCGTCAGTAGTGTTATTAAATGGATAATTGGATTTGAGCCTGGTCCTGTATTTTATTTCGTTTACCTGGAGCTCTCTCAAGGACCACGGGTGGTCCCTGGACCAAAACACTGTCCTATAGACACATTAGCAGTGAGGGGACAAGACAAGAAAGCTTGGCCTGCATTGTTGCTAAACGATTTGGCTTGGAATTGATTTGTGTTTTTTTTTTGTGCTAAATGATTTGGCTTGGAATTGGATTGTGGGTTTTTTGTGGTGGTCTTTAGAGAATAGATAATTTACAGTCTTCAAACGGTACTGTACTTTGCGGAGCATGAATTGTGGTTGGTTCTGAGCAGCACGTAGTAGGCCCCAGGGCCAGATCAATAGAGTCATCAGTCGGTCATCCCGCAAGAAATCCAATCAGTCGGTCAGCCGTCGTGCCGATCAGTCAGTAAGCCGGTGGTGCATTACTGTACTGATCAGTTAGCCAGTCATCCTTGAGGCTCAGTGTCTGTCTCTCTGGTCTGGTCTACCATTAAGACCATTAAAAGATCATTAACTCCTTGACTGATTTACCACGACTTTTGGTGTGATCCATTATTCTGTTGTCTGCTTATCACTCCAAAAGTCATTTTAGGTTTTATTTATTAACAAGCTCATTAACTTACTGCACACCACCCCATGAAGTCCTTTAAGTCGTGACGGCCCTACAAACCCCAAAAATCACACCCGTGTGAAATGAAGTGCTGCGCCGTGCCTGTGTCTGTGCCTGTGTCTGTCCCTGCCTGCATGGAGTCTGAATGGGAACGTCCCATTGTGCTTGTTTCTCTGGACGTGGCAACATGCCGCCTGAACGTCCCATTGTGCTTGTTTCTCTGGACGTGGCAACATGCCGCCTGACTCCACGCACGCAGCCAGACAGGCATCCAGGCAGGCAGGCACGGACACACGGCAGCTTGTAAACCGTCTAAGGGAAGTGCTTTGCAGCACTTCAAAAATACCTCACACACTTTACAACAATCATTGATTAATGATATAACTTTAAATGCATTTATCTCTGAATGAGCCCTGGAAACGGTGAAATGTGAAAATTCAGGCTCTTTTATCAAAATGTATTTTTAAAAATCACACCCGTGTGAAATGAAGTGCTGCGCCGTGCCTGTGTCTGTGCCTGTGTCTGTCCCTGCCTGCATGGAGTCTGAATGGGAACGTCCCATTGTGCTTGTTTCTCTGGACGTGGCAACATGCCGCCTGAACGTCCCATTGTGCTTGTTTCTCTGGACGTGGCAACATGCCGCCTGACTCCACGCACGCAGCCAGACAGCCAGACAGGCATCCAGGCAGGCAGGCACGGACACACGGCAGCTTGTAAACCGTCTAAGGGAAGTGCTTTGCAGCACTTCAAAAAACCTGAAACACATTATCAACTCATAAGCTGTCTTTGGATGTCATTCATTTGCACAAATTCACAACAGAGGATTTTCTATAAAATAGTCTGTTACTATTGAGCCTCACAGGAGCCAGCCTAGCTTTTCTGCTAGAAGTAGAATGGAAAAGCACAAAACAAAGTATGAAAGGTCGGATGTTTCTGGCCGACGGCAGTGATATAAACTACTGTATGTGGTCCACTTGACAGAGGAACTGTGCACCTGATGTTTTAGAGTCACTGAATCACTGAATTTAACGATTTAAATTTGAACTAATTCTCACTCTCTCTCTCTCTCCCCCTGCAGTGTGTTGTTTTGTGGTTCACAAGCGTTGCCATGAGTTCGTCACGTTTTCCTGTCCGGGGGCTGATAAGGGGCCTGCCTCAGATGTAAGTATAGACGTGTGTGTGCGTGTGTGCATGTGTGTGTGTGTGTGTGTGTGTGTGTGTGTGTGTGTGTGTGTGTGTGTGTGTGTGTGTGTGTGTGTGTGTGTGTGTGTGTGTGTGTGTGTGTGTGAGTGTGTAATATCTCATAATTGTGTGAATGGTTCAAAATAGACGTGACTGTGAAGCAAGAGAACATGAGCTACAGTGTATGGTGTGGGCTCAGTCCTCCCCCATTCTAGGCGAACGGCGAAAACATTCAACCAAAAAAATGGCAAATCTGTGAGAATCCGCAACATTTCCATCACAACGCATTGCAATTTGATGTCCTTCAAAGTAGTGTACGTGTGCAATGCAGTTCATAACATTTCCAGCTCTAGGAATCCTATTACAAGTAGACTTCACAATTGCAGTCCAGCGTTATCCCACTTATTCACTAATATACCATCTTAAACAGAGAGACACAGTTTCGCTCAATGTTGCGGTCCGGGGGAATCTTGATGGGGTTTCAGGGGACCCCCAGTTACATTTAAATACACCTTTCAAGTCTGTAGAAACAATTGGTTCAAATTGTGCTCCCTCTAAATTAACAGTGAAGATTAGGGTGTCAAACTGAGTGTTGATGATACTAGTTTACTATTTTGGCATTGATTTTACCATCCATTTGGTATCATTTATTAGTTTATGTGGCAGTTAATGACTACAGCCATGCAGAAGGTCAGAGAGTGGAAGGAAACGTGGATGAGAACAGATCAAGCTCTGACATAATGGATTAGCCATGATGGATCTAATGGGGGAATTGACGCAATATGTGCCTCTGAAGAATCAATAGTGTATTGAGCAATGAAACAATCATGTATTGATCAATGAATCAATTGTGTATTGTGTGAAGCAACGGTATTACAAAGACATTGCATTGCGTATTGTATTCTACCAGCTTTTCACCTAGAAAATGACGTACAAACCGCTCTTAAATGCTGTAAGACAGGGATACTTAACAGTTAGGACTTGTTTATGACCTTTCTTTCTAGCCATGTTGGCTAGAAAGAGCCGTCCAGGTGCCTGGACCCAAAAATCTCCTGCGTCAGATTATATGCCTCTAAAAAGCATGTACTTCAATGAACACAGATCTTTCTTGCCCTTTCTCTTTCCTTTGCCCTCCCAAGCACCCTAAAATTAGTGTAGTGTCCTCCTAAAGCACCCTAAACCGGTAGAGGTATCCTCCTAAGTGCCCTAAACCTGCAGTACTTCCTCCTAAGCACCCCATGTGTTGTGACTAGACTATAGTGGTGTTGAAGACCATTTAACGTGCTGCTAAACATCCCGAAGGTTCCTCTTGTGCCTGAAACGGCATCTCTCAGCACCCTTTGAAGTGTCCTTCAAAAAGACAAGTGCAGTTGGGTAGACCCTATCTGGGGAAAAAAAGGTCCAACACTCTCCTTCTTTTCTCACCTCCCTTGCTCAAATGTCATCCCATTTTCTCTCTCTCTCTCTCTCTCTCTCTCTCTCTCTCTCTCTCTCTCTCTCTCTCTCTCTCTCTCTCTCTCTCTCTCTCTCTCACCTCCTCTGCACTTCCTGCTTTTAAAATGCCACTCGGGGCCTCGGGGGTGCTCTTAATTACGAGGCCCCGCCCACCCACCATGACACCTCCCTAATGAGTTCACGCCCTTACGACCTCGCCTCCTGCCCAGCGGGATGCTGGGTAATGATGTTCCAAACTGGCGGCGCCGTGAGACAGGCCAGTCACCTAGTTTAGACTGACAGACAGTGATGGCAGATGGATAGAAAAAAAAGTGCATGTAGATATTGTAGATAAACGGTAAACACACACTGTGCATAGTGGAAAACATCCAAAGCAGTGGTGGAGTGACTGTGGCTGGTGCCCCTGAAAAAAAGAAGCTTCGTTACTGGTCAATTTGCCTGTTTGCTTCCTGTTTGGTTTGTGAGTTAGCCTTTTTTTTATTTCCGGCCAATGACAAAGCTTCTAAGAATATCTTTGAATGCAGGTTGTGGCCCCCATATGTGTCACAGAGACAGATACTGGCTGGCTGACAATAAATGGTCTAATACGATCAGGGGTTTTCAACATGTGGTCCGAGGACCACCAGTGGTCCTTGAGATGATTCCAGATGGTCCCCAGCTAAGTTGGTTAAACAGAAGTAACTCTTTGAGAACGTAAAAATGAATCCAAATGGACATTTGGATTCATTTTTACACTCAAGAGTTAAAATATTCATCTTAGCCCAGGTCTACACAACTACTGTAGAAGATTAATGGTCATTTTGGATCTGTATGTTGGACTGTTTTGTTTCCCAAATCCAGCCTGGAATTGTGGACATTAGCAAAAGAAATATTTAGTTTTGGGGTCTGTGGGGCTGAAATGTCCTCAAAAGGTGGTCCGTGGCTCAAATGCTGAATAAATGGTGGGCCCTGTATCAAAAACCCCTAGCATAAATGATACAAACCAACAACTACACAACCCTTATTTTCTTTTTCTTTTTTAGTGCTTCCTATAATCCCACCAGGAATATGTGACGTTTGATCAATCCAACCCTGGGTGGAATAATCGCCAAGAACAGAAACAATAGTTAAAGCAACAGAGCAGATAGATAAAACGCACATAAAATGTCAAGCTCTGAGCTATAAATAGCTCATTATAGACAGCAGTGAATGCCAAGAGGAATATATAGAAACAGCGAGGGAGGGCGAGGAAAGCGATGAAAGAAGAAGAACGATGGGGGAAAAGAAAAGACAATTGGACATGGATATAATTAGGGTTTTTTTTCACACTGCATGGTTTTTCTGGATTCACAATTTCCCTTACTCAGGGTGAAGGTAAAGGGACTATTATGTACCTATATCTCCCTGCACGTCATATGTTCCACTTACCCCTGCAAAAAGGTTCTGTGTTCCCTGCTTAAAACAATAATGAACCTAACCCTAAATCTAAACCCATAACCCTAGAGGTGCGCACGCTTTTCCGTCATTATGCCAATAGTCTGAGGTGCGAAAAAAACGACCAGATTAAGGTGGGCGAACATACATTAAGGTTGGCGACCGGATTGAGGATGCCGAACTTGTGTTAAGATTGGCGACTGGATTTAAGTTTTGGCGAACATCCTTGTAGGTTGGCGGACCTTGGCTGTACTGTGCTTACGGATTTGAGCCCTGGTTGTCGTTTTTGGACCAACAACTCGTTTGAGCTGAGCAAGGTTGTCCTTGTCGTACCAGTGACTAGACTGTAGTAGTAGACATGTAGTGTCACCCCTAAGTAGTAGACATGTAGTGTCACCCCTAAGTAGTAGACATGTAGTGTCACCCCTTAGTAGTAGACATGTAGTGTCACCTCTAACACTTAGGTAAATGGTTTTCAATCAACATACTCTATATGCCTGAATATATATATATATATATATATATATATATATATATATATATATATATATATATATATATATATATATATATATATATATATATATATATATATATATATATATATATATATATATATATATATATATATATATATATATAATTTTTTTCCAATGGAAATATCCTAAAATATGGTGTCGTCTTATATTTGGGAATTATTTTTAACATTCAATGTCGTCTTATAACCAGGGTCGTCGCACAGTATATTTGTGATACGGTAGAGCCAGGGGAACATGTTTGTTTGTTTATTTGTCACGTTTATTTCGAATACGCCAATAATAAATCAATATAAATACAATTCTTTGCATTTTCCACTTGCAAAGAAAAAAGAAAAACGATCAAAGGCTTCGGGATGACCCCGAAATGAACACAGGATTCTGTGAATACAGCAAACGCGTGGCGGCTACCGTAGATAATTAATAGATACTGCAGATGGATGTCCTCTAAGAATGATCAGTCAAAGAGATAAGAAAGAGGCCAGTAGGGTATATCCTACCCACCCTCTCATTCGCTCTCTCACCTTCTCTCCCTCTCTCATTGTCTTTGTGTGTCTCTCTCATACAGTTTGTTCTGTCAGCGCCCCTGTCCCGTCCCCGTGTGTCACTGTCAGCTGTGTGTATGTTTAAAAGAAGAAGTCAATTATCCATGTGGGTTAATAGAATGTGTTCCCTCTGGGAGAGCACGGGGATGAGATGGGAGCCTGTAATGAAGCCTACATTTTCTACACTGCCGCAACAATGTTATACTATAGACATAAACGTCTGCCTATACCATGCTCAGAACATTACCAGTAAAGGGAGTCTGTATCCATTATATATAAAATGTTCCTATTGTCTGAGTCACACGGTTGCTTGCATTCACTAATGTAGAGCGGCACATTTTCAGATTCTATCCAGCACTTTCTTATAGCCCATAGGTCTTTGTGTTTTTGTGTATGCAGAAGTTGCCAGTATTGCTGTGTTACCAAAGTTTTGCAACAGAAACCATTGGCCAGGTCTAGCAAGACCAGCATAAAAGGAGAATGGCTGATCTACAAGCTCACAGGCACATTTTGAGGATGTACATCTGTCATTTAAAAACACATCGAGAATAAACCGAAATCACACTATTTTCTGGTGGCTGGTTGTGGACAATTACACCTTAATCCAGGGTTCCTTGACATGACGAAATGTGGAAAAACACAGGTTTAAACATTAGGAAACAAGCAATAATTTAAGTGACTCATAAAAAACAAGTCAACGGTTGCTTATAATAAGCAGAGATGGCAACACTCATGAGACACGAGTGTGTGTTCTTTGGTTCCGGTCCCGACCATTGCCTTGGCGGCGAAACTCGACATCTACAGCATTATACATTCTACCGCACAGATTATACTGCACAAGTGTTGAGAGCATTGCACGTGCATGATTTTACACAGGATTTTACACTCATCTACGCTGTGCAGCATGCAGTGTTGGAGATTGGAAGCGCTTGTTGGAAATCGCTCAATGGCCCTGCGTCACCACCTGTCTCTAAATGTCACATAACGCAGGAAGACAGCAGGATGTTGCGTTATTGAAAACGACTAACACTTCCAAACTCTGACCCTCTGGCAACAATTATCATTAATAATCATTTTGCCAGGAGGTTTCGTCAATGTTTGCGGCGTCTTGGGGACGTAATGCTGTGTCCTTCTGTGGAAACACTGTGATACTGGAAGCATTCTGTCCACACATGGGTTTTATCCTCTGTCAGGATCTATAGAAGGAGTTCAGGTGCACCTTCTCTGAAACCTTGAATTATCTTAAGAAAGAGGGAGGGAGGAGGGAGAGAGAGGTTTGTGAGTTGTTGTGACAGAAGGAAATCTAAAGGAAATTATTGTTTATTCCTGCACTGTTCACACCAAGCGACCTCGGTAAATAACATATTCTGTCATACAAAGAGCAACTGCCTTTAAAAAAACATCTGCTATTTTGTCCAATTATTGTCTCAAGTAAATGCAGTGTGTGCAGGCGTGCGTGCATGTGTGTGTGTGTGTGTGTGTGTGTGTGTGTGTGTGTGTGTGTGTGTGTGTGTGTGTGTGTGTGTGTGTGTGTGTGTGTGTGTGTGTGTGTGTGTGTGTGTGAATCTAGAACTATTGTCTTGTATTCAAGATCTTTGCACACAGCGCTGGCCAATCTCTCCGTCTTGCTGTGTCAGATGGATTTATTATTTTATTTTCAGAGAGAGAGATAGAGAGAACGCAAAAGGGTATGTTGTTCCATTTGGAAGGAGCTTCGTGTAGCTTTTTAACTGAGTTAGCAGGTGGGTGGAGAGAGAGAGAGAGAGAGAGAGAGAGAGAGAGAGAGAGAGAGAGAGAGAGAGCTAGGGAGAGAGAGAGAGCTAGGGAGAGAGAGAGTTACAATGTACTCATACTGTATATATTTCTCTGAAGCTGTAACTGCAATGAAGGCAAACAAACCTGATTATCTGTTTCTCTCTCTCCCTTCCTTTGATCTCCTGTGTTTGACTTTCTCTCTCCTCATTCCTGCTGGCGTTTTGCTCACCACATGGACAGCCATATTGACTGACTGACGGACTTTTGGTTGCATGGCATGTAGTGATCTATGACTATGAGTTGTTTGCAAACATATTTGTATCAGTCGCTGTATGTTTATTGTACAGTACTGTGTCATTTTTAAAGGGGAATTCCACCCATTTTCAAAATGTTCCTGAGAGGATACAAATGTGAACCAAATGGACCCTAGCCTGGCCTAACCCGCAATGATTTTGGCCTTTGAGGGGGCGGGGTGCCGTGGCACCCACACGGCAGATCGAGCTGATCTGATTTGATCTCACTAACGTGTCATCATCCCCGGCCCCTCCCGCGCCCGTCCACTGCTGTTCTACGTCACATCATTTAGAGCGACGCCCACCCCGGAAGGTTGACACCCCCCTCAAGGCCACTGTGTGTAATAACTTAGTCCAGGCTTTCCGTTTTCGCACAACGCGAACGAAAATAAAAACCTGGGTGTTGAGGCTAAATGGACCTTAGCGGTTCCATTTGTACCCTCTCAGGAAAAAGGGGTCTAAAAGAAACATGGTGAAAAACATCTTGATGATGTCATCAGATGTATTTCACCATGTTAATGATTTTTTTCATTTTTTAGGAAATACAGAATTGGGGGAACTTTTTTATCATGTCCACACAACATCTCTAAGGTATATCAATGACATGAGTTCCCCTTTAAGTAATGCCCAGTGATCGTCATTCAGGAGCATTGTAACAGAACACAATAATAATAGATCTCAGGAGACAATATAATGATCAAATTCAAAGTTTTCACCATGATTTTGTGTGTGTGTGTCCTCTCTGTAACTCTCTCTTTCTCCCCCTATGTTTACCGCACCTCTCTGTGTCTCTCTACCTTTATGTGTATCCTTCATGATTTATCTCTCTATTGCTTTAGACACACTCTCTCTCTCTCTCTCTCTCTCTCTCTCTCTCTCTCTCTCTCTCTCTCTCTCTCTCTCTCTCTCTCTCTCTCTGTCTCTCTCTCTGTCTCTCTCTCTCTCTCTCTCTCTCTCTCTCTCTCTCTCTCTCTCTCTCTCTCTCTCTCTCTCTCTCTCTCTCTCTCTCTCTCTCTCGCTGTTATTTCCTTTCTGTTCGTTACGGATCATCCTGTTATGCCTGAGAGATGTCATCCTCTGATTGGCTGTTGTCTCCTCGCCATAACCCGAGGCAACTCACAGCCCTACTAAATCTGATTAGCTATTCCTCCCACCTCCCCAAAACACCCACGCAGCAGCAGTCAACAAGCGCGCATGTGCACACACGCACGCATGCAGTCACACACGCACGCACACACACACACACACACACACACACACACACACACACACACACACACACACACACACACACACACACACACACACACTCACACACGCACGCACACACACGCATGCACACAGATGGTGTCAAACGAAATCTATCAACAAAGCGTTCGTGGAAACAAATAGGAATTCACTTCCGATAGTGAGGGAGACTCATTCCTGCAGACACGTGCACGCGCGTACAAACGCGCACCAACCAACGAACCCACCCACCCCACAATCCCTACTAAAAACATCAGGCCAGCCACAATCATCTCTTTTTTTTTCTCCATCTAGGCCTAGATTCTGTATAAAGATCAATACTTGGCATTTGCTCTGTTCAGAGCCGTATTTGAAGTGTCTCAATGATGTTGTCCAATAACTGTCCATCTCACTGTCGTGTTAAAAGGCTTTTTCTCCTCCTAGTCCTATTGAGCAGACAATTTGACTGGTAATGACCGTGGCTCACATGATTTGAGTTGACTTTAAAGGGAGAGTTCAGATTTTTGGAACTTAAGTTGTATGAAATATTTGCCATTAATATAGTGGTTGCAACTGTATTCAGATTTGTTTTAGACCTTAAAAGTGAGAAAATGCCTGGTCATATTTGGAGCATGGCTTGATGAGGTCGGATCAACATTATGGAATGTCAGAACAGCAGGTCTCATCCATATCTGGAGGATCTAAGTGTATATGCAGATCTTGGTGATGATCCAGTTTTGCTCCATATATTGCTATCCAGGGGTTGATGAGGTCCGTGTTGTGATATTAATATATGAAAACGACCATACAGTATATTATGGATGGTGTGATGAGGTTGGATGGCCATGATGGCCATATATGGTGCAGCTGTGATGGAACGACCAACTGCTTTTGCAGGTTTTCATAGTAATGTCTGACCTACGGCTGCAATTAGATTCAACCGTAGAGAAGTCTATGCAATCGTTTTTTCCCTGTAATTGTGGAACTGTAGCCTTGAGCTCTTTCACAGTGCAACTGCCTGTCTATCTGCCTGTCACAAAGGATCCTGGGCGGTCTGACAGAATGCACACGCGTGTGTGCACGTGTGTGTGTTTGTCCATGTGTGTGTGTGCGCACGTTTGTGTGTGTGTGTGTGTGTGTGAGGGGGTGCTTGTTATGACTGATTCCGTAGGGAAACGATTGTAGGACCAAAACAATGGATGACAGAGCGGTAGACCAAAACAATGACCCACAATTTGACAAGAATGGACTCCTCCACAGAGAGAATGGGCTTATATATACGAGACACTGAAAACAATGGCACGTGGAGGAGCCCACTGATTGATTGACGGGTACCGCGTTGGCTTCCTGTTTCAGTGTAAAAAGCAGGCTTTGATTCCTTTTTATCGTTTGAAATGCAAGGGTGAGATACCCCATTGTTATTTGGTATAGGAGGATAGGATTCAGCCCCCCCCCTCATCTGTCCTCGTATGTCTTCCTACGTTGTTCATCTCGTCAGTCTCCCTGATTAACTCCCATAGCCATGGATGAACGTGGGCAGTCAGTCAGTCAGTCAGTCAGTCATTCAGTCATTCAGTCATGGACAAATGTCGCCAGTCAGTCATGGACAGCTGTATACAGAATGTGGACACTACGGTACACACATTAACACTTCCTGCGCCGATTGCAAGTTACACAAGATTAATTATGGCGGAACACTTTAATTAACATTTGTAGGTTGCCTGAGTATGATCCGCTCTTGAAAAAAGACTAATAAAAGTCAAGGATAAACTGTAGCTATACAGTTTTACAAAATCCTAATATAGAGTAAGTAACACTTATATGAGTTACAAAGGGCAAAACGAACACTGACGATGAGGATCTTATTGTTATAACTTATATGTAGCTTAACTAAATAGACAAGTGTTTTTCAGCCTTTTTGATGCCAGGGCCCACTATTTATTCAGTATTTCAGCCACGGACCACCATTTGACAACATTTTCGCCCCAAAGACCCCAAAACTACATATTTCTTTTGGTTTTGTCCACAAAACAGTCAAATACAGATCAAAATGACCATTAATCTTCTACATTCTCTAGTTGTGTCCCAAACACTGTAGTGCAATTTTACATCTTTACTTACTTCACTCAAAAAGTAAAAATTGCATTAGCTGTTGATATTGACACCAAAATGGGTCCATTTGTACCCTATCAGAGTTGAGGTGATCCTTGCCAAACAAAAACGTTTGAGACGTTGGACTCGGATGCCATAGTAAATACTGTAGGTCATACACATTGTGGCCCTGAGACCTAGCATTCAGCATAGGTGTTATGGTCAAAATAAAAACATTAAAGTGGTTTAAAAAAGATATTCTAAAATTTGCCACAGACAGGATCAAGTCTTATATCATGAAGACCCCCTGATACTGCAGAATTGTGGGTCAGTTGTAGGGGTTTGAGAGAGCATGCTGTCTGACCAGCACCGAGCTGTACTTAGTACTTATTTTACTTTATGGCTGTTGAACAAGTTAATTCGTTAAATTAGTTTTGGTGATTAATCTGAAATTTTAACGCAATTAACAGTCTCCGTCCCGTTGCAATACATCTACGTCGCCGGTTATCATTATGAAAAATAGTTATGACCGATGCCTCTTAGGTTGATCTACGTCTCTCTACGTCGCTTATTGTCGCTGGTTTGATACGATCCCATTGATAACAGCAGTGAGCAGCGACCGCATATTCCCTTGAGAACGGACCAAAATAAGGGATGGACCAACCCGGTGTCGCCAACTAACTTGTCCGACGGGAAACATGGACCGAAATATGAAATATGACTTTTAGATGAAAATCGCTGACACTAGCTACCTCAAAAAAATATGAAAAAGGGCTGGCACTGGGTGTGTTAACAATGTGCACAATGACTCAACCCACTGAGCATTTTCTCAATAAAAAGTTTGTTTACATGGGCGTCAGTAATCTAAACCAACCACTGAAACGGGGTACTTAACTGTGACAAGTTCTCATAATACGTAGTTAAACCCTCAGTCCTAATGTGTCCCTTTGTGATTCAGAGCATGGAATCGAACTGTGGTGAAAATAATTGTCAAAGTGAAATTAGCTGTGAGGATTTTACTGTGCATGCAGATGTACAGTATCTGCCCACTGACCCATGACCCCCAGGTGACACACACACACACACACACACACACACACACACACACACACACACACACACACACACACACACACACACACACACACACACACACACACACACACACACACACACACACACACACACACACAGGCACACACACCCATGTTTTAGTTACACTTGCCGTGGCTGTGCCGTGAAAAGGGGAAATAACACCCGATCTTCCCCTTTTAGTGTCAAAGGACGACATTTACATAAGTTTAAAAAAAAAAATATGCGTGTGCTTGACGGTGTGACCGTGCGTGTGTGCTTTGTCATGTGTGACACTATGGATTGCAGGTAAATAAAATGTTGGGGCCTATGTTTGCCTATGAGTTTGCTTTGGAGTTGCCCAAACTGCAAGTGCACATTTCAGTGTCGAGTCTCCTATTAACCACACAAGATGAAATAAGTAAAGTTCATTTTCTTTTTTGATTTGTAAATATTATTTTCTGCAACCGGTATCTGGTATCCGTAATACAGAATTTGTGAGATCGGATCTGGAACAGGAAAAAGTGCATCAGGGCATCCCTCATGATAATGTATGAAACATGACTGCTACCTGTAGATAATGAGAACAGAACAGATGCAGCGCAGAGAGAGTTGATCGTTAGAGATTCCAAAAAAGTGACTGCCGGATGAATGAATGTTTGCAAACAGGACGATACATTTCCGTTACGTTTCACATAATGAGGGATGGGTGCAGATTTACTGTAAGTAAGCTGTGCCTTGAGGCATATTTTAAATATGTTCTCTTCTCTTGTTTCTGTAGCAGGAGACAGCTTAATGTACAGGTACATCCCTTTGGACATGGCGTTGGTATGTGGCATCGCAGCCAGGGACTTGCAGGGGTTGACACTAACACTTGTCTGCTTGCCCGGGCAAGTAAAAAAAAAATGGTGGGGCAATTGAAGGCTGCTACCTGGTTGCCCGATCGGGCAAGTGTGCAACTTAGTGCACTACAACACTGACTACACAAGATAAATTTGTCTTGAAGGCAGTCATTGCACTCTATCTCTGTGTCTTTCCCTGCTTTCTAGCTATCTCTACCTATCTCTCTCCCAGGTCCATTTGGTTCCAAACTATCATTTTGCTGGCGTCAGGGACCACTGGGTCTGTGACCAATATGGGCTAATTAAGATGATGAATTTTAACTCTTGAGAGTGTAAAAATGAAACCAAATGGACCCGCAAGGGTCCATTTGGTTTCATTTTTACGTTCTCAAGAGTTACATCTGGTTAACCAACTTAGCTGGGGACCACCGTGAACCCTCTCAGGGACCACTGGTGGTCCCCGGACCACCTGTTGAAAACCCCTGGTTACAATATATTTTTGGGGGGCAAGTGATCATGACCTGAGGGCAAGTAGAACCTGACTTTCACTTGCTCGATGGGCAAGTGCCTCGGAGACCTTAGTGTCAACCCCTGACTTGGAGCCAGGGTAGCTCTTGATGCCGAATGCATAGGCGGGGAATGGCACTGGGTCCCAGTCTTTGGTATGATCCGCCTCGGGAATCAAACCCATCAAACTTCCGGGTTCTCAGGGCGGACAGCCTTGTCCACAGGATCGCTGAGCTGGTCGGACTAGCTGTGATGTGTGCTAGTGAACAACATAACCCATAATGAATCTGCCCAAACTAAAAACAGTGGAGAAAATACAAGAGCGTACAATTAATTTGCAGTGTAAAGACTTTCGGGGTGCGGAAATCGTCATCACCTGGGGACCCCAAAACGTGCCACGGGGTGACTCTTCTTCTAAACATTTCTTTCTGTCTTTTGTTTTGTTTTCTGTAGGATCCGAGGGCGAAACACAAGTTTAAGATCCACACCTACTCCAGTCCAACCTTCTGTGATCACTGTGGCTCTCTGCTGTACGGCCTCATACACCAGGGCATGAGATGTGACCGTACGTACACACACACACACACACACACACACACACACACACACACACACACACACACACACACACACACACACACACACACACACACACACACATGTTTATGCCCAATTGACGACATGCTCACTGTGTGTGTGTGTGTGTGTGTGTGTGTGTGTGTGTGTGTGTGTGTGTGTGTGTGTGTGTGTGTGTGTGTGTGTGTGTGTGTGTGTGTGTGTGTGGTGTGTGTGTGTGTGTGTGTAGACTGTATGATGAACATCCATAAGCGCTGCGTGGCCAATGTTCCCAGTCTGTGTGGGACGGACCATACGGAGAGGAGGGGTCGAATCTATATCACCGCTGAGATCAAGACCAATGTGCTCACTGTTGTCAGTAAGTACACACACACACACACACACACACACACACACACACACACACACACACACACACACACACACACACACACACACACACACTCACACACACACACACTTCAATTTCCCCTCTTCTCTCTCTGCCACACACAGTGGTATTGAACAGGATGATGTAATCTGTACAGTGCAGTAGGTATAGTGTGGTGAACATTGTACTGTACAGTACATTGTACAGTAGGTTTGTCATTATTTTTGTTAGGCTGTTAGGCTTATGTGTCATCATTTTGTGGGAACTAAAACAAAAACAGCAGATCTACAAGCCCACCATGAATGTTCTGTTGGCCATTTTGAACCAAGAACCAAAAATCGGTTAAAATGTGTTGACGGAAGTCAATAATATGCTTTGACTCATTCACTACCGGCATTTACACATTCATTTTTTTTTCAGTTCAGACAGCAAGTGTAACTATAAATATATAAGTAGAATTGGCAGAATCATCTGCTTATTACCGGGTAATTGTTCTTTCTTGACTGTTCATTACATTCGAATAAAACAGTGGTTTTAGGGGACCACCAGTGGTCCTCGAGAGGGTTTACATTGGATTAATGGTCATTGTGAACAAAAATGGGAATGGGAATTGTGAACAAACGCAAAGGAAATCTTTAGTTTTGGGGTCTGTGGGGCTGAAATGTCCTCAAATGGTG
>CM076965.1:50816939-50839439 GCA_039105355.1 Benthosema pterotum
TTTAAAACCGCACCATACAGTACAGAGTACAGTACAGGGTACACAACAGTATCACAATAAAAGCATAATTGCACCTCTCAGTGCACACGGTTGTGATTTGTTCTATGCCACTTGGCTTACTTGGTGAAAAGTGAAAAAACAAAACCAGGTGGGGCGAAATCAATTTGCGTCCGTTGCCATAACGGTAGCGACTAATTTGTTCTGTTTCAACTTCTGTGAAATCATTTTGCAACCGCGGCATACGTTGCGACGTTTGCACCGGTCCGTTAGCCTAACAGTTGTGACCGTTGGCATAACGGTCAGGAGTTAAGGTTAGGTAATACGCATAATTTTTCCTGAGGTTATGTTTATGCTTATTGTTAGGTTTAGTAGGGAGTGGTTGCGGCCGGCAGGTCAACACACGCAACTAATTTATCGCACCACCAATCACGATCGTCTGGCCATGCGTAGCGATGTATGCCACGGTCGCAAATCGATTTCTCTGTCTCTCAACAAAACAGCTCACAATCGTAACGTTTTAGCCCCTTTCCCCCTCACTAGGCAATATTTCCCAGCCCATAGGACCACCGGACAGAGCTGTCCTCCTGGAATGTGTGGTCTGAAGAAACCACTGTATACGACAAAGTATAAAATAACACTGAAAGGCTTATTCGCGTTATTGTTGTAGAAGAAAGTATTAAAAAAAGTAAACATGTTTCTCGATTATTAGACAATTTAGTAAACAATTGTTCAAAGCAATGGGGTCACAAGCTCTGTGGGTGTGTGTATGAACGCTTGTGTGTGTGCCGCTATACTGCCGCTTCATTGTCGCTTCCCTGTCGCTCTTGTAGCTCTGGTATGTTACTAATGGAGGTTTTACACTGAGCTACAGGGCACTACGAGTCACTTCCACATGAAATATAAGGCTCTGCTGCCAACGCCCCCACACCAACGCTCTCTGGATGTTTTCTGCCTCTGTGTGCACTCTAAACCCTGGAAGACACACACACACACACACACACACACACACACACACACACACACACACACACACACACACACACACACACCCACACCCACACCCACACACACACAGCACATGCAAAGTATGCATGCATGCATGCATACTGCATGCATACATTTGTGCTTACACGATGCCGCGCGGCAAAAACACACATGCATTGACGGCGCTACACAAAACGATACACATGCGTACAGGCCGTATGCGTCCGCAACACACACACACACACAAAGGTAGGAATTTACACACACAGGCCACTTCAAAGGCACCTCCGACAACCTCTCGAAACACACTCAAAATCCACACGCAATATGGGGCTTTTAGGAAAGAACTAAACACCCCAGCGCACAGTCTAGTACGCACAGACACCCATACACACACACACACACACACACACAGCGTGTCCTGCGAGAGAGAGAGTGTGTGCAGGCGGAACGCATGCATGCTTACACTCTTTTGCACTCCTTGCGTTCTCTACTCGCCCAGCCAAGGCAGCCCTTTGATGGTCACTTGAACAGGCACCATGTAATATTTATGAACCTTCCCTCCTCCGAGGGCCTTGAGGCCTGTTGGTCCTCATGGAGATTAGCTTTAGCATAGTACCGCTACAGCATGAAATCCCCATTATCTTAATATCCTCCCCATCAGGTCCGCAGGGCTTTGTGGAAGAGCTTAGGCTAGCAAAAAAAATAAAAAATAAAACACACACAGCATGGTCTCTTAAAAGGATAAGTATGTTGTTTTTTTGTTTAGTTATTTTTTTGTTTTTTTTTTTTTTTTCCTTCATAGGCGTCGGGTCCTGTGCGTTTTCTCACTTGTTTTTGCTATTGCTGATAAGTTGTAATGGAAATGCTGTCGCCTCTTTTCCTGCCGGGGAAAGTGCAGTTACTTCATACTTACTCTAACCCATTTCTGATATTGTAGATTCTACAAAACGTTCGCTCTGAAAGAACATATTGAAGGATTTGCGTTGCGTTTTCACGATTTCCCCCCAAAATAGCAGGTGTTCACGGCCCATAGCGCGCCACTCTGTGGCGCGCTATGGCCGTGAACACCTGCTATTTTTTAATAGAAGGTAAACACCTTCAAATGTACCGTGCAGAATGGTTTAAAATGTATGCAGGTACAGTACAGAGGCACAGTACTACTGCGATGTACAGTATTTTCCATTTCCAATATCTTTACTTCTACCCCTCTACATCTCAGAGCAGGCAAATATTCAGCTTTTGCGTCACTACATTGGTTCCAAAAGGTTACAAATGCGTCGCTAAGAGGCACATTGTGAGCTTGTAGATCGGCTACTTCCAAAAAGATTTTTTATGCGCTTGAAAACTTGAAAGAGGACATTTCGCGTTATTTCGCCGTCAAAACATTTCGACATGTACTCAAGTACATTAGGAATTCTGTACTTTGACTTCTCACAGAGCACTCTGACATTGCAGTATGCTTTTACCTAAGTAATACATGAAAGTACCTTTTCCTCCTCTGTGTGATAAGTTGTGATAGACATGCTGTGGCTTCTTTCACGGTTGGATAGAACTTCACACGCAGGAGACATACTGTATATGCCCTTCCATGCAGCTTTATAACGTGTTTAAAACTGATCACTACTAATATAGTGCATTTAACCCTGTCAACCCTATATAATAATGTCCCTATTCGGTGGCCCCTTTTCTGAACTGGCTAAACTGGGACAGTTTTATTCAGTTGAGATGAGTTGGTTTCACTTTTTACTTTGTATGTTTTTCCAGATTGCATTAGTTAGCCGCAACAATATGTGAAACTCAATATTGACATTGATTTTTATTAATATTTTGAGGTCAGTGGGAATGAAACAAGTAGGAAAATTAAATTTATTTTCCTTTTTTTTGTAAATCCTTCAAGAGACAACGCTGACATACAGCATCTGCCCTAATCCCCCTCCGTCGGACTTCTACAAGCAGCAATTATAACGTAATGAACCGCAGTGTAAAAGACAGACAAGACTGTTGTTCTGAAATCCTTAGTTTTCTCCAAGCTCATGTGTGGTTGTTGTGCGTTATTTTAATGTTCACGTGACCTGATTCTGGACCCCCGACCCGGTTAACCCGCTGTAAGCTTAACTTCGGCGGTAGCTTTAGCGCACTCTGCCAAGCCGCTGCCTGTCATGTCTGCTGAAAAACTACATTAAACACATTCATTATTGAGCTACATCTGCTAACGCATAAGTGCTTTGTGCAGTGTACTCTGTGTGTGTGTGTGTGTGTGTGTGTGTGTGTGTGTGTGTGTGTGTGTGTGTGTGTGTGTGTGTGTGTGTGTGTGTGTGTGTGTGTGTGTGTGTGTGTGTGTGTGTGTGTGTGTGTGTGTGTGTGTGTGTGAGAGAGAGAGAGAGAGAGAGAGAGACTGGGCACCGACGAATGTGGGTGGGCTTCTGTGTGAATTTGTGTGTGCATTTCTAGTCTGTGCGTTTTCGAATTGTGCATATTCCCGTGCATGACTGAATGAGGACGGACGTGTGTGTGTGTGTGCGTGTGTGTGTGTGCGTCCCTGCTGAACAGCCTCAGAAGCGGCAGCTCCAGCCGTGCTGTGCCTCTGGTAATTGGATGCAACTTCCCAACTTGAACAGCAACAACATCTGCCCCCGGTTCCACACTCCCATTTCACATTGGTTGCACTATAGTGTGCCTAACTTTGCATCAGCAGCACACAAAAATTTAAGGGCATTAACGGTATCTTAGTTCTTCTTTCATACTACTGTATTATCATGGTAGCACTGTTGCATATCTGCACACGTTGTGGAACTCATCAAATTCGTGTTGCCTTTATTTGTAGATTTACATGAGGTTAAGAGGAAAGAGAGATTGGTTGGGGACACATGCAGCAAAAATCTACAAGCTCAAAGCGCATCTCTTCTTGTTGTGCTTTGAGCTTATGGCTCTGCTACTTTTTATGTTGTATGATGTCTGAAATAGACTTGGGTATGGGGCTAATTTCCAAACAGAAGAAAAACAGAATGCTAAAAGTTAGAATGTGGAGATGAGAGGTTTCTGCACGACAGCAACCATTTTCACCCGAAATAGATTCAACTTTTTACCTGGTGCTGAAACGCTGCTCTACTGTGTTCCCTCTCACCACACAGGCCGTATTTCTTGGAGACACTTTTTAACGATGTTCCGACACACAACAAAAAGCACTGTTCCCACCAACGCGTCGTCGGCTGCACTCTTTGCACACAATGCCATGTATAATGTTGTCCATTATATCATATCTTAGCCATACTGTATTTGTTCTTTTTTTTGTACAATGATAAGGCTATGGCTCTGGCTGTTTTAGAATCAGAGGAGGAGGGCACCTCTGCTGTTATTGTTTGGTGTAGTTCAATGATCTGACCAGGAACAGGAGAGACAGGTGGCGAAGCAATGAGGTCTCACTCACAGCAGTTTTCTTGATTAATTTACCCCATTTTGACCTGACATTGTAGATTCTACAAAATTTTCGCTATGAAAAAAACATCCTGAAAGATTTGTGCTGCACTCTCACATTCTCCTCAAAAATAGCAGCCGTGAACACCTGCTATTTTTCAATAAAACTTAAAACACCCCATACAGAATGGCTGGGATGGACAGATCATACAGAGACGTACACCTGGGCGGCGGCAGTGGCTCAGGTGTTAGAGTGGCCGTTCAGGTTGCCAGTTCAAACCCCGGTTCCCCCCAGAGTTGGTGGCGAAGTGTTCAGTCACTGAAACCCTAATTGCTTCCAATGTGCTGATTGGTGCCTTGGATGGTTTACACTGTCATCGATGCACGAAAGGTGCTATATAAATTCACCATTTATCATTTATGTGAACACAAAAAACTCTGGAAGGACTGCAAGCAGACCTGTGATGTTGGAGGCAGTGGCATTTCTAATCAATTTGGAGCCCCAAGATTTTCCCTGCAGCCCCCCTCACCATGACCAATTTCATTGGTAAGGGGGATCAATGAATTTCATTGGCTCCATGATACCCAGAATTGCAACGTAAAACATCGACATTAATGAAAATGGCGACCCCCACTAGTTAAATAAAGCACTATAAAACAGAGTGAAATGGGTGGACAAAATATATCCCTCCAAGGGATAAAAATATGAACTATTTTTAAACTAAAGAACATATTATATGTGTTTTAATTGTAGTTATAGAGGGCAAGTATAATGTAATGAGGAGTAGGCTTGTGGTTTCGCACTGTACACGTACACACATGACTTATTGGTTTCCCCCATCTGCATTGTTAATCTGACTGCCGTCCTTCTCTAATGCAGTGCAAAGTATAGCCAGTACATGTCATGTTAAGACACAAGTTGTCTTAGGTCTCTCTCATCTCATCTCTCTCTCTCTTCCTAGTCAAAGAGGCCAGAAACCTGGTTCCCATGGATCCCAACGGCCTGTCAGACCCGTATGTGAAACTCAAGCTGATCCCAGACCCGCGCAGCGAGAGCAAACAGAAGACCAAGACCATCAAGTGCAACCTCAACCCCGTCTGGAACGAGACCTTCAAGTTGTAAGAGCATTTCACACTTTGTTTCATCTATAACAGTCGTTTTCAACCAGTGGTCCTTGAGAGAGTTCCAGGTGGTCCCCAAGCTAAATGATGGACAGTTGGTTAACCAGATTTAAATTCTTTGAGAGCATAAAAATGAAACCAAATGGACCCTTGCGGGTCCATTTGGTTTCATGTTTACACTCTCAAGAGTTAAAATATTCACCATGTGAATTACCCCAGGTTTACACAGCTAGAGAATGTAAAAGATCCAGCCTGGAATTGTGGACGAAAACAAAATAAATCTTTAGTTTTGGGGTCTGTGGGGCCAAAAGGTCAGGGAGGGAAAACTGCAGCTACATTTACTAGTACACACACGCACACACGCACACACACACACAGCTGCTCTGAAGTAAAAACCAACAAGCCCAATTAATTAACAATTGTATTAATTTAATGTGTGTGTGTGTGTGCGTGTGCGTGTGCGTGCGTGCGTGCGTGCACGTGTGTGTACAGCCATCTAAAGGAGTACGACAAGGACCGCCGTCTGTCGGTGGAGGTGTGGGACTGGGACCTGACCAGTCGCAACGACTTCATGGGCTCTCTGTCCTTCGGCATCTCTGAACTTCATAAACTAGGAGTGGACGGATGGTGAGTGGACGGATGGGATGGTAATAAAGCCTGTTCATGTTCCACTTTTAGGTGATATGGTGGCCACAATCCGTCGCAGTTTTCGGTGGTCACCTTATCACCTACTGTAAAGCTGGAGTATGATGATGATTAGGGGTCATCAGTATGTCTGTACATGGACGAACGTGTCATGTACCTTCTTTCAGACCCATGCCTGGACAGCATGCATTCACCTGGTGCAGGAGGTGCGCGCTAGTGCTGTACATCAAAGCTTGGCGTTCCAAACCATCTGCTCGCTATGTTGACGCACTGATATTAATAATGAACCCGAACCATTTGTATTTTGTTCTGTTTTTTTCTTTTTCCATCTAGTAGAAGAGTTGCGGCATTGAGGGGTCAGAAACGGAGTGCTTGAGCACTGTTTAATGCAGCCTGAATAGGGACAAATTGGAGTTGGAAATACATTCTTTTCTAGTAAGAGCAGAGCATTCTCAATAGAAGTCTAGGTAGGAGAGCCGCCATTAGATTGGCCCTATGAAGTGAAGAGTTTTAATAACTTAATTTAGAAGCGATTGTTCGCAAAGCTCGTTCGTAAATTCCTGCCGAGGCCCGAACCCCAAAATCAGGCCTACTTCACAGCACTAGTGCGTGCACGCTGCGGGCGGTTATTGTTTTCCATGCATCCATAATATAGTTTATTTGTTGACCATGAATCAAGCTTATGAACTGGGTCTTAAGGCTAAGAAAACGCTTCTCTCGTGGTAGCGCTCGTCGGCCGGCTTTTACGGCGTGTTATTTACTCCTAAAGATATCTATAACTCTGTGGTCTGTTGATTTCACGGTGCCGTGGAGTTGTTGTACGATGACTCTGCACCTTTTCCTGCACAAGGACATCAGTTTGTTCTGCGGAGGAGTTATGTTTCCCATTCTTCCACTAAAGCACACACACACACGCACACACAGGCGCGTGCGCATGCTTGCCCTGTGCACAGTGCACTGCTCTCTATGGTCAACGAAAACCGATCATTAGATTTGTCGTGATCGAAGTCACCTAGCAACACGTTTTACTTGATCGTTCGCCGTGGCTCACCGGTCGTGGTTAAAGGGGAAGTCCACCCATTTTCAACATTTTACTATGTCATTAATATACCTTAAAGGTGTTGTGTGGACATGATAAAAAAAAGTTTCCCCAATTCTGTATTTCCTAAAAATGGAGGTCTGAAAAAAATCATTAACATGGTGAAATACATCTGATTACGTCATCAAGATGTATTTCACCATGTTAATGATTTTTCTTTCAGGCCCAAAATTTTGAAAATGGGTGGAATTCCCCTTTAATGCCAAAAGTCTGTCACCACGAACCACCGCCTAACGATGCTTACATACGCTTCGTGCCGCTTCATCTAACCCTTATAGTCTTGTTCTCCGTTTGTGCTCTCTGTCTTAGAAGAACAGGTAGAATCAGCGAGATACAGAGGCATAGTAGATAGAGGATTTCTCGATTTCCCTGTATCTTGCTCTGTTGTACCACATGTGGCTACTGTATGTGACGTTGTGGCAAATTCTATGTCTTCTCTCTTTTTTGGGGGTGTGTGCTTTTTGGCTGCACCACTTTACAGGCCCGGCATAATATTTAGACATTTTTTTTTTTTTTAAGGCTTGGATATGGCCTCTTTCTCCCCCTCCATCACTCCTCCCTCTATCTCTGCCACAACCCCCCCCCGCCCCCGCCCACCCCGCCTCTCATTTCTTCTTTTTGCTGACATGACCGTGTCATTTTTTTTAATGAGATGCCAGCATCCGAGGTGGAATGGGAGGGATGCCATTAGAAATCAGATCCACTGTGTGCGTTTGTGTGTGTGTGTGTATGTGTGTGTCTCCGGATCTCTGTGCCTGCTGGCACTGCAAGCTCTCAGACCGACTCTACACACACACAGAGTGAGAGAAAGAGAGAACAACACCAAAGATTTTGATTGTTGTCTTTGCCAGTTGTGTTTTGCTTATTAATACTCTGTAACCAGCAGTAAGCTGGCGTGTGCTAAATCAGGGGTTTTCAACCACTGGTGGTCCGGGGACCACCAGTGGTCCTTAAGAGGGTTCCAGGTGGTCCCCAGGTAAGTTGGTTAACCAGAAGTAACTCTTGAGAACGTAAAAATGAAACCAAATGGACCCTTGCGGGTCCATTTGGTTTCATTTTTACACTCTCAAGAGTTAAAATATTCATCATCTAAATTAGCCATTTTGGAATGTATGTTTTGCTTGTTTTGTTGTTTCCCAAATCCAGCCTGGAATTGTGGACAAAAGCAAAATAAATCTTTTGATTTGGGATCTGTGGGTCTAGAATGTCCTCAAATGGTGGGCCCCTGGCATCAAAAACGTTGAAAACCCCGGTGCTAAATACATGCTAAATACAAGGTATTTGACAACATCGTCTCACCAATACTCGCGTTTTTGAAACTATGATTCTGGATTTCACCACCTTTCAGCCTTCTTTGCCCCATCTCTTCACCCTCATCCCTGTGTCTGTCCTCACCCTGTCCCCCCCTAATACATACTCTCTCTCTCTCTCTCTCTCTCTCTCTCTCTCTCTCTCTCTCTCTCTCTCTCTCTCTCTCTCTCTCTCTCTCTCTCTCTCTCTCTCTCTCTCTTTCTCTTTCTCTCTCTCTCTCTCCCTCTCTCTCTCCCAGGTTTAAGATGCTCTCTCAGGAGGAGGGAGAGTACTTTAATGTTCCTGTAGCTCCAGAAGGAGAGGAAGGCAATGAGGAACTACGGCAGAAGTTTGAGGTGTGTATGTAGTCCAATTGATCCAAAATGCCGCAGCCCGCCTGGTCTTTAACCAGCCAAAATTCTCACATGTCACTCCGCTTCTCCGCTCCCTCCATTGGCTACCAGTCGCACTCGCTGCACGCACAGTGTTCAAAACTCTCACGCTGACATTCAAAGCAACCAAAGGTTTGACTGCACCTTACCTCAGTGGCCTCATAAAACCCTACAAGCCCTCCCGTGCACTCCGATCAGCTGACACTGGGAAGCTGGCAGTAGCCCCACTAAAAACGCCTGGGCAACAATCCACACGCCCCAAGCTCTTCTCCCTCCTGGCTCCAAAACTATGGAATGCACTTCCCACCGCAATCAGAACCACAGACTCACTACCTATCTTCCGCCGCAGTCTGAAAACACACCTCTTCAGACTCCATCTCGGCCCATAGCACTTGTATTGCATACCAACCCACAGTACTTGCTGCAATGACTTATATAGGTTGCCTATATAAACATGTATTACAATGTTTTTAGTGCTTCATTGTATATTGTAAAATGTTTTGTAAATCCTGATTAAATTGTACTTTTCGCCAATGTAAGTCACTCTGGATCAAGAGCGTCTGCTAAATGCCTAAATTGTAAATTGTAAATTGTATGTACACACAGGCAGACACATTCGGTATATTTGGCCACACATAGTATTATTAGCATTACTTAACATTATTAGTATTACTTAGTGTTATTAGCCTTATTAACAACACTTAACAACACTACAGTAATTAGCTAGCATTAACTTTAGCCATTGAAAAATGGCTCATAGCGTGCCTGCTATTTATTTCATTGTGAAAATGTGTCACAAATCTTTGTATATTCTGTCACCACAAACAAATTTTAAGTCAAAAACTTTGCTTCTGGGCGGTCCCTGGAGCTACACATTTTCAGATGGGGGTCGGTGGCCAATATACAGATGGTTTTGAGGGTGCTTGACATGAATTATTGCACGACCGACTTAGAAAACCGTCGTTTATAAATTTTGTAAAAGAACAAAAAAGTGAAAATCAGTTCACAAGTCAAAATGGGTTAAAAATTCAAAGGGATTTTGAACCTTCTCCCACTGTCCAGAGAGCCAAGATCGGACCCACCAAGAACAGCGAGGGTTCGGCGGCCAACGCCGCGGCGCGCTTCGACGCCAACGGCAGCCGAGACCGCATCAAACTCTCTGACTTCAACTTCCTCATGGTGCTGGGCAAGGGCAGCTTCGGCAAGGTGAGGGCTGCTGGTGCGTGTGTGCGTGCGTGCGTGCGTGCGTGTTTATGCATGTGTTCGTCACTTAGTCCCGACCTTGCACTTTGCCAGTCGCTCTGAATAAGAGTGTCTGTTAAATGCTTGAATTGTAAATTCTAATTACGTATGTGTGTGCATGTTTATTCATAGAGGCATCTATGGGTGTGTGTGTGTATTTGTCTAGTGTGTACGTCTGAACTGTGTGACAGAGAGAGATACAGAGAGAGAGAGAGGAGGGAAGCAATGAAGAATTGATGGAGAGAGAGAGAGAGAGACAGAAAGGGACGAAAAAAGAGAACGAGAGAGGAAGAATGATAGGCAATATAAAGGAACACAGAGAGAGAGAGAGAGCAGGGTGAGAGACGGACGAGGAGAGAGAGCGACAGGGCGAAGGAGAGAGAGAAAGAGAGAGAGAGAAAGGGAGAGAGAGAGAGAGAACCCATTGTCTGTACCAAACCTGTGTGGCGGCAGCCTCCTGTTTCC
Source organism: Benthosema pterotum (assembly GCA_039105355.1). NCBI lineage: Eukaryota > Metazoa > Chordata > Actinopteri > Myctophiformes > Myctophidae > Benthosema > Benthosema pterotum. Next base: position 50,827,596 of record CM076965.1, read on the forward strand.
ATGGTAACAGGCATTTAAAGTCACACATATACGTCAATGTAGAGAGACATGAGTCACACACACACACGCATGTAAACACACACACACACACACACACACACACACACACACACACACACACACACACACACACACATGCACATACACACACACGCACACTCTTCTGAGAGCTTCTCTTTTATCTCAGTGTGTCTGAGGATATCTATATTATAATGCTGCGACTGCCTCTACACACACACACACACACACACACACACACACACACACCTATGCGCACAGTCATACACACACACACATATGTGCATGCGCACGCACACACAAAAAAGACTAATAACTGAGCCATAATCCGTGCATTTAAAACAAATCTAGCTCACCCTTCAGTTTTGTACACACTCACACACACACACACACACACACACACACACACACACACACACACACACACACACACACGCACACACGCACACACACACAGCAATACAATGGTTGGATGAAAGCGTGTCCGGCGTGTGACCGATCTGTTTAGATGAAGTCATTATGATCTCAAACATGTAACCCCGTCTAGTTTTCCCCTGCAGTGAGCACAACGTGAAAGAAGAACTGAGCCTGGGAAATGGGTGAACATGAAGGAGAAAAAAAGGGAGGAACTTGAAATGATCCTGAAAATAGGCTGTATCCTGATGTGACTTGGGAGAAGCTGGTCATTTGCATGACGGAATTGATAAGATAAGCAGCTGGGGGCTATTAACTGTTCTACTACTTTAACTTTGTCTATAGGGAGAGGATTTTAAATAACCAATCATCCACGCTTGATGGGTGGGTGGGCGTCTTTCCGTCGTGGTAGAGTTCGTAAGAGATGATGGCCTCTGGAGAGAAGCAGCCGTGCCTCTGCTTTCCATAGCACGCTTCTGGTGACACTTTTTAGTCTGTTTTTTAAAGATCATTGGTAGGGTAGGTTTTATTGTCTCCGCGAGGCCAAAAGTGTGGAGGTGACAATGTTTTGGCCCCTGTCCATCCGCCCGTGTGTCTGTCCATCTGTGGAGGATCGATCGAAGCGGAAGTATGCGCCCCAAACATTTCATATCGGCCTGTTATAGTGCACCAAGAGTTAAAAAACATGTTATTTTGGTTTATGTTGCACCTACAGATTCTAGGTAAACATCAGGGAAAACCATACACAGTATCTATCTACAGTGGTGTGATCAAGACTGATCATATTGCATCGTGATTGGCTAAGAGTGGAGTCGTTCGTTTTAACAAAATGCCTCAAATCATGAGCGCTCCACTGCTGTGAAACTTCACCCAAACGTCCACAACCAAGGAAGAAATGCCACCTAATTTTATTTCCTATACCGCATTGTTCCAAATATAATCCAACCCCCATTTCTCAAGACTCATTTGCCGAAAAAGAACATTGAAATCAAACTAGATCCCTCGGTAGACTGCAAACTTGCACGTGTTGTGCACAAGTAGACCATGGCCTACTCGTGCGTGAGCCGAGCGGGCTCGATCCCTCGGGGAGTACCCCGAGGGATCGACCGCCGCCAAACAAACACAGAGAACCGAACACAGATCACTATTATTACTTTTGCCCGCTCCGCTCGCGCAAGTAATAATATAGCCACTGGATATAATACAAACCCATTTTTTAGGATATTTCCATTGGTAATAAAAACATATATTCAGGCCAATAGGGTATATACAGTAAATTATCAAAAGAGCCTCATGGTGATGCTATAATAGTCCTGGACAAGCTGTGTTTGAGTGACTGCTTCTTGCAGGTTTATGTGACTTGGTCTCGTCCTTGTGAGTCTTTGGCCAGATGGTGTCCTTTCTTCGTCTCACAATCACAGTGTTTGTATTTACATACAGTCACACTGTCACCATATGGCTGGCGCACACACACACACACACACACACACACACACACACACACACACACACACACACACACACACACACACACACACACACACACACACACACACACACACACACACACACATTCATAAAGCAAACTTGAGATATACTGTAGGTACAAATGCAAGCTCACAGATCAAGTGAAGATACTGTCTGGACATGCAGATAAAAACACAGTAGCACGCCCAAGTACAACTTTACTCCCTACTATGCACACACACACACACACACACACACACACACACACACACACACACACACACACACACACACACACACACACACACACACACACACAGACAATCGAACCTGGGCCTTGCTGTCCTTCTGTGCTGTGGTCCCACTAGAGACCCAAACCCAGTAACCTCTACATATTTGCATAACTGAATATGTATAAAGCAGACACCTCCAACCAAACCCCTTAACACAGCGGGAATTATCTTGTTAACTTCGCTCTGTTCGTTATTTCTTCAGGATATACTGTAAAACGGACAATAACAGCAGCGTGGGGAATGTTACGTTACGTTACGTTACTTTTGCAGGACACCAGATAAAAACAGACCTTGTTGTTGTTGTCATGAGTAGCTATAATATCGTCTATGTTGGGTAGAAACTTTTATTATTCAGAATTACAAATTCCAAAAACGGCCAAGGTAGCAGATGGACAGGCTCAAAACATGTCACTTCGCACAGCGTGCGTGCGTGCGTGCGTGCGTGCGTGCGTGCGTGCGTGCGTGTGTGTGTGTGTGTGTGTGTGCGCGCGCACACGAAATATATTATCTTTTACTGTAAATATTCTGAAATGAAACCCCACAAGATGAAGCCAAACAAATGTGCCATTATGTGCTTGGCTATAGCTTCAGAGATCCATTGAGAGTTTTTTTGTCATGCCCTCTCTCAGTACTCCCCATCGCAGAGGGATTCCCCAGTATGTGGGTCCGGGCTCAGCGCAATACAAAATGCAGACGTCTTTATTAACCATTGTGTCGATTTCTAGTTTCTGAATAACATAATATTCAAAGATTCCACCATGTTTTCACGATTTTTCAAAAATAGCAGAGATACAAGCTCATAGCGCGCCACTCGGTGGCGCGCTATGAGCTTGTAGATCTGCTATTTTTCAATAGTTAAAACATAATACTTAGAACACCAAAACGCGTTCAGTACACTAAGGGTTAAAAACAAACACGCGGGGCGTCCGCTGGGGGCACAGGGTTATGAAGTTCCTATATACCGTCCTGGATGGCTTGTCTGGGCATTCTAAGACACGTATTGTTGAGCGAGGATGGTGAATTCTGTCTCCTACAGTTGGCCAGGTGAGGAATTGGTCCCTGTAGAAACTAGTAAAAATATAGTCCTGGTTTCACAGGCAGTACTATACTTTACTGGAAATGTTTAAAGGTATTAAAATGTATTTATCGGCACCTAGGAACTTGTCTCCAAATCCTCATGCCTAATAAATGATTGATGATTGAAATTACAGATTACATTTACGTTACACCAGGGGTCTTCAACCTTTCTGATACCAGGGTCCACTATCTGTTCAGCATTTGAGCCACGGACCATCATTTGGTGACATTTTAGCCCCACATACCCGAAGACTAAAGATTTATTTTGTTTTTGTCAACAATAACAGGCTGGATTTCGGAAACAAAACAGCCAAACATACAGACCAAAATGAATAATGTTCTACCTTCTCTAGTTGCGTAGACTTGGGCTAATTCAGATAATGAATATTTTAGCTCTCAAAGAGTTGCATCTGGTTTACCAACTTTCCATCATTTAGCCTGGGGACCACCTGGAACCCTCTCAAGGACCACTGATGGTCGCCCGACCACTGGTTGAAAACCACTGCTTTTCACTAGTGTAATGGGTAGCATTACACTAGTATAAAGTAACTTTGTTCGGTCACCGGATTGCTGCCATGACAGATAATCAATGAAAAGTAACCTGTTTTAATTACCGCCAGCCTACCAGCGTTGTGGAGCTGCTTCTGCTTTGACGCTTCACCAATTTTTCCATTGACGTTGGTCTCCCCCAATAAATCCCCCCCAAAAATAGTGCGAATACTTCCACCACCTTACCAGAGCATAAGGTATTGCATCCTTGAAGAAAACAATCAATGGCCTTGTGAAGCATAGAAGACCACCAGCACCAAGAAGTACGGTCTTCTGTTACTAACGGCCACGAGGCGAGGAGAAACGAGAAGGAGAAAGATACTGTAGACAGGAGTATACAAGGGGGTAGAGATGAAAGGGGAAGAATTCAAACAATCCTCCTGGTTCAGATGTCAAATAGAATGGGAGGACAAAAGGGGTGGGAAAGGAACGGGGTGTAGGGAGGAGACTTGTAACCAGGATGATCTGAAAGAGTGTCTGACCTTGACAGACAGAAACTTGTCTTCTTTTACACGCACACACCTGCGTGTGCGTGTCACACATACACACACACACACACACACTGGGAGAACCTGTGTTGTTGGTGGCCATCTAACCAATCTCCAGGGAACGCTGTCCATGATAACTGCAAAAACCCTTGCATGTGTGTGTTTGTGACATGCGTGTGTGCCCATGCGTGTGGCATGTGTGAGCGTGCATCCGTGCGTGCGTGCCCGCGTCGTGCACGTGCATTTGGGTCCTGCAGGCGTGATTGCAAGCAGATGTTTCTCCAGATTTCTCGATTAAGGAGAACACGCGTCTGAATTGCTTGACTGCTGCCAATCTCTCCCTCTCTCTCATGCAGCCCCCTCTATCTATCTCTGTCTCTCTCTCTGTCTCTCCCTCCATCTCTCTCTCCCTCCATCGCTCTCTCTCACCCTTTTCCTCTCGGTTTTGTCGTATCCATTTCTTTCCTTCGCCATCTTGGTCTTTTCTGATCCCCTTTAGTTGCCTCCACCCTGAGCTCCTATCCTCTCTCTCTCTCCCTCTGTCTCTCTCTCTCATCTTCATTTCCTGGAGATCTTTAAGTAATCTGTCAGTCTGTACGCCTGCTGGCCCATCTGTCTGTCTGTCTGTCTGTCATAAAAAGGGAGAAAATACATAAAATGAAACGACGAAGAAAAATCTGCCTCTCTTCCTCAAAGGAGCAATAGAGAGAGAGAGAGATCATGACGATATGGAATGAAGGAAAGACTGCAAGGAAATCAAATGGTCTTTATATTCACACACAATCCCCCCTAACTCTGTTTCTCTCTCTGTCCCTCTCCCCGTCCAGGTGATGCTAGCAGAGCGTAAAGGGACAGACGACCTGTTCGCCATCAAGATCCTGAAGAAGGACGTGGTGATCCAGGACGACGACGTGGAATGCACCATGGTGGAGAAGAGGGTCCTGGCGCTGTCCGGGAAACCTCCCTTCCTCACGGCGCTGCACTCCTGCTTCCAGACCATGGTGGGGCAGGGGAACACTCACACACACACGCACGCACGCACGCACACACACACACACACACACACACTCACACACACCTCTGCACACACATAGCTACCACACTTGCACCGAACAGCCAATGTCATCGTGTAGTGCAGTGGTTTTCAACTGTTTTGATACCAGGGCCCCTATTTATTCAGCTTTTTTTGAGCCACAGACCACCATTTGAGGACATTTTAGCTCCACTGACCCCCAAACTCAAGATTTCTTTTGCTTTTGTCCACATTACCAGGCGGGATTTGGGAAACCAAACAGTCAAACATACAGACCAAAAATCTTCTACTTTTTCTAGTTGTGTAGACTTGGGCTAATTCCGATGATGAATCGTTTAACTCTTGAGAGTGTAAACATGAAGCCAAATGGACCCGCAAGGGTCCATTTGGTTTCATGTTTACACTAAAGAGTTACATCTGGTTAACCAACTTTCCATCATTTAGCCTAATGGACCAACTGGAACTCTCTCAAGGACCACTGTTGGTCCCTGGACCACTGGTGGTCCACGGACCACCGGTTGAAAACCACTGGTGTAGTGTGTTGGTAGTTACTGGAGAAACAGGCTTAAAGGTATCATAGGCGACGTCATAGTGTGTACAAAATCTGTGTTTGTAAACAGATTTGAGTCTTAACTCCAACTCACCTCCACGCTATTGGCTTGTTACGAATCTGCTGGATACTGTTGCGCTGTGATTGGCTAAAAACAACGCCTCTCCTCCATGACCCCCTCCCCCCACGCACTAACACCGCCTTGTCATGAGTCCCACAAAAAGAAGTTCTGGACCGTTAAGAAGTTCTGCTTCTTGAAGCTTCTTGAAGTTCTGCTTTGCCCTGCAAGCGTTTGCTGGGCAAAACAATTGTCTGTCTGCAGGGAAACAGCTGCAGTATCAAAGTAGAAGCAACGTAGAGGGAAAAAGTGTCTCTAAAATGGTTGTCTGTCTGTCTGTCTGATGACCTCTCTCTTGTTCCTCTCTGTGTGTCTCTCCCTATAGGACAGGTTGTATTTCGTCATGGAATACATCAACGGAGGAGACCTCATGTATCAGATACAGCAGGTTGGCAAGTTCAAAGAGCCACACGCTGTGTGAGTACAAACACACACCTGTAGTACACACACTCAACTGTATTATTCTTCAACTATGTCTCTGGGTGTTGCTTCCCCGCCCAGGGATCACATCTCTTGCCCCACAATGGCCGATGATGTTTTGGGGCCCACCAAAGTGCGCATGTGCAAGATTTTCCTGGCCGCGTGGACCATTTTCCCCCAAACCAAGGGCCTTTCTTGATCTCACAACAATATCCTAGCCCTTGTAGCTGATGCACACACACACACACACATGCATGCACGCGTGCATGCTCACGCGCATGCAGTGTCCATTCTTAGGTTGATCTTATTAGCTGGGGTCTGAAATAAAAGAGACAGCTCTGACCTTCATACACACACACACACACACACACACACACACACACACACACACACACACACACACACACACGCTGTTTCTGCTAGCCTCCCAACTGTTCTGCTCCCTAATAACCATGGTTGTTTGTTTGTGTATTTTGCGTGGGCGTAGGTTCTACGCTGCAGAGATTGCCATTGGCCTGTTCTTCCTGCATCTAAAGGGCATCATCTACAGGTACACACACACACACACACACACACGCACATACACAATTCACAGCAGCTGTTCAGAATCACAGTTACAAACCCGATGAACGCGCCAGATCTAATCCACTCCATTGCGACCATCATAACCCCGTGATCACAGCGTAGCCATTTGTTTCTGATATTGCCTCACACTTTGCACCCCTGTTGGACAGAAAAATTAAAGAAAAAATAATAAGAAACATGACATCACGGCAAGAGCTACTGTCACCAAACAGTGGATGTACAGTAATAATGGGCATCAGGGACTGGGACAGGGTCTCCAACAGCACTAATAAACTCACCAGTCGTAAGTAAAGTATTTACAGACTGCAGTTGTCCCCAAAAGTTGACGCTTTAATAGAGAAGATATTTACGAATGTAATATCAGAACTAACACACTTAGATGTGTGTGCAATGTGTACGGTGCAAATATTGTACAGTCAACACAATATCTAGGGTGGTAAGAATTTGGAGCCTCAAGCCTGCAGGTCTTAGTACAGAACATGTTGTACTTTCTCCCCCCAGACAAATTATTCCTAACTTACTGCATGTAATGTAATGTAATGTAATGTAATGCTCCGGTTTAACAAAGGGAAATCACACATTAAAATGAACCTCTTAATATTTAGTTAGTTGTGACACATTGTGAGATTGTGGATCAGCTGTTGAATGTGAATTTAACGTGAACGGAATCCCATGCAGAATATAGTGGTTGGTAAACTCTATTTATTTGACTGTAGGGACCTGAAGCTGGACAACGTGATGCTGGATTGTGAAGGCCACATAAAGATAGCCGACTTTGGCATGTGTAAAGAGAACATGCTGGATGGAGTCACCACCAAGACCTTCTGTGGAACACCAGACTACATCGCACCCGAGGCAAGTAGAATACAACTTGTTGGATTAAATCTTTGGCCCTGTAGAATATGGCTGGAGATGTGGGTGTTTTGGATGGGGATTAGCTTTGGACATTTTGGCGATGTAAGGATCTCCCGGCAGGCAGACCCTAGCAGGTCCATTTGGTTTCATTTTACGCTCTCAGGAAGTAAATTATATGTGAACATCTGGATTACATAATTTTCAAGAATCTACTAAATTAGAAAATGTAGAAGAATTGTTTTTTTTTTGTTTTTTTCAAAATCGCCAATGGCTTTGGACATCGAGGCAAACATGTTTGAGATGCGTCTTCGGGAAGGTCCAGAATGATCTGTAAGTGCCATGCCCAGACTTTCCAAATGGAACCAAATGGACGCTTAACCAAGACGATTGCATCCCTGCTCTGGGGGTGAACATTCACAGAAGGGATCTGGTGGGGGAAAAAAAGAATGTTTAAGAAGTAGTTAAAATTGCTGATCTACAAATTCACAACAGGCAACAATTTTCACTGGTTTAGGCCAAACATCTCATCTCTTTTTTGGGTCCCAGGCTAAAAGATTTGGACACCACTGTCCTACAGCATGTTGCTCTGCATGCTAATCACTCTCTCTACAGCTGAGCTGGTGTTTGTGAACACGCAGCTGTTGTTTCATAGCCTTTCATTATTTAATCAGATTTTTTAATCCACTATAAAACCTAAGTGCCGTGGCGTCCACTATAACAGCAAATCTATAATGCAGTGTCGCTGATTTTCCGGCACTAAAATCTGACATTTATTATGGCACAAGTTGGACGGGAGACAGAAACTGTAAAGAGTGGCTTCAGATCCATTGTCAATGTTGGCACTCAATGTCTTTCTTTTTCTATGACTTATTAGATTAGCATTCGACTATTGAACCGTCTTGACAGTTGACAGCGTCTGAGAGAGGGAGAGAGAGAGTGTGCGCGTGTGCGCTGGCGTGTATGCGTGTGTATTGGCCTACATTCACACATGCCAATGCTGTGCTGACCACTGCATTATTAATGCTGTTACACTACTGTGTGCTTAGCCACTTAAGCCCCACGTATGCTATTATGTGATCTTGTAGATTTCTCCTCTACTCGAATGCCCAAATGACTGAATGAATGCCACATATGCAAGAGATAATTGTCACCCAGCTGCCATTGTTTACATAACTTTACATGTCATGTAGGTCTAGGTGTACAGGATAGAGCACAATATAAAGCATTGCAGAGGGGAGGCGTCGATTAGACGGCGGTCTGTTCGAGCCGACTGGCCATCAAGAAATAACACACCGCTGAATTCAGTGATTGACCAATCAAAATCAAGCCTGATTCATGTCAATGTATCAGGTATTGTACACATATTGTAGGCTGACCATACGTCCGTATTTCCCAGGACATGTCCGTATTTCACGTCCTGTCCTGGGTGTCCTGGTTTATTTTTAGAAAATGAGGAAATGTCCTGGTTTTTGTAAAATTACTTTCATTCAGTTCCTTTCCGACACGTCTTTGCTTACATTGGACCAGTAAATCGACAGGCACTAGGACACTGCGCACGATGACCTCAGCCCTGAGCAGAGTCAGTGCAGGCAGCCTTTGTCAATCAGTTAGTAGACACTAGACAGCGTGGTTGCCAGTCTCCACCACCATGCCCAAGCGCAAGTGCACGTTTACAGACGAGTTACAGAAAAAATTCCCTGTATTCAGACCCGGGCGATACAAAAGTGAAGCACTGTGCACTGTTTGCAAAGCAGGCACGTATGTCTTGCTCTGCAATGGTGGTGCAAGGGACCTAAAATCCCACATTGACACAGAAAAACACAAAAAAGCTGTTCGAGGCGATAGTAGCGCCTGTTCGATATCTGAATATTTCGTGAAACCCCCCCGCCCCCCCGCTAAGGTGTCCTGGTTTTCTCCTTTGAGAATATGGTCACCCTAACATATTGTGATTGGTCAACAAAGACAGTTTTGGGAGAACTACACAAGAAGGCACAGAGCACACGCATGTGTACACACTTTGGCCATTCTCCTTGGAGATGAGAAAAGTTCATATAACCCTTGAGTGGGTAGAATGTAACCTTTTGCAACCATTTGTTTACTTTTTTCCCCCCAGAGCTTATTCTTTGCGATTTTGTGAATAAAGAAGTGAATAACGTATGGTGTGTTAAATGGTTGTCATGTGACCTGCCTTTCAGATCATAGCCTACCAGCCTTATGGGAAATCTGTGGATTGGTGGGCCTTTGGAGTACTGCTCTACGAGATGCTGGCTGGACAGGTCTGTGTGTGTGTGTGTGTGTGTGTGTGTGTGTGTGTGTGTGTGTGTGTGTGTGTGTGTGTGTGTGTGTGTGTGTGTGTGTGTGTGTGTGTGTGTGTGTGTGTGTGTGTGTGTGTGTGTGTGTGAAATGAAATGAAATGATATTTGCCAAAAATTAACCCACAAGTTATTTTATTTCTTTGTTTTTTATAGTTTAGTAGAATTCCCTTTGCCTGCTTTCATGTACATCTTAAAAGTGTCATTTTGAGGCCTGTTTTGACCTACAATGAAAACAAAACAGAGAACGAAATGTGTTTGATTGTTTCCTTGATCACAAAGAGCAGACATGGATGAATATAATCAACGACCTCTGGACTTAAATAAACCTCACGCTTTAAGGATGCAACTGTAGTAAAATAACGTTCTCTCTCCTCTCCTAGCCTCCGTTTGATGGTGAGGATGAGGACGAGTTGTTCCAGTCCATTATGGAGCATCATGTCTCCTACCCCAAGTCTATGTCCAAGGAGGCTGTCGCCATCTGTAAAGGGGTATGAACACACACACGCACACGCACACACACACATGCACGCACGCACGCGCGCACACACACACACACACACACACACACACACACACACACACACACACACACACACACACACACACACACACACACACACACACACACACACACACACACAATAACGAAACAGGAGGATTGAGAGGGAGGTCTTTGATGTCTTTTATCACTTTGGTGAATGATTTGTGAATGATAAGAGAAGCGAGTAACAAAGTCCCTTGCAGTAACCCAGAAGTTCCCTCCCTCCAGACAGTTCTTGCATGCGTTAGGCGTGACACAGACAAAGACCGTCTGCCTTTTTTGTTATTGTCCAAAATGAGCACCTTGTCAGCTTGGGCGAACGTCACAGAGGAACCGACGGATCACGTGCCCCTCTTAGTGGGTCGGTCCGTCGCCTGTGTGATCCTCAGCCTGTCCTTCTTGGTGGGTGCTCCGGGGAACCTGTTGGTGATCTGGACCGTTGCGAGGCACGTCAAACGGCGTTCCCACACCGTGGTGCTCATCCTGCACCTGGCCGTGGCCGACCTCCTGGTGCTCATCACGCTGCCCCTGTGGATCTACTCTTTGGCCCGCTCCTGGGTCTTCGGCTTGGCCTCCTGCAAGGCCATGGTGTACATCGTCAACGTCTGCATGTACAGCAGCCTGTTCCTCATCACGCTCATGAGCGCGGAGCGCTTCGTGGCCATCTGCTACCCGTTCGTCTGGAGGACCAAACCCAATATGGATAGAGCTCTGGCGGTAGTCTGGTTCCTCGCGATCCTTCTGGGGATTCCCGTGATAATGACCCAGCACGTGGATGCGGTCGACGGCACCGAGCAGTGTCTTTTAAAGGAGTACAGCTCCGCAGCGCAAGCGCTCGCCTTTTTGTGTCTGGAGATCGCGTTCGGCTTCGTCGTTCCTCTGACCGTCCTCACCGTCTGTTACTGCGCGATCGCCGTCCGGCTACGGAGGATGCGGGACAAACAGAGGTCCATCGTTCTCATCGGCAGCGTGGTGGTAGCCTTCCTGCTGTGCTGGCTACCGCACCAGGTCGTCAACGTCATGGACCTGGTTGGTATTTTAACACAGAGCGCAGATCATGACGTACCACAGGGTCTCGTCTTCATTTCCGGTGCTCTGGTCTTCATTAGTAGTTCGGTGAA
>CM076965.1:50844439-50879439 GCA_039105355.1 Benthosema pterotum
CCCAGGGCCCCCTATTTATTCTGCATTTTAGCCACAGACCACCATTTGATGTTGAGTTTAATCTCTCAGACCCCAAAACCAAGGATTTTCAAGTGTTTGTCCTTAATTGTGGACAAAATGTAAGTCAAAATAACAATTCTTCTACATGTTCTAATTGTGTAGGTTCTTTGCTCAGGGACACAATTGCTTGGGCCTGGAATCGAACCTGGGACCTTCAGCTTCTCTAACCACTCAGCTATGGCCATATCGATAATAACATGTGGGGAAAATAGGCACGCCATGGACCTATGAAGAATGTGTTTATGCCGTAGAGCTGTACAGTGACCCCAACCTGACCCGATGATGACTCAACAACAGAGATTCAATCTGACACTGAATCCCCCCCAAAAATGTTCATGGAAACTATATGTGACATTTGAACTCGTACTAAATTGCCCCCCCAGATGGACCCCCGGTAAGGAAGGTTTGACAACTTCATGGCTCCAGCCTAGTGAATGACAAAAACACACACGTCCGACAAATGTTTTCTCTACTTTTTCTCTCCTGTCTCTGTCTTCTTGCATTTTATTGATCTTTTCCTCCTGAAATATGCCCTGTCTGTCTCTGTCCTGTACTCTCTGTGGAATTTTACACAGGTAAGTCAAGGAAAGAATTGTGATTAGAGGCCCCCCAGCCAGTGGCAAATGTTTGGGTCGGACTAGAATTTGAGGCCTACTCATTACCCTGATGATTTGACCTTTATCTATAATGATATGATTATAGATGCATGAGCTGGGCTCTAATCATGATGATGATGATTCTTAGTTCGATGACACGTGGCTGGTATGGTGACGGTGGTGAATGATGACGGTGATTTTGGTGATGAGGATGTCGTCTGTGTTGTGACGATGGAGGGGTGAACGTGATGTGGTCAACAGTGGGATAACAGAGGTGATTGTGCGCGCCTGGAGATGGTGTCTGGAGTACCATTCATGCGTGCTTGGGTACAAAGCGCTGCAATGTGAAAGCCATTCCTCAAAAAAAGCCCACAAAAGATGGGAGTGGACTGCTAATCATCACATTGTTTTTACATCAGTATACCGTCTGATAGTTCTGCTAGGATGTTGATGATAATCCTGCTAGTGTGTGAGTATGAACAGAAAAAGCATGCGTAGCGAGTGTCGCTATTGAAGACAAGGATAAAGATATTAGTCGATATTAGTGTTGTCACTGTTATGCAACTCCACACACATCATCACAACTTCAAGACAACAGTCAGGAACTTGGTTAAATGTTATTTGCTTTAAACATGTGACTCTTGTTTACGTATGTTATGTCACGTGATATTCTCGGTCTCCCAGTGCCCCATAGTCCACAGCTCCCCCCTGAGGCACCTAAGTACCATTAGAGTTGACTGTCTATAAGACTATTCGTGCATGGAAAAATATGAATACTGGCCAGGGGGTGAGATAATTGTGCCTCTGGAATGATTCCAATCAATCAGACGCGGTCTGAATCTGCCCTATGATGGAAGACAACAGTGGCAATGACGGTGACACTGATGATGATGGTGGTGATTATAATAATAATAATAATAATGAAGCTAGCCAACTGTCTGTCGTTTTGAATCAAACTGGGTACGCATGTGATTAAATGAGATTTTTGCCACATAACACAGATAAAGCTGAATCTGGGATGGATGGATGGATGGATGGATGGATGGATGGATGGATGGATTCATGGATGGGTGAAAGTGGAAAATGGGTGGCCTACTTCTACCTCTCTCTTTCTTGTCTTCTCCACCCACCCTTTCCATCATTTACTCATACTGGCCAGATGTTGTCTTGGAGTCTGGGACCCCCCCCCCCGCCCCTGTCTGGAATAGGGTGACCATCTGTCCCTCTTTACGTGGGACAGTCTCTCTGGCAGCCATCAGTGTTCTAATAGCTGGCTCTCTGTTGTTTATTTTCCTGCTATATAGATGTTTACTCCAGAGGACCCATATTGCATGTAGTGTCCTATCAAAAATAGTTGATCTACAAGCTAAAAAATAGTCGATCTACAAGATCAATAATAGTTGAACTACAAGTGCCGCGATGCGTTTTGAGCTTGTAGATCAGCTATTTTTACTGTTACCTGAAATGAAATGAGGAATAATGTTCTGACTATGACCTCCAGATAATAATTTGCTAACCCCGGTTTCGTCCCGTTTCCCCACTTTGTCCCACACATGCAACACTTGTGTCCCTCAAACGAACAGTTTGGGTCTGTTCACCCCAGTATGGAACCATGTGATGTGACGGAGGAAAAGAAGGAAGGATGGGGAGTGGGAGAGAGAAGGGTGGATCGGAAGCGTGTGCGCACGCGTGCGTGTGTGTGTGTGTGTGTGTGCGCGCGTGTGTGTGCATGTGCGTTTGTGTGTGTGTGTGCGTCTAGACTCCAGATACAGGGTGGATGGTGTTGCTATAACAGTGCTCCCACGCCCGTTTGTTGCGGCTCCGTGGTAACTGTGATCCTAATGGCGGCAGACAGGTGGATGTGTGAGGACACGCCCACACACACACACACACACACACACACACACACACACACACACACATGCACTCGCACTCAACACCCTGCAAGAATGGTTGGCTTATAACAGAGCGTGCTCATCGGCTGACGGATGCACGACCGACACGCACACACCCACCCATAAACGTGACTGCCAGAGTGCTCAAGCAACAACGAGTGCACGTTCATCCAGAAACACATGCTCACGCATGCACCCTAGCACACACGTGCGCGCATACGCACACACACGCGTGCCAAACACACTCAGCCTTAGGCCACTCTCGTGTTAAAGACTCCTTCTGAGGATTTTATGCAGCTGTCATATGCCTTGCTCGGTGTGTGTGTGCGTGCGTGTGTGTGTGTGTGTGTGTGTGTGTGTGTGTGTGTGTGTGTGTGTGTGTGTGTGTGTGTGGATCAAAGAGTAGTAGTGGTGTGACTGCTGGCGTCACACTTCACTGTTATTTGGCATAGCATTGTCGAGAAACGATGTGCATGTGCACGTCATTTTACATGCGTGGCGTGTGCAACTATGCGCGCACGTGGCCTCCATTCGGTTCCATTTGTACACTCTCAGAGCCACCCGTCTGTGGCCCATCTGTAACTCTGAGTGCGCATGGAGAATCGTTAAAGAATTGGACCGTTAAGAGAGAACCGTTCACACAACCAGAATCGTTAAAATCCTAAAGGACTGCAACCCTGAAACCAGCTCTACGTTCCTCTAGCAGTTGCAGAAGCTACCAAATGTCAGCCTGCATCTTTGCATCTCCGTGTCGCTGGCTCTGTATTTTAAAAGCCCAGACTGCCCCACCAAACATGATGGCATACAAAACAACACAAATTTCAAAGATATTTCCGATTAAAGTGCTTATTTAAAATGATTTGAAACACCACTACTACTGCAACTAACTAACTGCAATTGTGGCACGACTAAACCAACACCATTTCATCAATGAAAACAGAAAACTCTCTGAGTCAGACCTTTAGCTTTATGCATGCAGCGTGCCTGTTGCATCTTCAACAACAACTGATGTTATTATTGATGTTTTACTTGCCTAATAACAGTCCTGTAACAGAAAATATACCATTTTCATACCATACCATACCATTTCTCCTGCCCCCCCATTTGGGAAATCTTACATCCAGGCCTGGTTAGAGGCACATGATCATCATAAACCTCTCAATGAAAGTTGCCAGAACGGCTTTGGCCGCGCCTCGGCATGCATAGATTGCGTGAGACTCCGGGCAAAATCTACCGGGAGGGAGGGAATATAATATTATTATTCATATCATCAAACATTCAGTGACCCCCAGCCCTCCCCTCGTGCCTTGTGGATGAGAAGAAATCCCTCCCAATGGGGTAGAAATGTTTCATCGTAAAGGATAAAGGTGATCTCGCAGAATATCTTTGCGGTGACCCTTCCCTCTAAGGGGACCATACAGTATGACCCAAACCTCAGCTCAGGCAAAACGGGTCCTGGCCAATTCTCAAGATGTACTGTATGCCATGCATTGCGGTCACCGCCTTTTTGGAAAATAATAGTGATGGATGCCTCGCTTTTCTGCGCATCTCGGTAGTACAGTGTTTTTTTTTTTTTAGCTTTGGCGCTGCTTATAGCTTCAAATGTGCATTTGTCTTTGTAATGAGGCGTTTTCTGCACCGAAACCAGGGCTGTTGTGAAAGATGTGATTCTGATTTATCGTCACATCGCAGTTTTACAAGTTACAAAAGTGGGTGAAATTTGTTTATAGTGTATAGTTATTTTCTGAGTAAACAAATCAAGGGAAAAAGAACACACAGGGGGGTTGGGAGATCAAGGCAGGAAAGAATATAGTTTGAGGGATTTTACCACAAAGAAGAAAAACTGCCCAAACGTGGAAATAACGACACAATGTAGCGAAACTCATGTAGAAGCAGCCTTCTCCCAGACTGTTCTTCATCATGACAGCCTGAATGCGCAGTGTTGCCAACTGCCAACATCCAAAATGCGCTAGTGGCACTAAAATGCGCTAGACTAGCAGTGGGTTTTCAACCATTTTCATACCAGGGCCCACTATTAATTCTGCATTTTAGCCACAGAGGACGACCATTTGATGTTGAGTTTAGTCTCTCAGACTAATTTAGGAGAAATAACTGGTAAAATGTTTACGATCTCAACAGTTACAGATCTATAAGGGTCGGTTTGGTTACCAATGCTCCTTTCTAGGAAGGATGGCAGACTCATAGAAGGAAAAATGGTGAAAGATGAGGGTTTATCTCTGGCACCTGTCAACCAATCTCGCTCCAACTCACCAGCAAAAAGCACTAGATTTTCCGCCAGGAGTGTCTCACTAATTTTGGCCCTAGGGGGGTCTGGAAAAAAGCTAAATATAGCGACAAATGCGCCAAGTTGGCAACACTGATCACGGCCTGCATTGACATATGACAATATCTTCATTGACATTACGATATCACACCAATGTGTTCGCATTGATTTCCAATCATATTTAACAATGCCTTTCCCAAAATGCATACAAAATGCAAATGTCACTTCAGTCACTGATTGACACACTATAGCTAGTTGAGTTTAAGCAGACGACATCTCCACTACGGCAATAGGAACTCGATCCATGCTCGATAGGTGAACCTGCTTACCGTTCCAGCCGTTCCTACACTTTAACGTAGTGTGCACAACGCCTGTTTTACACACACGGCAGTGTTGGGACATGTGCACTACATAACTTAATATATTACATAATATATTACCAAAATGCAGTAACTTGTAATATAAATATATTACTTAACTAAAACAATCTAATATATTATACTTTTCTTTCTGCATTGCTGCATTACTTTCAATATTACTTTCTGTCAATCTGTCTCATTGAAAATGTTCTTGTGAAATTATATTGACAACTGCAGAAGTTAAATAATTACTTATTTTCTATAATTTGTCATCAAACTATTTATTCCGGAGTGATGTTTTTTCAAGTTGATTTCATATGGATTTGGCCAGATAGCAAGTGCACTTACTTTATTGTAAGTATGCCACTGGTCTACGCAATATTTGATTAATAGTGATACTAAATATTTCATTATATATTTTGTAAAAAACGTTTTTTTAAGTAATATGTAATAGTAATATTAATATATTACACTTGCTCAGACAGTAATATTGTAATATAATATATTGTTTTAAAATGAATGTAATAATTAATAAGTAATATATTAACAAGGTAAAGTAATATTCCCAACACTGCACACACGGCATAGATGCGTCACTGTGGTAACCTGTCGCCATTGCGTATGGTTACGTCACAGCAGCCGTACTTCTGATAAGGGGAGCCATTCTGAAAATACGGCAGCTTAAAGTGCCTATTGACACCTTTGGCCAAAGAAGAAAACCTCTTCTATTGTCTCTCTGGAATAGATCTTTTCGTCTTACTGTTTTGATCAAGAATCGAGGACAGCTGAGCCTGATGTGACGTCCGTTGCTTAAAGTTAAGAATCGCACAGGCCTAATTCCATTTAAATAAATATATAAATGCTATAAAAAAACTGTAGATTTAAACATTTAGACGTCACAAACAGAAATATGGCACTGCATCTATTTAAATGTATCATGCAGTCCATCTGTATGGAATTGCAATAATTGTATTCCTCTACGGATTTACACATTTTGTTTTTCTTTAATTTGTCACCCATCTGCTGTGTGTGTGTGTGTGTGTGTGTGTGTGTGTGTGTGTGTGTGTGTGTGTGTGCGTGTGCGTGTGCGTGTGCGTGTGCGTGCGTGCGTGCGTGCGCGCGTGCGCGCGTGTGCATGTGAGTGTCTGTGTGTGCGCAAATTGGAATCGTGCTGTTTAACATTCCATTGTGGTTTCTCATCTCCTCTGATGTGTCTACTAACATATGTTGTCTGATCTCTCCTCCTCTCTCTCTTTTTTCTCTCTTCTACTCCTCCCCTTTTTCTCTCTTTGTTACTCTGGCCTTCTCTTTTGTCTTTTCACCTCTCTCTCTCTCTCTCTCTCTCTCTCTCTCTCTCTCTCTCTCTCTCTCTCTCTCTCTCTCTCTCTCTCTCTCTCTCTCCCTCCCTCTCTCTCTCTCTTCCTATGTGCTCTTGATGAATAGAAAACAGTTGTGCTGGAATACACTAAAATGGTGTTGTTAGTATATTTGATTGATTGATTGGAGTTTTCTGGTCTTAGTTTGTTCCTCCCGGTTGGTTGTTATGGTAGGACTATGCCCGGCACCTCCATATTGAACTGTCACCACTCAGGGTCTTCTATCTGTTTGTCCATTCAGTCATGCATTTAACCGTCCGTCCTTCAGTCCGTGCTACGACCACAGTTCCACTCTACCCCACCTGTCGTTCCATCCATCCATCCATCCATCCATCCATCCATCCATCCATCCGTCCTTTCATCATTTCATCCATGTATTTTTTACTTGTGTCTCTCTGTTGTCATAGTGTTATTGAGTGTTTGTGTTTATATGCATGCTCCAGGGCTCTGTCTCAAATGAAATCCTATACCTCCTGTGCGCAGTGCTCTGCTTAGAACCGTATGCGACACCACCATAATAATAATAATAATAATAATAATATCCACGTAGTTTGACTGAATGGGGAAAACACTGACCATATCAACGGCAGGATTAGGTCAAGTGTAAGATTACGTCATTCGGATTGCAAGTATCCGAAAGAGGCCTCTGTCCTATTCTGATTTATTACTTAAAACATTACCAACAATGATTTCCAGTTCATCCTAA
Organism: Benthosema pterotum; assembly: GCA_039105355.1. Lineage (NCBI taxonomy): Eukaryota > Metazoa > Chordata > Actinopteri > Myctophiformes > Myctophidae > Benthosema > Benthosema pterotum. The sequence goes on from CM076965.1 coordinate 50,851,716, forward strand.
ATCAGTTCAGGTACTTTGTATAGAGCTGTGCAGTCCCGCCCCTTTCATGGTAAGTGGCCCAGAAATGAATTCCCTGTTCATTTTCACCAAATGGTCTATATAAAGACGACTACGCCGCGGACAAAGCCAACTCGGGTCGTGACAAATCACAAATCACTCAAAATGTTTTGGGACAATCAAATAATTTCTAAGAAGAAAAACAAAACAAAAAGTGTCCTGCCGTTCATGAGATATTGCATCATAATATTGTTAATTTCATATAAACATTTGTCACAGCCCGAGTATATAAATCATTTTTGGGCAACGTCATAAAAAGGTGCGGGACTGCTCAGCTCTATTGTATTGTCCTATAGGGAGGAAAACCTACCCATAATATGGCCCCAGATGGAAATGAATGATTTTTTTTTTTAAATCTGGAAATGCTGTCGAAGCCGAATCTGCTCATACATATCATCTCCTATATTGCCCCCAAACCGTAAAGAAAACTGCCTGCCTGCATTATTTTATTTTATTTGCTCGACGAGTTTCTGCGACTTAATGAGTCAGAGTCTGTCCCTCTGAGTGACGCCAGCAGAGAATAACAAAGTCCTTGTTTGTCTTAATTAAACCTCAGTGCAGCACGTCGGTGGAAATTAACGCGAAAATAAAGAGAGGAGAGAAACGTTTGGCCCAAAGCCTCAGCGAGGCTGAGTGTTGGAGGGGAGAAAATCTACAGTTTCATATTGAACATGAAGCCAGACGTACGCGCGGGGGTCTCTGGGGGTAGTGTGGGCTCTACTCGTAGAGCTCCCAAACGGTGAGGGTGAGAAAATTAGAAATGGTTTGGAATTTGATTTAAATTCTGCTGACATCTGTGTCTTTTGCGATTTAACAAAATAAAAAAACAATTTAGGCATTTAGCAGATGCTCTTATGCTGAGCGACGCGCCGTACCATTGCGAGATTATAGAGACAATGTGAGGAGGAGCGCTTTGTTGTTTTTTTCAACGTTATCTCCATATTACAGTATGGGTTTGCCTCGCTGTAATGCATATAGGAAGGCAGGGTTCCTTTTCTAACTCATTATTAGCAATACTTAGCATTAGCATTATTAATAACATTAGTTAGCATTATCAGCATTACTTAGCATTTATTGGCATTACTTCAGCTATTGAAAAATATCAGACCTACAAGCTCATAGCGTGCCACCTGGTGGCGTGCTATGAGCTTGTAGGTCTGATATTTTTGAAAAACGGTGAAAACGTGGCGTAAATATTTTTCAAGTCAAAGTGGGTTAATAGCAGTTAACACTTTCACCGTTTTAGGCACTCGCCTAAAAAATAAAAAAATAAAAAATATACTTTGGCGCCTCCCAGTGGCCACAAAAACTCGGGAAACCCGGGTTAAGCAGAGATACTGTTAAGACAACGACCAAACCAAACAAACCATGAAAACGAACAGACGGTTCCTCTTCCTTCAACAGCGGCGGCGCTGCTGTCCGCTGCATGCGTTAGCATTAGCATTCCTAGCTAAACCAACACACTGCAGGCCTGGCTTGGTTTAGTACAGTACTAGTAGCATAGTGTCCTGCTACAGCCCACAGAGCCACAGGATGTCATTTGAGACAACCCTTTTTTCCCCTGTTTTTTGATGCACATTTTGAATTTTTGCTTCAAACATTTAAACAACGGCGAGTGCAGAAAAAAACCCAGAGCCATTTTGAACGTCTTTTTGGCTGAGACGAACTCAAACCAAAGTACGCCGCCCTCTCTCTCTCTCTGCATAGCCGTTGTTCACATGTTTTGAAACCATTACTTGTTGCCTCACACCCGGGTTCAACCCCTCCATCTCCCTGTTTTGTTCTCCTCTCCCTTTCCTTCCCTTCATCCATCCACCCCTCCCCATCCTCCCCCCTCCCTTCCTCCTCCTCCTCCTCCTCTACGACTTCCAGTGTGGCCGGGAGGCAGAGAACTTTGACCGTTTTTTCACACGCCACCCTCCGGTACTGACCCCTCCGGACGAGGAAGTCATTCAGAACCTGGACCAGGACGAGTTCCAGGGCTTCTCCTTTATCAACCCGGAGTTCCCTGGAGCCTGCACTGAGCCTCCCGAGGCTGCAGAGCAGGCCTGAGCAGCCGGGGGGCGCTGCTGCACCCCATCCATCCACGCAACGTGGGGGAAAAACAACAACATAGCATTTATGCCGTAGGCCTACTAGTACACATACATATCTCACCCACATAGACATGCTGAACATATACGCACTCTAGGTGTAAACGTATAGAATTACACACAGATGTTTACATGCACACACGCACGCAGACACAAACACAGACACACACACAGACACACTTCTCTTGGGTTCTATCGACACATATCTGTACAGTACGACGCACATCTGCATGCACATACTTAGAATTACTAAATACCGCTACTGTACACATATCAGCCCAACCCTCACATACAATTCCCATTGGTAACAGGAAGGCTCGGCCCAAATAATACTCTGCCCTGAGTATAGACAGAGTTACACTGTTGCAAACTCCCTTCAATTCATGGGATCAGTTGTGTTTTACCATGTCTGAGAGTGTACTAATGATTTTTCTTTTAGGTCCTGTTTTTCTGAGAGTGTACAAATGGAATGGTTCACATTTGTACACTCTTTGGAAAATATTTGGAAATGTCACTCTTTTTGTCCCTCTTTCAGGCAGCAACAGCAGCCCCCCCCCCTGAGGGGGGGCAGTTTTCTGACCCCTCAATGTCGCAACATTTCGGCTGGTTTATTTGGGCCGAGCCTTCATGTATCCTTCTCATTTGTGCATGCCAGATTTGAACGACAAATACTTCGTAACCCTAACCCTAGCCTCGACACCCAGGCTTTCATTTTCGTCCGCCTTGCGCGAAAACGGAAAGCCTGGACTAACGCGCGTTGGAAAGTGGCCTTGAGGGGCGTGTCAACCTTCCGGGGTGGGCGTCGCTCTAAATGATGTGACGTAGAACAGCAGTGGACGGGCGTGGGAGGGGCCGGAGATGACGACACGTTAGTGAGATCAAATCAGAGCGCAGCACTTCCGCCGTGGGTATCCCACGACACCCCGCCCCCCAAGGCCAAAATCATTGAGGGCTAGACCAGGCTACCCTAACCCTAATACAGCACATTCATAGCCTGAATTCCAGCCCTGATCTGCTGCTTTCCTTACGCACATCTGAGATGTCACTTCACAAATCAGTCTGGCCACAGCCTACATTTCCCTGACGTCACCTGTTATGTAGTCACGTCGTTCCTTATTGGATGGAGTTTAAACGAACACCATTCCTTCCAACAAACCACAGACCAATCAGAATCCTCTGCTTCATTTCAACCTTCCTATGCCCCGCCTACCTGTGGGGATAGGCTCCTGGCCAGACCAATTTGCGAAGTGACTTTTCAGATGTGCGAAATGCAACAAATCAGATTGAATCCCAGGCTAGTACCTTCATGCTTATACAACATTTCCTAGGATGTTGATGCACACACACGCACGCACACACACACACACACACACACACACACACACACACACACACACACACACACACACACACACACACACACACACACACACACACAACGAAAAACAATAGTTTAACGAATGCACACAGTCACAACCTTAGTGTGCCGTGTAACATAGCTCCAGCAGTCCCTTTCTTATATCTCTTTTTGTGAAAGGTGTTTTTCAGTTTAGCTTAATCTCTGATGTGTTTTGTTTCTCCCTCCCTCCCCGTTCTATCGGCATATTATGTCTGCTGGATCATATACCTTAGCTAAACATGGAATGTTTGAAATGCAACTTGCATGAGTATGAATAATCCTGGACTTCATTTCCCAAAAGCACCTGCTTCACTTTCACTGCCTCTCTGACACCGATTTGACGGTAAACGTTTTCTTTTTTTTTGGTAATGACATTTTGTTGTTTAGAGATGTATGACCTGTGCCACAACAGCTGTTCTGCTCTGTTCCTGGACACAAGCTACTGAGATGCTGCTGGGAAATGCAGTCCTTTAGTCAGACCTTATCTGCGTTATTATCGTCATATCCAGAGATACTGTATCCTATATTTTAGTGTTTAAACAAGGACAGAGAATCGTAGTTAGTCTCTTAGTGTAAAAAAAAACAAAAAGCATGACTACCTTGAACTGGGAATCGGTTTACAGATTGTGTGTGTGTGTGTGTGTGTGTGTGTGTGTGTGTGTGTGTGTGTGTGTGTGTGTGTGTGTGTGTGTGTGTGTGTGTGTGTGTGTGTGTGTGTGTGTGTGTGTGTGTGTGTGTGTGTGTGTGTGTGTGTGTGTGTAAGAGATTGAATGTACATGCCTGTCTTCCTAGAGCCTTGCCTAATTTTGTGTGTTAGCTGAATTTATGTATTGATCAATCCCTTAAAAGGACCATATATTGTAAAACAATATACAGTATGTCAATGGCATTTAGAAGATTCAGAACAGTTTCCTGGGGGTCTCTGTCTGTGTGGTTTTAGATATTTTTGGTATTAGCAGTGAGACCAGTGTCTCTAATATCATGGACACTACTTCCTGGACTACATGTTGAGGCAGCATTATGGGAATTGTAGTCCAGGGGTGAGTGTCAATGACATTAGAGAAACTGCACTCACTGCTAAAATCTAAAATATCTAAAACTACATGTTACACACCTAAAGGCCCATAGGAAAGTGTTTTAAATGTTATACAGGTAGAAAATGGTGAAGTGGTCCTTTAATATCACACCCCAATGAGACTGTCTTATCCAAACTCCAAACGCATATACATCTTCTTATGAGCATGAGAAAATAATCAATATTATTCCTTACCATGGAAAAAAACGCTCACTATAATCATATTGTGGCAATTTACATTTATCGCTATATTGTCCTCTGCCATTTACTGTAGCTTTTGTTGAACTGCAAATTTAGTTCCACTTAGTAGTACCTCTATCATAAAACAGGCCTGTCGTGAGTGCGTTTGGCACGCTCTTAATCGAGCTGCAAAAAATAGCAGATCAGCAAGCTCACAAGGCTCATTGTGAGCTATTGGATTTGGTTATTGCTGCATGGCAAACGTTCCCAGCCAGATAAGGAATTCTGTGATTGACATCGTTAAGACTTCGGTTTTAAGCATGTTTTGATTTTCGCGGTAATACCACCATAGTTCCAGTTAATTTGCCACATTAATCGTAACATGTAATTTTCATATAGCATCCCATCCCTATCTCCTTTGTATAGGCCAAAGAAGGAGACATTATTCAGATCCATCTAAAGTCAGTGTTGTCTGTTGGCTTTTGAGGCTGGCCTTAGGTTACATTTTCACGGATTAAAGAATCTTTCGTTAGTCTATAAACCGTATGGGTTGAGGGTGATAAGTCAAGGTACTGCAAATGCAAGAAAATGTACTTGTTTTAGTGTTATAGTTGTTTCCCCCAGCTAGCAATAATATTTTGTGGGGACAGTCGGTCACAATCTGCACCAAGAGAATGCACAGACATTTCTATAGCAATCATAGAGATGGAAAAGAGGATGCTAGTACTTTTACTGTAGTAGATACTGTAACTAAAGATGTCTGTTATTGGTTTAATGTACTGTGGTTGCAGCCATACACTTCAATGCTAAATCACAAGAAGTGATTTGGGGTTTCTTTGCAATACAATCTAAACTCTTGGTTATGATTGTAAAAAGAAATCAGCCAGACATTACACAGCCAGTGTTGGTCTCCTCCACAGATGTTTCATTAAAAAAAAAGAAAAGTTTTAAGACTAAGACCAGAAACTTGTGGGGCACCATTATCATCTGCCTTAATTGTGAGAAATGTGACACAATTGGAGTTGCAAGTCTTCTTCTGGGCACAGAAAATATGGACCGAAAGTAATGGCTGACCGTCAGGCTAGGATTAGCATAAGGCTGAGGGAGCAAAGGTCTGCTCCCATGAGGAGTGGTATAAAATCGGCCTAGCCAGCTGAACTAGCTTTGATGATGGTACAACCCACACCAGTGAGCTCATCCACCACCTGAACATTACTGTAGAATATCTGAAACGGCAGTTGCATCGCAGTTCAAAAGTGTATCCGAGATACACTGTTGCAATATTTTGCAACAGAACAAAGTTAAATCGGTATTTTCATGATGTAAGAGCAGTTAGCAGAAGTTAAACTTGGCACAGACCCTTTACTGTGACTCATTGTTTCATTGAAGTGACAGAGCACAGAACCGCGTTCTAATTGAGTTTTATGGCGGTGCCGAGTTCTCTGACCTGAAACCAATGGCTAAGCAGGAATTCTGCTTAGGAGTGACTGATGAGTTATCGGGGTGATAGACATCGTCTACAGATAAAAACATAATGTACACCTCAGGGTAGCAGATTTAGGAAGTATAAAGCAGCCTAATGAAAGATGAAAGATGCCTCAGAATTCATCTTTGCGAAGGCAAATTGCCTCGGGGGTTTCCTCCAGAGAGTGAAATATTTTTTAGATAACCGCAGGCTCGTATTTTGATTATCCAGCAGTATACCACAGCCACTTACCGACAATTAAGTCATAAGTAGTGGTCTTCCTTATTTTGAGGCAATACACTGCAATAGAAATGTTTGGTTGGTGTTACGGTATCTCCAATCAAAATCCATGTTACTATTAAGAATAGTGTCCACTGTAGCTATAGGCTTAAAAGGAACCCTGGCTAATGAGCCAAATATGGATAAATACATTATACTTGTCCTCTATAACTAGAATTGAACATTTAAAACATATATATGTTCTTTAGATTAAAAATAGTTCCTATTATTATCCCATGGGGGCCGCCATTTTACTGTGTCTGTCATACATATGATGTCACAGGAGTAATGTAGTATAGTCCAGCTGTGGAATGTTCCATGATTACCCAACATTGCAATGCAAAACATCGGCGTATATACACTGCTCTGTTTGTAATGTAAATGGAGTCCTCCACTGGTTAAATAAAGGACTATAAAACAAATGGGGTGGACAAAATATATAGTTGTTTGATGCATTCCATTAATTCTACTAGGGAGCGATCTCCTGTGATGTCACACCAGGCATAGTAAAATGACCCCCCTTTGGGATAAAAATATGAACTATTTTTAAACTAAAGAACAAACACATTATGTGTTTTCAATGTTCACTTTTGGTTATAGAGGGCAAGTATAATGTACAGTACAGTACCATCTTTCCTTCCTTCATCATTCCGGTTATCTGCACGTCCTCTGTGCACTCAGAATTGAGCGATCTCTGTGGTCATGGTATAATAGGCAATCATGTTGGATTTGAAATGAATAGACAAACTAGAACTGGCATCGGGTTGTAAGAGAGTGATTGGCTAACCCGCCATACACTCGTCTTACGATGTCAAAACCCAAAGCTCATGCTGTCGACAGAAGAGTGCATTGAAAAGCAATTTCCAGATTATAGACTACTGTTCCCCACTGTGTACTATTACTGTATGTGCGAAAGCCAATGAAAGCGTAAGGATTTCATGTTACGAGGTCATTATTATTGTAAGGCCGCATCCTTGTCCAGGAATAATCCAGTATTCCATCCGTTCCTGCAATTTTTGGAACTAAATATTATGATTCCTGTATTATAACAACCAATAGCTTTTACATGATGTATGCATATACAAAAACATACATGTATAAAACTGTGTCAAAGGTTCCAATGTGAATTCATATATAGTATATCTTATGTCTTATGACAATGTGGTCAGTATTGTAAACAAACGTAGGAGAGATGTTGATCAAGGACTCATGTATTTCTTTTTTTTGTTTGTTTATTTTGTTTTGTTTCTACGATTCCTTACAGCGGAGGAAGAAAAAACTTACTTTGTGCATGAAAAAAAGAGAAAAAAGAAAGAAATTGGCCTGCTCATGGCTTAGAATTTACATAACCTATAATGTATTAGACTGAATCAGTGCTTAAATGGTGTGGTCCGAGCTATCGTCCTGTATGCTATGTATAATGAAAATATACCCGAAAGAAAATGCTTTTCACAATGCTCTCCATGTGCCAAAGTATTTTCCATAAAAACAAACAAGCATATATATACAAAAAATAAAATATTTAAAAGATGACATTGTTATGATATATGTTGCTGTTGTGTGTTGGTGTGCTCTAAAAACCCTTTCCCAAACTATTTTAAACTTTATCACTATATGCTAAACTGCAAACTCTGTACATCAATCTACAGTATATCTCCAACTCTGTCTTCATCCAACTATCTCTGTCTACTTCAACCTGGCTCAATCCTATCTTGTCAAACTCTCTCTCAAACTGTTGGTGTAGTACCTCAATCTCTCTCGCTGTCTCTGCCTTAGTCTCTAAAACTATACCTGCTACTGTCATACCTGGCTATCATGTCAAACTCTGTCTGCCTCAAACTCTATAACGTCTATCTAAAGCATTGTCACGTCAAACTCCCTCTGTCTCAAACTGTTTCTGCCTCTACCTCGAGGTGATGCGATTTTATTCTCAGACACTCTCTCTCTCTCTCTCTCTCTCTCTCTCTCTCTCTCTCTCTCTCTCTCTCTCTCTCTCTCTCTCTCTCTCTCTCTCTCTCTCTCTCTCTCTCTCTCTCTCTCTGAAGAGAGAAAGGAGAAAGAACTTCAAAGGCATTGCGCGACAAGCTAGCGTTGCAAACTTCCAAAATCCAAAATGCACTAGAATGCTAGCCTGGGTTCAGCCCACAGACCCCATCTACTCCGTTGGGCCCCGCCCACTCTGCTGGGTTCTTGAGCCATGGCTCAGAGTCTGACAATCAGGCTACTAGAATGCGCTAGAGCGGTGGTTTTCAACCAACTATTTTCATACCAGGGCCTACTATTTATTCTGCATTTTATCCACAGACCACCATTTGATGTTGAGTCTCTCGGACTAAACTAATTCTTCTACATTTCTAAATGTGTAGATTCTTGAAAATTAGGTAATTCAGATGTTTAAATACAATTTAACTCTTGAGAGCGTAAAATGTAACCAAATGGACCCGTTAGGGTCCATTTGGTTTCATTTTACGCTCTCAAGAGTTACAGATCTACAAGGGTCCATTTGGTTACCAATGGTCCTTTCTAGGAAGGAAGGAGGAATTATCATTGGAGGAAAAATGTTGACAAATGGTGGAAAAATGGTGACAAATGCACCAAGTTGGCAACACTGCGTGAGCGGAGAGTAGAGATGCAGGCCAAAGGAAGAGGATGCTGCTGCGAAAGGGGACAAGAGAGAGAGAGATGGGGAGGGGGGAGGTATGGTAGTTGACAGGCTGTGCATATTTCATGGCCGTCACTTATCATAAGAGCCTGGTCTGATTGAGAGGGCAGGCCTGACCGCTCCGTGGCGGAACGTGCAGAACGTGCACAGCCTGCTATAATCATGCACTATACAACAGCACAGCCTCGTTGAACACAGTCCGCTAGAGCAGTGGTTTTCAACCTTCTTCATACCAGGGCCCACTATTTATTCAGCATTTGAGCCACGGACTACCATTTGAGGACATTTTACCCCCACAGACAGACCCCAAAACTAAAGATTTCTTTTGCTTTTGTCCACGTTTCCAGGCTTGATTTCCGGAGAAAACAAAACAAAAATGGTCAAAATGACCATTAATCTTCTACATTCTCTAGTTGTGTAGACTTGGGCTAATTCACATGATGAATATTTTAACTCTTGAGAGCGTAAACATGAAACCAAATGGACCTGCAAGGGTCCATTTGGTTTCATGTTTACGCTCTCAAAGAGTTACACCTGGTTAACGAACTTTCCATCATTTACCCTGGGGACCACCTAGAAAACTCTCAGTGACCACTGGTGGTCCCCAGACCACCTGTTGAAAACCCCTGCACTAGAGCTCTGTCTGCAGTGGTTGAGACTCATTAGCTACACGGACCCTCATTTGAAAAGATATGCCAGGGACCCCCCCTAATGGATTTTTGCGGCTCTAGCAATGATTTTTCTCAACCAGTGACATGCATTCATCTATGGACCCCCAATTTAATGGCATTTCTACAGTACCTCTGGGGCCACCCAATTTATATTGGAAATGCAATCTTAATTTAAAGCTATTATAGGCCAGTTTTTAGCCAAAAATAAAAAAAAAACATATAGTTACTGTATATTGTTTGCCTTTTTCCCATCTATACTGTATTTCATCTACTTTGATGCTGCAGCTGTTTCTCTGCAGACAGACATTTGCTTTGCCCTGCAGACGGTCCATAACTTTTGTCGTTGTCAATAAATCCTTTTCGTCAGGCCCATGACAAGGCAGTGCTAGTGTGTGGGGGTTGTGATAGCGTTTTAGCCAATCGCAGAGCAGCAGTCTCCAGCAGAGCCAATCGATTGGAGTTGACAGGGAGTTCGATTCAAATGGGTTTACAAACAGATTTCGTACATACTAAAGTTGTCTGTATTACCTTTAACCCTGATACGCCCTCCTTTAGTTATACCAACTGTAATGGTAATGGCATAATTCAGGTTCCAGACTATCATTTAGTTGGAGACCCCTGCTTGGAATTACCTCAGGGACCTCCAGACCCCATTTTTGGAAACCACTACCTCTACATACCAATACTACACTTTGACTGGGTCAAAGTGGGTTTGCTTTGAAGCAGGACTGCGGTTTTGCATCCCCAGAAATTCAGTTCAACTCGTGGTGGTCTGGTGGTGGTGATGGTGATGTTGGTACTGTAGTAGCTCTAGCTGTGGGAGTGGCATTGCTGGCTGGCGTTGGCGTGCATGTGTGGGTGGAGCAGCAGCAGTGTGCACTGCAACTACTGTGTATGTGTGTGTCTGTGCATGTGTATGTGTGCGTGCGCCTGCGTGCGCGAGAGATAATTCCAGCCAGTGGCTGGGGCACAAAGCAGCACAGCGCTTATCAGCCCAGAACAGGTCAGCGCTCCATACCGCTTTTCATTCACACGTTCTCTCGCTCGCACTCTCTCTCTCTCTCTCTCGCTTCCTTCCTCTCTCCTCTCCTCTCCTCCTCCTACACCTCCCCTCTCATCCTCGCTCCCACCCCCACTGACATCAGCTTGTCTCCTGCTAATCCTCTCGTTACTGAAAAACGAGTGAGAGAGAGAGAGAGAGAAGATGGAAAGAGAGGGAATTATATACATACAGTAGTGTTCCTTCTGTTAGTCCCTGCTGCTTATAAAACACAGTCAAGTTAAACCTAATGGTGTGTGGGTGGCAGTGCATGGGTGCATCCAGCATGCTCATCATGACTGTATCCACCACATGCTACTTAGGGTCTTGTGTGTGCATGTGCATGTGCATGCAGACAGTGCATATTGCATGCAGTATACATAAGAGACATATTTACCTCTTTCGAGCATTCATAAATGTGTAATTGGAACATTATAGTGCAGTATTTAGGCCTACGCCGCTGTTGCTGATCCGCAAAACATTGACCAGCGTTCCACTTATAGGACGCCGCGGCCAAAAACCCAGATGTTGCGTTCTCTCTGGGGAAAAGTATGCATGTTTACAATAGCAAGTTAAAGGTAATATAGGCAACTGTAATGTGTGTACAAAATCTGCGTTTTGTAAACCGATTTGAATTTTAACTCCACCTCCCCTCCGCTCTTATTGGCTCGTTATGAAACTACCGGAGATTGAGGCGGCACTTTGGCCAATCACAGCGCATGTCATTGGCTTAAGCGCCCTAACCCCCTCCCCCTCACACACTAGCACCGTCTTGTCATGGGCCCGACAAAAGGGATTTGTTGACAACAACAGAAGTTCTGGATCTTCTACAGGTCAAAGCAAGTGTCTGTCTGCGGGGAAACAGCTGCAACATCAAAGTAGAAGCGATGTATATGGGAAAAGGCAAAAAAATATATAGCTATACATATTTTTAGATTTTTAGCTAAAAAAATGCCTTTAATGCCTTTAAAATATATACAATACAATTAGTTGTATTTCCCGGGGAGCTTGCAAATATAGTTTATGTGTTGTCTATACTGTGGATCAGGTATGGCGATATCCTTATCCACTGTACAATCAAGGGGCACAGATAATCACGTTACATCATTTTCCCTTCTCCGCAAACCACAAATCAAAACTTCTCAATAATAAAACTTTTTGTGTTTTTCATAAATGAACGCCCGAAGCTTGTCAGCGATCTGCTACTTTTTGCTTTGTGGTTTACACCCAAAAGAGACGATATGTCGATATATCGACACATAACTTTTTTTTTGTCATGACGTCTCAATTACACAGTGTTCCGCCGTGTATATGTGTGGACGCGGGCGTAATGATCTCCTTATCGCAGTTTTCTATCAATACATCCGCGGCAAGTAGCGTGGATGGTATCTGTGGTCTCCATCTCTCTCCATCTATCTCTGCTGAACACTCCCAGTCTCTCCATATCTCTATCTCTCTGCCTCTCAGCACTGGATGCAGCTGAAGCGTGCTGAGATGGAACACATTACGATCTGGCCTACATGGCTGGCAGCTGTGTGTGTGTGTGTGTGTGTGTGTGTGTGTGTGTGTGTGTGTGTGTGTGTGTGTGTGTGTGTGTGTGTGTGTGTGTGTGTGTGTGTGTGTGTGTGTGCGCGCGCATATGCATGCATGTGTGAGCTACTTGTACAGTATGCACTTGCATCGTATCTTCTCTAATGTCAATAGTTACCTCTTTGTGTTATTTGCAGGATTATACACACGCAGAGCAAAGTCAAATGCATCACTTGTACACGTTGTTAAATGAACGGTGATTATTTTACTGTGCATGCATAGTGTACATACACATTATGCAAATCCATACACATTATGTATGGATTTTGTCAGAGAGGTTATCCAATATGAACAAAAATTATATTGTGTTGTATATGACAAGACTACTGTATGTTGATTAAAGGTAATATTAGTCAACTTCAGTGTGTTTGTAAACAGATTTTAATCTAACTCACCTCCCCTCAACTCTATTGGCTCATTATGAAACTAATTGAGACTTCTGCGCTGTGACTGGCTAAAACAGTCACCCCCCACAACCCCCTCCCTCTACACACTAGCACTGCCTTGTCATGAGCCCGACGACAAGGATTCGTTGACAATGCTAAAATGTATGTTGTATGATGGTACAGAACACAACCATATCATGGAGTATTAGGCATTAGCTGCACAGGGCAAATCATTCCAAATGACACTCATGGCATACTATTGGGTGTTAGGTGTTCTAGTACTGTGGTCCAGGGCCTCGGTGTATAACCTGGTGCTCAGGCTCTTGAACTGAACCTGGGCCTGCTGCCAGGTGTGTCCCTGGGTTGGGTGAAAGTCCTCTCCAGACACGTGGAGAAGGTAGGAGATAACTTTCTGTCAGTGACAGGCTGAACATCACAACTCCTCTATCCAGACCACCTTGCCATTGCCGACACTAATTCACAGAGCACCTGCATGACACGGATTGCTGTGTGCATGAACGTTTCGCTTTACTTTTTGTTAAGGCTCAGACCTTACCTGCATCTAGACCACTTGGCCACACTGGAACTGACAAATAGGCCTAGACTAGTCTATTTGTCTATTACTGCATAATAGACCGAATATACAGTCTAATAGTTCAACTGCATCACAGGCCTACCAACACTGACCCAAATGATAAGGGATGTAACATACACAGATAAATGCTCTGTGGATTTGGGTGTATACTATAAAAATCTGATGGTGATTTAATTCTCTCTGAAGAGAGAATTAATTTAGCACTCCAAATGTTGCTGTATGTGTGTGTCAATCATTGGAATTCTCAGTCCGGTGTTTCATATTCCATTGCTATTGGTTGCACGACGGACTCCTTAAAAACACACAAATCGTGAACCATCTGCACCAAATTTGAATCACACATCAGGGCCTCGAAACAATGCAGAGCCAAAAGCGATCACAGGCCAAATTGTTGTCATTGTTGTCAGGTGACAAATGTCAGTCACATCAAACAGGATTTTGATACTCCATACCTACCTGGAACTTATTTTGAACTTACCATCAAACGGATAACAGAAAAAGGAAATCACGTGTTGACGGGCCTCTAAAGAGCGCATCTGCAAAAACAACTTTCACTCGTGCCCACGGGGACCACCACGAACCAGGCGGTCGCACCATCTGTCGTATACACAAAACTATTTCCCCCCGCAGCCTCCTCGTGTCTGAAAGCTACAGCTCTGCGACTGACACAGCCCTGAGCCCTGCCTGCCTGCCTGGGTATAGGCAACCTGGCAACCTGGTGGGAATCTGCACAGCGCACTTTGGTCGTTTAAAATTCTCATCTCATATTGTCTTCCCTCTCTTCCTCTGCTCTCCATTATCCGTTCCTCTTATGTTTGTCAGTCTGTGAATTGGATTCTGGTTTCTACTGTATCTGTGAGGCCGAGTTTGTTTCAGATGTACTTGTTGTCTTCGGGCACATCTCTCTATGATACAAACAGTATATCTCTGCAACGGTGCTAGGTTGTTGTCTTCATGGCATTTCACTGTATTGATGCCATGCTATGGCTTGTCTCTGTGCTATACAGTATATCTTGCATATATACAGTGCATTTCTACATGACCACGTACATAGAGAATATGCTATGGTATGCTATCTCTGTCTCTCTGCTTTAGTATTGATGTGTGTGGAGTTGTGCAACTCTTCCTGGCTGGCCTGTTATCACACTCCTTTTTTCTCTCCCCTTCACTACCATTTTATACCTTCTATCTGTCTATCCATCGTAGACTTGGTTTTCATGGGTGTGGATCAGATTCAGACACACGCACACGCACACGCACACACACACACACACACACACACACACACACACACACACACACACACACACACACACACACACACACACAGTTGTCTTGTTGGCTTGTCTGTTAAAATTCAAGCTTCTTACTGAGAGATGCACCAGTTAGAGTCCACCACCACAGCGCGGTCTGCATGATGCATGTGATACAATATAATACCAGAAAGGGTCCAATATGTGATAACTATGTGCTAATTAGCCTTGGGATCAGGATGGTGTGTTTGATAGCCCTGGCAGGACCTGACTCAGCAATCTCACCTACTGGGCTCTGCGTGTGTGTGTGTGTGTATGTGTGTGTGTGTGTGTGTGTGTGTACACGCATGTGTTTTATGGCTATATTCAGTATAACATAACTGCTGCCATTTTAAGTTGCCACAATTCTCTCTCTCTCTCTCTCTCTCTCTCTCTCTCTCTCTCTCTCTCTCTCTCTCTCTCTCTCTCTCTCTCTCTCTCTCTCTCTCTCTCTCTCTCTCTCTCGTTCGTGGACCCACTGAGCCAAGCAGTGCATTAACAATTTGTTGCCCCAGAGAAGCTATCCGACACACACACACACACACACACACACACACACACACACACACACACACACACACACAGAAGGACCCTCCCTTTCTCCGTTCTGGTTCCTTTAATATTCTTCTCTCTTTTTCTGACCGCTGTTCCATTTGCCTGAATTCTCCCACTATTTGTTTCTCTTCCGTTCTGCATTGTCTCTCTCCTTTCCCTCAGTGCTTTCCTCTTTCTCGTGATATATCCGTCTCATCTCTCGTCCTCTTTCTTCCTCTCCTGTTCCAGCCAGCCTTTCTCTTCTCTTCTGTCACTTTGTGCCGTCTGCAGCGCTGACCTTTGTGTTTGCTTTCTCGTCGTCGTCACCAGCGCAGGTGTCAGGTGTGGAGTAAAAAAGGCGTTTCATGTTAGCGTTCCTCTAATCCAGGGGTGGGCAATTATTTTTCCCAAGGGGCCAAATGAGTTACATAAAATTTTGTGGAGGGCCAAGTCTAAAGGCTGAACTAAAGTCTGCGTAATATTAATTTAATTTCAAGATAATAGTAAGACCAACCATTTTGACACCAGGGCCCTCTATTTATTTAATTTTATTTATTTTTTGACCCTCCTATCACATGGAATTACTTTTTTGTTAACTAATTTGCTATTTGAGATGCTGGACTTTCACACGGGAGACCCGCGTTCGAATCCCGGGCGTTACACTAACAACACCGGAGGTAGGGACAGTGCTTGAATCGCAGGGAGAAAAAATAAGGTAGTATTTTTTAATGTGGCAATTCAGGGATGGTTTACAGCTTATAGTTCTGCTATTTGTGACAATAGCTAATTTATAACATAATGCTTAAAGCGCCAAAGCGGGTTCCCATCAAAAATGGGTTAATGACAAGGTAAAAAATCACATTAATCTGATGTTATTATATGCAATAACGAGTGGTACAGCTGAAAAATGTCATAACATCCAGAGCTGCAGGGACTCAGGATAAATCGTTTGTTTTGATCACTCGAAAATGTACCATTTTTCTGCACTGTTATTCTTAAGCTGTTAGACAGGTTTTTATAAAAAGCTTTTTTTATATATAAAACAAAAACATCAACAATCCAGCATTTGGAGCCATTTTTGGCAGTATTTCTACGCATTTCAGACAATGGAAACAGATTAGAAGAAGCCAGCACAACTTTTTGTCAGCCAGAACAGGGTGCAAAACAACGACTTGAAGTTGTAGCTTTGCACCTTTTGCATCTGGAAGTTGAACCAACCCAGCACCCAGCTTCAATTTGTAGCTTTGTATGCTTTGCTGGAGCTATACAAAAGAACAAGTCAGATTGGCATCCTGACGAACGGCACATTGTTGTCTTTGCATCTGCATCCGTACTGTAGTAACTTGTAAACACAACCTAAGAACCCGAGGCGCACGCCTGTTCTGAGCTGCAGCCAGGGGCGGATCTAGGCATGGGTATGGGGGGGCAATGCAGTGCCATGAATTTTTTCTACCCTAAAACAGGATCATCAGGTATTAATCTTATATGAAAAGTAAGATTTTTTCCCAAAAAGTGTACAGTGTTTGTTAAACTGACCTTTTTATGATTCCACCCTACCAGTTCATTAAGTATGGGCGCATGATGTCACTGTATTGCAGTTTTTTTCATTGGCACGTTTGACTGGAAAGATTCAGCCCACAGGAAGAAACCCTAAATACAAAGGGAAGACATCATTGCACATAAAAAACACACCAAGGGTCTATTTACATACTGTCACCTCTTAAACATGTACAAAATTGGAAAAAAATCAAAAATCACGGCACCCCCACTTTAATGCCCTGACTTCCCCACCAATCATGATGGCATGCAAAACAACCCAAGATATTTGAAATTAGTGCTTATGATTTGAAACACTACTACTGCTACTAACAGTTGTGGCACCACTAAACCAACAGCATTTCATCATTGAAAACAGAAAACTCTCTGAGTCAGACCTTTGGCTTTATGCATGCTGCGTGTCTGTTGCAACTTCAACAACAACTGATGTTATTATTGATGCTTTACTTGCCTCATAAAAGTCCTGTAACCGAAAATGGTATGCCATACCATTTTTTTCTGCCCCCCAATTGGGAAATGTTACATCCGCCCCTGGCTGCAGCCCAGCCTCTGTACTGTATATACCACTGGTTGTCGTTGGATATAATAAGATCAGATTATGGTTAGAAAAGTGCTGCTGGCACGCAGTTCTCCTTTAAAACGCGACGGCGGCGGGCGATAATGGGCCCTGATCCGGAAAAGGTTGAGAACCCGCCAGAGACCCTGCGGCGCTCGAGTTCGTGTTCCAGCTCCTCTTTTTTATTGCCATTCCCAACTTTACTGTACAACGGAGATGCTTAAAATGCTAATGCTCTCTGTCCTCTCTGTGTTCTCTGTGTGTCTCTCTCTGTCTCTCTCTCCTTGTCTCTCTCTCTCTCTCTGTCTCCCGCAGAAGTCCAGTCGTGACACCTGCAACTTTGACAAGGAGTTCACCAAGATGGCGACGGACCTGACGCCCACCGACAAACTCTTCATCATGAACCTGGACCAGGACGAGTTCCAAGGCTTCTCCTACACCAACCCGGAATACGTGGCTCCCAAATAATAACACACACACACACAAACATATGCACACACGCCTACACCACATGCAAACAAAGCATTAGACTTGAATATTATACACGTCTCCCCAAACCCGCAAATTCATGCCTTCCGAATGTGAATTGCATACACTCTCACACACACACATGGACCGTACAGAACAGGACAGGATGGCATTGCGACCGATGGCTCCTGTTTTGCAGGAATATCTGAAGTCCCTCCATGGGTTTGATGTGTTTACCCTGGTCTGATCATAATACTGACATATACGAAGCACAAGGGTGGGAGTTCATGTATGTTCATTTTATTCCTGTTCGGAACAAAACCTATTCTGTATTATACTGTATGGTCTATATTAGTATAAGATTCCAGAGTACCATCTCCACCTTTTTTCCTTTTTCTTTTTCATGAAACCTGTACTTAAATTAGCAACAATAACCGATCTACAAGCTCATTAGGCGTTGCACGACAATGCGTTGTGATCTTGTAGACCAGCAATGTATATCCTATTTTCGATTGATTTCATCTATGTGAAAGTCAGAAGTAACAGTGACAATACCACACCTTCACTACCCACTTGAGGTATCACACACACAATACGTACCAATAATAACTGACTAAACCACAAGAATTTCCTCTTGGAGATCAGGCGGAGGCGTGATCCGATCTTAAAACCCAACGAATTCCATACCCTGCAGTAGGATGGTGTCGTTGCTTGCCAAATATAACCAGCCTACAAGCTAACCGAGTGTCGTGTCTTCTAGACACGTGGTCTGCTTCAGTGTCTTACTGCCAATATCTGCGGATCTGTTCCACGTGAGCTCAGTACTGAGATGTTGCATTAGTGAAATATCCCAGGTTAGAATTATTATACCAGACACCAAACAGCAGTCAGGAAGTGTGTGTAACTATGGCAAGGCATGGTTGTGCCGCCATCTCACTGTAGGCTAAAAGGTATTTCAATGAGAGCTTTTATTGAAAATAATAATAATAATCTTGTGACAAAGCATAAGCCTTATTAACAACAAGGGGTAGTCGGATCCCACTCATGGAATGGCGAGTTTGTTTCTGGTTTTAATTGGCCTACACACAAGGCCCCAGATCATACCAGCCAATGCCTTGGTAGCTCCATTATTTGGTCAACCCTCATGTAATCAACACAAAATGTCAGGGGCAGTGGTCAAAACTATGCCCAAATGTTTACTTAATATCACAATGTAGAAAAACTATAGTAAAAGTAAAAGTCAAGTTAAAAAAGCCAAGTAAAACTACCAAATGTACTAGTGCCAAAGTAAAAAACAAAATCTACATTACAAACTCACAATGCATTGTTGTGAGTAGACCTATAGCATCCATCCATACAAGCTGCGCGTCGTGAACAATCATCACCACTGACAACCAGCTTTGCACACAGGCCTGTTCAGTACTGCAGAAGCTTGAAGTCAGATAGCTGAAATACCCTCAAACCCAGAGTGCGGCAAAAGCCCAATTTATGCTTATGGTACGATGGTGTTGCATGTCAATTGTCGACAATAGCAGACCTCTGTACACTTCACAGCCTGACAGTTCCTATCCCCCGCTTCTTTCTTTCTTTCTTTCTTTCTTTCTTTCTTTCTTTCTTTCTTTCTTTCTTTCTTTCTTTCTTTCTTTCTTTCTTTCTTTCTTTCTTTCTTTCTTTCTTTCTTTCTTCTCTCCTGCCCTCTCTCCTCATCCACTTCACCGCTCCTCTGTTCCTTGGCTCTGTGCATTGTAATTTCCGTTGGCATGTCTTCAGTTTCTGTGGTGAGGGGTCGCTCTGGTGACGCCATGTTGTCACTGCGCTGGCATGTCAGACAGCCCTTGCCGCCGGAACAGGCGCTCGATGGCGCGCACATGCACGCTGCTGACAGCCCCCAAGTGAGCGTTTTCCCCCAAACCCGCAATAACAACAGCAGCCCTATTATTCATTTGCGAGTCCTTCCCATTTGCTGGACTATGTGCTTGCGTTCTTGCACGTGTGTGTGTGTGTGTGTGTGTGTGTGTGTGTGTGTGTGCGTGTGCGTGTGCGTGTGCGTGTACACGTGTGTGCTTGTGGTTAATATAAGCTTCGCTAGATAAAACCAATTATTTCTAACTCACAGGCCTGAAGCCATCTGACTACAACAAACTACATTATATTGGCTAGAATGTCAGCTATCTCCATGTACTATACAATTATACACACACACACACACACACACACACACACACACACACACACACACACACACACACACACACACACACACACACACACACACACACACACACACACACACACACAACCTAGGCCATGACTACGGGTTGTGATTATGAGGTGAAGCATGGCGGGGTGTACAATAACATGGTGTCCTACAGGCAGAGGGAACATTATATTAT
Source organism: Benthosema pterotum (assembly GCA_039105355.1). Lineage (NCBI taxonomy): Eukaryota > Metazoa > Chordata > Actinopteri > Myctophiformes > Myctophidae > Benthosema > Benthosema pterotum. The sequence continues at coordinate 50,872,007 of CM076965.1, forward strand.
GTGGCTTCACTACACAGACCTTACAGGCCTAATGCATACCCTGCAGTGTGACGACAACTGCGTCACTTGCCAAACAAAACTGTCTGATTTCCAAGATTTACAATCAGTTCTCTTAGAATGTCGCTCCGGAATGACGTTGCCATTTTCTTCTTCAGCCATAGGAAGAGAACATACTTAGTATTCTCTCTGTCTCTCTCTCTCACGTACACGCGCGCGCGCGCACACACACACACACACACACACACACACACACCTTTTCTTGTATCGTCTCTGTATAGGTCAATTGCACTCTTATCAGACCCGAGTCGGGCCGTTCAGTGCAACTGTATAGATACCCCCCCCCCCTCATTGTTGTACAATATATGTCATATTTTGTACTATAACAAACCCTCATAGCCTGACTTTAGCCAACTGCTGTTTATTGATCAGGTAGAGAGGCTACATTAGGAATAATCGCACCGATCTTAATGTCTGTCGATACAAACACAGGCCCTGAAAGCACCCTATAGCACTATGTAATCTGAAGTGTGTGTGTGCGTGTGTTTGTGTGTGTGTGTGTGTGTGTGTGCGTGTGTGTGTGCGCTGCATGTGCATTTGTCTGCGTACCTGTGTACATGCATACATATACTGCCTACTGTATGTTATGCGATGTGCTGTGTGGGTGTACTGTACGTGCCTCAGTTATACTAAGTACTGTATAATTTAGTATAAGTCTTTTTCTCTACGATGTTTCAGAAGTATTCTTACTATATTGCATGGAAAACAGAGTTTATCTGCCTCTGTCTGTGAGTGTTGAATCAGCACCAACCAACCCACCCACCCATCCGTCTCTGTGGCATTACGATTGTTCGTGTGAAATTCAAGAGACTACTGGTCTCTTACGTGTTTACGTTTTACAATGAAGTAAATATTAAAGCAGGTTCTTTTTCTAGAATGAAACTGCGTTCTCGCTCCTTTTGGGGAAGTGTAAAATAACAGTAAATTCAGATAAGCTGCACAGCTCATGTGCCCTCATAAAGAATGCCTAGTGACATCCTCCTTATTAATGGAACTGTGGGACTCAACAAAGAAATGAACAAGGAAGCTCAACAGGTTTCCTTTGCAACCACTAAAAAGTTGGACATGTGGTAATCTGAACTGACAACAACCGTATGCTGCATTAGGATAACTAGAAAGCCCCAAAAACGACTTATTTTCTATCAATTACCCTCCCTATGAAGCCTTGAATTCATGGAGACTTATTTTTGTTTTCGTCACATTCCTAAGCCAAAAGAGACTCCGTACTACCGCGCGTAGTGACTCAAAGAGTCTCCGACTTGTTCTCCTATTAACTACTCCTTAACTCCTCCTAATTTCCTCATTTGCAGCTGTTTATGTATGTTATTCTGACACTGTATTATATTAACTATACGTCAAAGAAATAATTCTTGTTAGACACATGCGCGCTGGTAGCCATTTGTATTAAAGCCATAATACCTTGTTGGACATTCGTTACTGTGATAGTAGCCCAGTGACTTTTTCTTTGTCCCAAATGGAGGCTTTAACTATAGTATATACAGAAAAAAATAGCCAATTTACATGCTTGTACATCTGATTTTTTTTTGCTATTAAAAAAAGGAGGGGAAAAAATAACCACAGAGACATTTTTATACATTTTCACATGTGTCATGGTTTTACGGCAGTGATTCTCGTCTAGCATCGCACTTGGCTTTAACGTCAAGATATGTAAAAAAAAAAAAAAAAAAAAAGAAAAAAAAAAAAAAAAGGATATCGATATTCCTTAAAAACATCAGTCAAAAGAAAGCCTGTCCTGTGCTGTGCACAGAACTGCTGTATTATGCTATTCAGTCAGAGCAGAATAAACAGAAAACTGTATTCCAGCATGCATACAGGGCACTTAGAAGAGAAATCCACACCAAAACACACTGGGCATCCATCTGTGACATCCTATATATTGCCCTTGAGTATTGTCATAGGTGCCTGCTGTTCTACATCTACCCCCTGGGATTTTAGTCGCTCCAAACTTATTATTATTATTTATTTATTTTCACATATTTCATATTTTAATAGTATACTAGTACACACAAAGGGGATCTCTAAAATGTAAATGTCAAACAAGGGGCATCTACGACAAAAATCAAGGGCAATATACCGTATATGATGTCACAGTGATCAAGGTAATATGATGCCCAATGTGTTTTGTTGTGGATATTTCTCCTTTAACTTCTGAGAGTGTACATAATGTAACCAAACGGACCCACAAGGGTGTATTTAATCATGAGAGACAAAAGAAAGAGAAACTTGAATATATCTCTCTCAAGAATAAACGAGATCTATCTATAAGTTCCCTGGTATGTCTTTTGGACTACTATTTCATGTTTATTTCTCTGACGTTTTTCGGGGGGCCACAGGTAGAGAAACACTGCTTTAAGGGGATTGTATTCTATGCATGCGTGTGATGATGAACTCAAACTTTCTTCATATCTGGTGCCATAATAATATATTGTGGATTTATCTGAGATTATATAACTGTTGATTTATTGTGCTGCTGCAGTGCCATTGGTTAAATTGATGTACGTGTTTATTTATTTTTTTGTTTTCTTTGTTTGCTTTCTTGATTATATAACCGCGGGGCTTTGTGTCACTTATTTCACGAGATATCGTGAAAAAGACGTTCCCTGCCCTGCTTCCCTGTTTTTACGCTTCTCTGTACATAACATATGCTGTACAAATATATTTTAAGTCCTCGACTAAAGAGATAAGTCTTCCATGAACATATTTTGAGCGTTTTTTGAGTTGTAATAGCAATCACACAGATAGCGCGAAGAGACACCGTGTAACAATATAGGGTTATATACGCAGTACTGGTGACAATAGGATTATTCTAGTGAAAGTAGCTCTTCTAGTGAACATAGATTTATTCTAGCGATATCTTTCTGTCATGTTGAACCAGGCAGACATTACTTCACCCAACAGGCTTCTCTCTTGACCTCTCATCTCCTGTATCTATCTCTCCGTTCCTCTATAATATCTTCGTCTCGTCTTTTCTCCTCCTTCGGTTTCCTCCTCTTCTTTCACTTTTCCCTCCTGCTCCTCGTTCTCTTCTTTCCTTCCACAGTTTCGTCTTTTTCGTCTTCTTTTTCTTCCTGACCACAGGCGATTTTAGGCTCTCCCAGCAGGGAAGAGCACTTGGACCGTAATAGATCTGTAACTCTCCTAAATTGTGGACAAAAACTCCCAACTCTCAACTCAGCATCAAACAGTGGACCTCCTCCGTGACTGAAATGCAGAATAAATATTGGGTCCCCATATTTAGTTGCTTATAGAATATAATCAACTAAATATGCTAGATAAATACGTTTTATTGAGACACTATGGGCCCTATTTTGACTGTCTTAACCCATTATACGTGGGAACCCCTAGTGGTAGCTTTACCCTAGTTGACGGGAACCCCTCCAGGGGTTCTCGACAGTATGTACAGTATCCAAAACTGTCAAAAATTTGATGGTGTTCTATAATTATTTGAGGTTTTTCAATACACTTAGGACAGTATCTCGAAGGAATTTTTAGAATCGGGATAGTCCAGTCAAAACTTTGAGGCTTGGCAAAGCTGCTTGGCCACTCAAAACAGCTAAACAGCTTGGCCACACCTCCAAGTTTTGACTTAAGACCTAAGACCTGATACTTAAGACAATCAAAATAAGGCCCTATGTGATTTATTTACACATTTTTGAACATACTATCTTCAATCTTGTTTTTTTTTGCCACCACCCTCCTAAAATCGCCAATGTTCCTGACCTTTCCCTCTGCTGGCGTTCTCCTCCCTGCACTTGTTTTTTTTCTCCCCCGCCTCCTTTGTTGTTCTTTACTGGCCTCTTCATCGGCTGACCTTTCCTCTGCTCTTTGCTTTCCGTTCTCATCTTTTCTCTCCCAATTATCTCCTCCCTTATTCGGCTCTGTTCTATTCTTTATCGCCGCTGCCGCCGCTCCGTTTTCACGCGCGTTCACTCCTCCCGATGCCTTCCCTTTATCTTCCCCCTTGCGCTTCTTTTCCTTATTTTCATTTAATCTTCACCCCACTCTGTAGATCCTTTCTTTTCACTCCTTCCCTCCCTCTCAGTCCCCCCCCTTCCCCCTTCCCCTATTCCTTCTTGCCGTCAATCTTTCATTCGTATTATTCTCAACATTCTTTCCATATACTTTCCTCCCTTTTTTCTGTCCTTGTGTGAGTTCAGCCGTAACCTGGGCTGAACTGCACCATCAGCAACATTTAGGCTTTTATTCACTCTCCATTATATACGACGGTGTTAGTCGCTGGAAACAGCGAGTCTATACAAGCTAACAACTCACGCCGAATCCAAATAGCAGGTGCCGGATGCATATGACGAAGTGTTAAAGTAAGGCTTATACTTACCCGCCCGGAGTCCCTCAGGCCTCTACACTGCTGTATTTTTCTGTTTTCTGTCAAGGTGGGGAAAGCTTTCTCTGGAAATAGCAGACCGACGAGCTCACAGCATGTCACTGATCTGCTGTTTTGTTTCCTGCGGAATATTTTCCAACAATGATGGCCGGGGAGTTTCTGAGGTTCACTCATGTGGTATCATTTGGGCTCAAAACGCTTTTTTTGTGAACAATAACCTATAGAAACGTTAAATGCTCAGCAGTTGCGGCTATACGGATCCTGTGAAAAGAGGAGAAATGTATGTGAGATAATACTTCTGTGGATAGGAAAATATGTATCATGTGATGTTTTCGACTGTATGATAATAAACTATACCTTCTTTCAACTATCAAACTGTTGTCGCAATCTTCTGTGCAGCTAAATGATAGTTTGGAACCGAATGGACCCTCGGCACCCAGGCATTCATTTTCATCCACGTCGTGCGAAAAGAGAAAGACTGGGCTAAATCTTCAGCCACGGCGGCCCAGAAGTGGGAGTCAACCTTTCCGGAGCGTCACTCTAAATGATGTGACGTAGCACAGCACTGGATAGATGGGGGAGGGTCCGCCCGCTGAAATGAAAATGGTTGAAAATCACTGCTAGAGATGTACAAATATCCGAAAGGTTGATAAAGGTAAATGTGTGGGCTCTTGACATGAAAGGGTTTGGGAACCACTTGCATAGTAGATTGTGTGTGGTCATCTTGACAACAAATATTATAGTGCTGCTAAGTTAAAGACAATCACAAATGCAAAGAAATACAAAATTCCATGTTCATGTTAAAGTTTTGTTTCAGATTAGAGAAAGTGAGAAAAAATGTGAAAATTTTCACTTTTTTGGCATGCATTGTTGCCTGCCATATAATGACCACAGATGTGGTCTAAAACAATGTAAAATGTCTTTTTCAATTCACTGGACCTTTAAGGTTTCATTACACCCCAAAAATCTGAACTTGCCTGAACATTTAGTGGGTTTTCTGTGGTCTGGAGTTTTCTCTGGGGGTTTGGAAGCCTTTTGAGCTGCAACGAAAACAGACAAAACCGAAATTCAAATCGACATGTAAGGGATTTGCCGGCTGTGACATCACAGAAAACCCCAGACCGCAGAAAAGTTTAACCTGACGGAGTATAACCTTCACCACTTTTGGGATTGCCATTAAGCATGCGGAGGGAGCGATGCCTGAGCTTTGATAACGCCTCCCCGGAGCTTCCTCTGACCCTCGAGGAGAAGGAACGTCTTGGCGAATCTTACCCTGGATGACGGAGGCGTCATGGTGGTGACGGCCCAGGCTGGTCGCGTCCTCACCTTGCCCTTCGCTGTACGGCAACGACAGACCTGATCTGCTTCAGCAGCAGCACGTCTGCAGCAAATCTCTCTCTCAGATTTTGGAACAAATCCTATTGGATTTCCAATAGGAATCCAATAGGATTTTACAGGAATCCTATAAACATCCTATAGCATTTTCTTATAGGATTTTCCCCAAAATCCTATAGGATTCTATTGGGATCCTATAGGATTTTGGGGAAAATCTTATAGGATTCTATTGGAATCTTATAGGATTTTGGGGAAAATCCTATAGGATTCTATTGGAATCCTGTTGGATTCCTATTGGAAATCCTATAGGATTGTTCCAAAATCTGATGGGACTTTTCTATTGGAATCCTATAGGATTTTTCTCTAACTTCCACATTCAGACATTATCACAATGTGTTCTGGCAGTCGCCGACGAGGTGATGTTTTGTTTGTCAGGTCCGACATGTGTTACTGTTTTTGTTTTGTGCTTTTACTTTGTTTCTTTACTGTTTCCCTGTGATCTTGTAGTTTTGTTTTCCGTTCCTGCACTGTCTGCCTTTATTTTCTAGTATTGCATTTTAGTCTTCCCCTGTAGCTCTGCACCTGTCTTTACTCTCTTGTGATTTAGTCTAGTTTTCTCCAGCTGTTTCCTGAGTGTCTCAGCCAATCCCTGTGTTGATTTGTCAATTGTTCACCTGTGTCTAGTTAGTCCTTGTCTATATATATGCCCTTGTGTGTTCAGTTCTTTGTTTGTTCATAAAAGTAGTTGCAGTGTTAGTCAGTGTCTTCCTACTTCCTTGTGTATTATCTTGCTCTTAGTATCTCCTAGTGTCCTCGTGTTTGTTCAGCTTTTGGTTTAATAAACCTTCTTGCACTTGACCTGCCCTGTGCCTGCCTCTGCCATTTGTCTGTGCATGGGTCCGACAACAACAGCCTACCTTGAACTGTGACATTGTGATCTGTGATGATTGATAACCAGGGTCAAATATTCATTTTTGGTTTGACGTCCTAACTGTCTAGCACACACAAAAGATCAAATCAATGTGCAGCAGTTGTACAGATCCTCTTTGGCGGGGTCTTAGTATAATCTGATATTATTTCAGTATAATCTGATTTATTTCATTATCCCCTGACCTACAAACTTACCTGTGACATCAAAATATGTTGGAAATATTTAATTTGGACATGCTGTCCTAATTCAAATGTATTGATCTGGCACACTGACTGAAGGAAATACAAACATAGCACCGGTCTAGTGTATACTGGCACTTTCCTGTCAATGTGTAAACTTGAGGCCCCTAGTTTCCCACTTAGGTGTGGACAATCCTTGTGTTTCTATCCTTAATACTTGATTCACACACCCTTGTACAGTTTTGGAGAGATGTGTAAGTGAATGGTTGCTCTGCCTTACAAAAGGAAACTACACGACCACTGATTTGTGTGATTCGATGTAATACTTTTCGTGTGAGCTTGTGCTAATACACTTACTATAATTCATGCCTGATTTATACACTTGGTTGTGCATACTATATACTTGGTTGCGCATGCAGTTATGCTTGTTCACGCATGCAGCAAATAGCTAATCTACTGTACAATCTGCTGTTTGAGTGTGCAACTTCAGCTTGCAACATGAAAGTACAAATCATCCCTTAGCAAGACCTACATTTCTGAGAGTCCATTTGCCGCGTAATCCTGCATC
>CM076965.1:50884439-50911939 GCA_039105355.1 Benthosema pterotum
TTTTTTTCTTTCTTTTTTTGCATAATCCTCCCTACTATAGAGTGGTGTGGTGACCATAAGGACTTCCTCCCTGTCCCCAGTTATCCCCTGGGCTCAAAAAAAGCCTATAGTTTCAGTTGGGGCTTTGGGAGAAAAGCCTTCTGTCCAATAAGGGTGAGATGGGCCTTCCTCCAATCAGGAACAAGTGGGGGTGGGCCTTGGTGTACTGTACGTGCTGTTGGCTTGTTATGCTTCCACCCCAACGGTAGAGGTTGTGGATGGTCACATCTTGTTACCGGGGGGAAACAGAGTGTTTTCCAAATCACCCAAATCACCGAATCCACTATGAATAAATAAATCGGCGACAGAGGACAGGGATAGAATCAGAGGAGGAGGAACCGCTCCTGCAACAACCCAGGCAGACGTGTCACAACGTCGTCTGTCAGGAAGCTAAATGGCGTCTGAGTGGCGATGAGGGACGAGCATCAACTCAACGCGGAACGGGACAAAAGTGCCTGTGAGGCAGAACAGGACTAGTCATACATTATGTCAGCGTTGCAGGCAGCTGTTCCATCAAGTTTATGTTCCATAAAGTTCCTCCTGTGTCTTACCTTCTTATCTTGGCTGCCCTTGGAATCAAGATGAGTCTGAATAAAGGCCTGCTGGTTTCAAGTCACATTCAGCAACTCTTGGCGATTCCCCGCTGTGCAGGCGACGAAAAGGGCTTAGGCATAATTTGACTGTCTGTCAGTGGAAATAGTTGCCTCGCGGTAGTTTGATTGCCTTGAGCTGCAAATGTGGCGTTCTGCCAGCAGGGCTGGAGTCTGCCTCCAGGTCAACGGTTTTCCTGTGCTGTCACTTTTACAGCCTTAGAGAGAAAAGAACTTCCTTTTTCTGGCTTTGGAAATGTCATTAACTGAAACAGCTGTTTAGTTAGAAAAACTAGAGCTGCACAGTTTCTTTGAAGGACAGGATGTTACTGGGCTTTTCACGCACACACCTGCACGCACGCGACACACACACACTAAACACACACTAAACACATTTAAACAGTCTACTCTACACTGTTAACTATACTATGATAATAATATATAATACAGTACAGTTGGCGCTTTAGTGAGGGTCAGTTGGTCAAAGTTCCAGTTTAGTATTTCGATTCCAACCCAAGCTAGAAATAAGAGCATGGAATGTTTGCTTTTATCAAATAATTACAACATTTTTATTTTGTCTTTTTTATTTAAAGTATTATTTGCATGTAAAAGTGGCAGACAAAAAGACAGACAGACATGTGAAAGCTCAAAAGCTTCTTTCCACCATGGCCATGGTTGTGGGGAAGACTAGTCATAAGGGAACAGCTTGCAGAATAGGACTGGCTGATGAAAATACAGTCCTTAAAGGTAGGGGAAGTGATTTGAAATTCATGGTGTAGTACCAGCCTGGTGCACTAGGGGCCCCCAAAAGTAGCTACACTATGTGAACCTGCTGCTCTCTCCTGATTGGAGGAGAATTGTGGTGACCTGGGGAACTTTTATTAGCTCCTCTGCTAACGTGGGGGAGGGGGAAACTCCATATGTGGTTTCCACACCTTATAATAGAGCATTTTAACAGAAAACAATATTTTTTGGGTGATATCTGACAAAAGTGAAATCACTTCCCCTACCTTTAAATCAGCATGGTTTGAAGCCTGTAGTGGGTGGCAAGGGGTTAGCGAGGGTGGCAATAAGTTGGTAATGTACAAAAGAAAGAATAATACTGTAGTTCGGACACTGTATAGCAGCCCAGGAAACCTTATTTAGGACAGACAACGTTTCGATCCTTGTGGGTCTTTTTCACCTGAAAAAGAACCATTTTTTCGTTCAGCACCTGTAAGTTCTTCTAGAGATGTGCGTCCTTTACTTTTGTTTCAATAAGTTGGTAATGGGCAGTGGTGAAGGAGAGTGACATGCTTACCAATATGAATAGAGGTTAAAAAGCTATAATAAGACACCATTGTGGTACCTAATTATGCCCATATTTCCCTTCCTCATTCTGTGTATTTCCCTTGTCTTTGAGCGGTGCCAACCGCCTCCAGCAACCCTGCAAGACCTGGACATATTTATGCTGCAAACAATAGATTTCAACCTTACTACTACTTTGTACTACTAGGAGTTGTAGAGGAAAAAATAGGGCTGTTGATTGATTACAAATCATGATTAATCGTCATGTCCAAAATATGCCATGTTTTCCTGTACACGATTTGAGCATTTAAAAGAGAAAAAGAATCTGCAGAGAGAAAAAAACGATCAGATTATTTTTTATATATATATATTTATCAAAATAGGTCCAATGCTTGTAGATCCCTTCTTCTATTCTCTATGGCTCTGGTTACAGACAGACAGTTATGTCTCTGTAAAACCGTGCTCTACCGATTTTTGTGAATGAAAATTGATTGGTGGGTTGAGTCGGTGTGCACATGCGTTATTGCATTAAATCAGATCAATCCAAATTAATTAATGCAATTAACTTGTTATTTTTAACAGACTTACTTTAAAAAATATAATAAAAGCAGCTCAATTTCAAGGTGTCTTCTTAAGGCCTAGCCCTATAGGCCATCATTAAGTAAAGTAATAATCCTTTTCTCACATCCTCAGAAAGTTCTTTGCCATGAGATGCCATGTTGAAATTTAAAATGAGATGTGTGAGGGTGCTTGGGTGATATTACCAAATTTAACACACCTGCTCACCTTTCACACCTGAGACCTTTTAACGCCAACAAGTCGCATGAAACTGAGGAAGGAAAGTGTCTACTTTTTTTTTCGACTTTTTTTTTTAAGTCAAACTGATTAGGGGTCACACACACAAGCATGCACACACGCGCGCACACACATGCATCGTGCTCACTTGACTCCATCGTGTGTTTTCCTATTCCATCCCTGCCATCACCCTCTTGTCATCCTATTCTCTCTCTACAGCCTTCGCTCCCTCCTGCTTTTGGTCCTACTTCCCTCACCTCCTGCCTCCCCCCTTCCACTTTGCCCTCCCCTCCCCCCTCCCTCCCCTCCCTCTCTCTCTCTCTCTCTCTCTCTCTCTCTCTCTCTCTCTCTCTCTCTCTCTCTCTCTCTCTCTCTCTCTACCTGAGTTGAAGTACTTTACTTCTCTTCCTGAACTCATTTCTATGTTAATGAGTCTGCCTGCCAGATAACACAGTCAGCAACGGCTTCAGCCCAGCCCAGCCCAGCTGTGTGCGCACATGCACACACACGCACACACGCACACACACACACACACGCACGCACGCACGCACGCACGCACACACACACACACACACACACACACACACACACACACACACACTCAGTTTTACCCTTTGTACGCAAGCCTAGATGAGCACAAAGTAACCACACGTATTATTAACAGGTGTGGGGGGGCAAACACACACACACACACACACACACACACACAATTGGAAGATGCACACACTGCACAAAAGAATACTACACACACTTCCACACACACACACACACACACACACACACACACACGCACGCACGCACGCACGCACACACACACACACACACACACACACACACACACACACACACACACACACACACACACACACGCACACACACAGGTGGATGATAGGACCTGTCACCACTCTCTCTCTGCCTTGTTGATCTGTTCATGCATTTATTTATCTGTAATCCCTCTCTCCCTCTCTCTCTCTCTCCTCTCTCCTCTGCCCCTGCTGCTCACTCTCTCCGTCACTCACCTCTCACTTTCCCTGTTTTCCTTTTTGTACTCCGTTTCCTCTAGCCCTTTGTCGCTATGTCTATATTCCCTCTATCTGCACTGTTGTATCTCATTGTCTCTCCACTTGGCCTGCATACTGTACACTACTATACAACAGGTCCGTTTGTTACACTCTCACCTAAATTAACATCCAGGGTTTTGCAGTTTTACGTGTCATTAGGGTCATGCACAGAGAGAACCACCAAATCAATTTGCTCGCCGGCCAGTCGGTTGATTAATTCTTCAGTTAATTTCTCTTTTTGTGTGTCTTTTTGTCAGTCAGTTGGCCAGTCACTGAACTTGTTGTTGGGTGACAGGCAACCAATTCAAACTGGCTCTACCGGCAGGAGAAATCATATATACATTTGCATTGCCGATGTGCAATTGAATTCCAATTGCCAATGTGCAATTGAATGTCAGGATCTCTAAAAAAAATAAATTTCTATGTACAAAGATCTCTCCAAGCAATGAAGCATAAAGTACAGGAACACAGGAATACCTGTCACTTGAAAACCTTCTCCTGTCAAATCAAATGTGTTTGCTGCCCATGCGGCATTCTGCTCACTTCACCATGGTGTGACTTCCTATTCCATCCCTGTAGTGCCATCACCCTCTTGTCATCCTAACAATGATTATGAATTTGTCTTTGGAGTGGTTGTGTTTCATTTCAAATCCTTCTCCTGTCACATCAGCTCATGGATCTTGCTGCTGTGTTTGCTGCCCAGCAGCAGATATGGGAGTTCTTTGTCATGTTTTCTCACTCTCCTTGGGTGACTGTAATCTGTATGTGTCTCTGATTTCTCGGTAGGTACAGTGGACAAATGCTTAGGAAATGTAGAACAGTTTCCACTTCCACTTTCATTTTGTGTGCAGTAGTATAGTCTGTCTCTCTAGACTACAGTTCTGCCGACTTCCTTTCTCGATCGCAAGACTGCTCACTGAGTCTGCACCCACTGTCGCTGTTTTTTGTTTTGTTTTGGGTGAGTCATTCGGTTGTGTCACTTACTCAGCAAGGAAATGATATATTTACATAATTAATTGTCTTCATGAGCCATGGGGAGAGTAGGTTTTGCACCCCTTCCATCTGTACGCCTGTCCATCTGTCTGTGCAGAGTTACTGTAGCCTACTCTCACTTTTTCAGAACGGCCTTTCACACAGCTTTTCACATTTTTACCTATAATTGCATCAATCTCTAGGCCAACATACTGTTGACCATGACCACATTTGGCCTTTTATATATGGCGCCAGGAGGCTGTCTTTTATATATAAAAAAAAATAAACATTACTCCTTCAGATTCTATACAAACACTCCACAAATTGTTACACACAATACACAGTATCTGATATTTCATATCTGCTCTAAGAGGCAATTTTTCCTAAATTGTTTCATGTTGCTTTCTATTTCACTATAGCTTTAATTGGTTAGTTTTAGTTTAGTTTTTATTAGTTTTTGCAAGAGCAAACCCCATTTTATCGATCGTTAGTTTCAGGTACTTCAACTTCAAAGAACTATATTTTTCCTTTTGGAAATTCGGTTTGGCTCGTATAAGACTAGGTAACGATACGATAAGTCATTTGATAGCAGCTAACAAAACACAATCAGTTGAGTGGACTACACATCCTGCCTGACAGTGCCAGTGGCTCCACACTATTGTCATTGATTCATTGATTTAATACTTTATTAACAACTTGCAAACAGTATCGGCTACAGCAGTTGAAATGACGCAAGCAATCCCAAAAGACCCTGAGGGCTTGTTTCCATTCTGGTTCATATCCTGTGTGTGTGTGTGTGTGTGTGTGTGTGTGTGTGTGTGTGTGTGTGTGTGTGTGTGCGCGTGTGCGTGTGCGTGTGCGTGTGCGTGTGTGTGTGAGAGAGAGAGAGAGAGAGAGAGAGAGAGAGAGAGAGAGAGAGAGAGAGAGAGAGAGAGAGAGAGAGAGAGAACCAGTTATGTGTATTATGTGTGCGTTTGGCCAGAGGAGGAACATAAACTGAACGTGAGCACCACCCATCCATCATCTGTAGGCTACAGTATGGAAGATGCGGTTCACTGAAACTGCAAACCTACAAGCTCACAGTGTGATGTGTTGCATCGCACAGTGAGCTATAGATCAACTATTTTTGAATTAGAGTGCAAACAAAGCAGACCAACTCATGCGGAACAGGTTTACTGAAGAAGAAGCGTTTGAGTTAATGAACACACACACACACACACACACACACGCACGCACGCACGCGCGCGCGCGCGCGCGCCCACTCACGATAAATTGCGGGAGTGTTAAGTGAAGTATGAAGCAGTATAGGAGCCTTATGTTGAGTGGAATCATTAAAAACGGTCCGTGGCTCTTTAAGTATATACAGCGTCTCTGCTGCTGCTCTCCGGGGCTCGATTCTTCATGCATCGCTTGCCAATCCCCCCACGCACCCACCCCCACCCCCCCGTAGTGCGGTGGAGGGGCTATAGCTAAGAGGAGGAAAAGAGAGTATAGGAGAGAGAGAGAGAGAGAGAGAGAGAGAGAGAGAGAGAGAGAGAGAGAGAGAGAGAGAGAGAGAGAGAGCAGACAGAGCGCAAAAAACGCTCCGCTCCTCTCTGCTGCTTTTAATCAGCACCAGGAACGGCGCCACTTGAAAGCAAGCACACGTTGGTTTGGTTGGCCGCACGGCAATGCTGCTGCATTCACTAAGTACTAGCACCACGGACAGCTCCCCCGGCAACAGCACCACGGACAGCTCCCCCGGCAACAGCACCACGGACAGCTCCAGAGACACATGCAGCAGGGACAGCTCCTCCATCACGAGCACCACGGACAGCTCGCCCATCACTAGCACCACGGACAGCTCCACCAGTGCGGTGCAGGCGGCGGCAGCCTTGCGGTAGACTCCATCTCCATCCATGGTGGTTCGGAAGGAGCGAAAGGGGGAGCGTGTCCAATCCCGACTAACGCGCTATATGGCCCGTGGGGCGGCGTTGATGAAGACGCGCGGTTAGTTTGTGTTGGTTGGAAGAGCGAGAGAGGAGAAGTAGGAGTAGAAGGAGGAGGAGGAGGAGGGAAACGACTGTCATTTCTCCCCATCTGTCCGCCAGGCACGTTTTGTCGGCACCAAGCAAGGCAGGCGGGTGATGAGCCTTGGCTGTAATACAAGAGGAGACCACAGCACTGTTTTCGCCACCGTGTTGATTCAACTCCGTGTGCATGTCTACACGCCTGTTTCTGGCGGAGGAAAAGGACCGGACGATTTCTCTCTGCTCGTTCGGTGTGAGTGAGACCTTATAAGCGCCTCTGGGTTTCTTTTCTTAAAAAAAAAAAAAAAACACATCTGCATGTGTCATGTATCATACGTAGCCGATCGACGTGAGAGTGTTTTGTATGTGTTTTTAAACCATGTGCTAGAACAGACAGGGAGCATATCGACGCTGCTAAAACAGAATTGCTACTAGAGCGTGACAGTGCGTGCGCGTGTGTGTGGACCGCTGCTGGACTCCAGACAGAAGAAAAACATGTCAGCGAGTCAACAGCTGGCCCTGGGTCTCCCCGGCTCTCTCTCACCATAGAGAGAGAGAGAGAGAGAGAGAGAGAGAGAGAGAGAGAGAGAGAGAGAGAGAGAGAGAGAGAGAGAGAGAGAGAGAGAGAGAGAGAGAGAGAGAGACTGTATGAGGAATATCTGCTCTAACAGGCCGTAATTTGAGAGAGAGATTGACCGAAGAGATCCCTCCATTGGACTGCATGGTGAGCCGCCTAATTGTCTAGAGAGAGAGAGAGAGAGAGAGAGAGAGAGAGAGAGAGAGAGAGAGGGAGAGAGAGAGAGAGAGAGAGAGAGAGAGAGAGAGAGAGAGAGAGAGAGAGAGAGAGAGAGAGAGAGAGAGAGAGAGAGAGAGAGAGAGAGAGAGAGAGAGAGAGAGCAGCAACATGGATCGCAATCACGTCTGTTAAGCCTAAAAACATGTCTCGCGTTCCCTTTGACGTATTTCGCGTTGGCTTGCCAAAACACGCCGTTATTCAGTGTGCTGACTTTTTGTTTCTTATTATGTTGTTGTCTGTTTAAAGATGGAGTCGCTGTCAGATGCTGCCGCTGCTGCTGCTGCTGCTGGCGACTATTAACAGTCAGCCAGCGAGCAGCGGAGGAGTCCCTTTTGGAGAAGCTCCAGAAGTTCTTGGGAGCCGGCAGTGAAGACACCGGAGGAGGTGGAGGAGGAACAAACCGCTGGATAACGACAGACTGATTACCACCACAACCACAACCCCTGGATAATAAAACAGGGAGAGGGAATATGTGGCCGCATCTCTCTTAATCTCAGCTGTGAGTGAGGGAGTCTCTGAGAGGTGGTCTTTACAAAAAAGAGGAAAGGTACCGGGTTTCTGATCAGTTTTTGGGGAGAAAGTGACCAGACTCCCCCTCACCACCTTCTCCACCCCGTGACACATCTGTCAACTGAACCAATTCCTCCCAGATTGTTCGTGCCAGGCAGGGTTAGGGTTCATTCACGGCTATGTCGCTGACCACTTGAAACGGACACCCGGAGACCCTCTTCTTCTTCTTGTCGAATAAAGCAAGACGAAAAAAAAGGGGGGAGATAAGAGATTGAGGTGGGGCGTGGGAAACATAGCCTGAAACATCTCCAGTTCATCAGAGACTCTTCGGACCAAAGCCGGCTATATGAAGATGCTGATGTGTGACCGTGGCGTCCAGATGCTGGTGACCACCGTGGGTGCGTTCGCAGCGTTCAGCCTGATGACCATCGCCGTGGGGACGGACTACTGGCTGTACTCCAGAGGGACCTGCAAGGGCAAGAGCAGCGGAGACAACGACACCAGCCGCAAGAACGAGGAGGTCATGACGCACTCCGGCCTCTGGCGGACCTGCTGTCTGGAAGGTAAGGCCGGCTATTCGTGAGCCTTGCGTATGTGCGGGTGTGTCCTTCCCTGCCAAAGACGTGTAATGCGTCCCCCCCAAAAAACGGTGTTCCAGTGTTTTCCAATAGATGGCGCTCTTAGCTAACCTATGATCAAGCTTGCAAGTTCCTGTGACGAATCCACGTCATTAGCCTCATTCTCCATTCTAGTGCGAACCTCAGTCAGATGTCAGATTTCCCCCGGTACTAAAATTTCCTGACCAATCCCAGCACTTCTTTCATTCGTGGAGAATCAAGACTTTGACTTGTGTACTGCCTGCGTTTTCCGCCTAGCTGTGATGTCACATACTGCTTTTTTTGAATGACTGAAGTGAGTGAAGTGAAGTGTCCATTGACACCCCCATTCAAAAAGCAAATTGTGATGTCACAGCTTGGTCGAAACCACAATGGTACACAAACCAAGTGAGGGTGCCTCTACACTTGGCTTGTGCACAGTCCGTGGTTTCAGCCGAGCTGTGACGTCATGTCCTGCTTTTTTGAATGGGTTTCAATGGGCGCTTCCTGCTTAGTTCCGGTCTGCACTTTTGGCAGCAGCCTGCTTGCAGTAAAAGCCTGCAACTGTTGAAAATGCAGACTGGAACAAGCCGGAAGTGTCATGGACACCCATGCAAAAACCACGGTCATTTCCACCCAAATACCGCAGTTTCTGCTGATAAACTCCGAGTCCGCCGCGATCACCAGGAAGTGATGGTCGCAGTGGAGTATATTGGACTTTTTATAGCTGGTTGCGAGGGGGTCATCACCGTTTACGCAAAGTTGGTACCATTTCCGCGCACTTGAGTGTGACACATGACTAGAGGTAAAGTGAAGAGCTGTATCATTCCAATTTCTCCCTCTTGTTTGTTTTTTGGGGGGCTTTTTGCCTTTATTTGACAGGTGACAGTAAGTAAACAGGAAAGGGGTAACACAGCAAAGTTTGTCAGGATCGAGACTTGAACCCACAACACACTGTAAAGTCCAGGCCGACCAATGTTGATATCAAACGGATTGTTTTTCATAGCAGAAATGAAAGTCTTTCTCATTACCAACCATGCGGCGTGTGATCGTATAATGAAGATGAATATTTTGTGACTACTTAAATGTGACGGTGAGTCAAAATACAGGGGCGGCAATGATGGCAGGCTGGGATATTTTGGCTATCATTGCCAGTAAATGTCAAGTCTGTTTTTGTCTTCAGTATATTATGCCATGTCACACGCACACCCCCCCCCCTACACACACACACACACACACACACACACACACACACACACACACACACACACACACACACACACACACACACACACACACACACACACGTCTACATCTCTGTTCTCCCTTTCTGCCTTCTCTGTGAGACTCTTTTGTAGTTATAGGCCTGTGTGTGTGTGTGTGTGTGTGTGTGTGTGTGTGTGTGTGTGTGTGTGTGTGTGTGTGTGTGTGTGTGTGTGTGTGTGTGTGTGTGTGTGTGTGTGTGTGTGTGTGTGTGTGCGCGCGCGCGCGTGTGTGCGTGCGTGCGTGTGTGTGTGTGTTGTACTGGAAGATATGGTCATGCAACAATGTTGCATTTTGTGTACTGTTTTTGTTGTTGATGACGATGATGTGGTTTTGTAGGGAATGCAGGCCAACTCTGTAGACATCATCAATGTCGACAGGATCTTCAGGGTCGAGGAGAGGTTAAACATGGACCAAAATGATGTTAATCTAAGTAGGAGGGTTTAAAACATGGACCATAAGGATATTCAGCGGTGATGTTGATATTATAACCGACGCACTCCAGCAATACGCTGATCATTAGTTTACATGAATAATATTCAAACATCCTGTAGCCTAGGATGTTTACTGTGCAATGAGGTCACAATGTTGTACAGTAGGCCAACAGTATGTTCTGTTTGCTTGTAAGCTGGTGGCTGGTGACATTAACCCTGCTTTAATAGAAATGATTTACTTTTGATTCCACTGAAATTCTGTATTGGAAGGATATAAATTGTGAATGAACCACTAAAGACCTGTTTCAGTTATAAATGAAACGCTCTCAGATCTGCGAGCTTCACTATAAAAACAAACAAACGTGTTGCAATTTCAATTTGCATATACTAGGCAATCTTTGAATACTTGATTCAGTACTGATTATAAAACTAATATATTACACTCAGAAATGTGGGACTGGCAGAGAACGACGGGACATTTGCTGGATATACACTGTACGTTTGTGACATACCGTGGCAACTGACGACGAGCAGAATTATGCAAATCCCTGCTAAATAAAAATCACCCCCGTCGACTGTGAGTGTAAAAGCGAATGAATGTGTAAGGAATCCATTTGCATCCACACACTCAGTTAAATAATCAATTCTAATGTATCCTTTTGGGAACCTGTCAGCATCAAAATGCACCATTACTGGTCTATTGGGTTATACAATGTACACAATCATCTGAGTTTACACTCACAATTTCACTGTATACTGTATGTCAAAGGCAGTGGTGTTTCTAAGCAATTTGAGCCCCAGGCAAGATTTTCCCTGGAGACACAGGGGCTTCAGGGAAAATCTCTTGTGACCTCATACCTACAGTATGACTGGCACAGTAAACTATTTTTAAACTAAAGAACACATGTGTTTTACATGTTCAATTCTAGTTATAGAGGACAAGTATACTATGAAGCTTATTAGCCTGGGATCCTTTTAATGCATGTCTGGTGGTCACCCGGTGCCCTCATGGCGCCCCAGGCAATTGTCTAGTCTGCCTAAAGGCGAAAGCGCCCCTGGTCAAGGGTACTTACAGGGCATGGGAACTCACATGTGGGGAGAGGAGAGTAACAGGAGAGGGAAGGATGAAAGGAGAGAAGGAACTACAGTTTTAGTGAAAGACGAAGAGGAGAGGAAGGAAATAAGGAATGTCAGGGGTAGGAGTATACTAGAGGTGTGTGTGTGTGTGTGTGTGTGTGTGTGTGTGTGTGTGTGTGTGTGTGTGTGTGTGTGTGTGTGTGTGTGTGTGTGTGTGTGTGTGTGTGCGCGCGCGCGCGCGCACATGCATGAGTGCACGTATGAGTAACTCCGCCAAGGAAATTTCATCATCTTAACACTGTCTTTGTGAAAGTGTATATTCTGTATTTCTACTGAAGTTGAGGGGGTATATTGAGGGGGTATATTGAGGGGGTATATTATGCGGGCAAAGGCTGAGAAGTCGCACATAGAGTTAAAGGTATTATAGGCAACCGTTGAGCCAAAAGTCAAAATATATATAGATCTATATATGTTTTGCCTTTTCTACATCGCTTCTACTTTGATGCTGAAGCTGTTCCCCTGCAGGCAGACACTTGCTGTGCCCTGCCGACGGTCCAGAACTTTTGTTCTTGTCAACAAACCCTTTAAGGCAGGCTCATGACAAGGTGGTCCTAGTGTGTGTGGTGAAGGGAGTTGTGGGGTAAGGCGGTGTTTTAGCCAATCACAGCGCATGGTCTCCAGCTTTTCTCCCTTTTCTCCCAATGCAAAAGTAGGGTTTTTTGACCCCAGGGGCTCACTGAGGACAGGGCGGAACTCCTTATATGGTCACCAGATGGATTATATGGATTAGCCAGAACAGAAGAAAAAAATATTTGAATTAAGTGAAAATCATTTACTAAACCCCAGCATCCGTATTCTGGGGAGGGGGAACATTTGCAGAAACAACGTTGCTCTCAACATGCCGCCGCATAGATCAGCTGCTTTCTTACGCCAAAGATGTTTAGATTAGAACGCAAACAGAAAAGACTTCACCCCAAGGGCAAATGTGTTGTGTAGCATGGGGATGAAGTGGGTGGAGTTAGGGGTTAGTGAATGAATCAAAACAGGTGGAGGTCAATTATTGTGGAACTGAAGTACAGATCTATTAACGTGTGTGTGTGTGTGTGTGTGTGTGTGTGTGTGTGTGTGTGTGTGTGTGTGTGTGTGTGTGTGTGTGTGTGTGTGTGTGTGTGTGTGTGTGTGTGTGTGTGTGTGTGTGTGTGTGTGTGTGTGTGTGTGAATAGGCATGTTCGTGTGTAGTCTGACGCAGCCAAACATAACATTTCATTCTGGGGTTGTAGAAGGCTATTATAAAGCCAGATGGTGCAGGTATGGGGTATGGTTAGGTTATGCCTGCACTCACATGCACGCACACGCACGCACACGCGCGCGCGCACACACACACACACACACACACACACACACACATACATACACACACACACACACACACACACACACACACACACACACACACACACACACACACACACACACACACACACACAATACAGAACCTGCAGAAGTGTATAACCTAGGAGTTTGCCATGCGTAATCATAGCCAAAAAAGTGTTTTTGGGGGGATGCCACTCCCTTGCGTTACCCCCCTGGCGCACACACAAACAAACGAACATAAGTAATACCCACATAATCATAAGAGAACATTTTGATCAATAGCAGTGATTCTCAATCCGTTTAATTTCAAGGACTGCCCAGTATGACATGCATTAGGCTACAGACCACCTATTTAGTGGCATATCTCTGGACTCTGGCACAGAAGTCAGTGTGAAATACAATTATGTTAATTTAACATATACTGTCTGTGTACAATTTTACAAATGGAAAAAGGACATGAGAAGACCCATAAAAGAGTCCATTTGGTTCCTCATGCGTGGATTACAGGATGGGCTATATAATCAATTAATATTTGATAATCTGCGGATGAAATAATGCTGGAAATAAATTCAGTGACATAGATGTAGGTCTATGTATAGGCTTATTATAGGCTTTAAATCAGAAGCAAATTGATGGCCTCTGTATAGGGGTTTATTGCTTTAAAACCACATAAAATGTCATTTTTTTAGGCTTATATTATTTTCTATCAGGCACAATAGACGGCCGCCTATATTGAAGGACCCATAGAAGGACCCACAACAATCCAACCAACACATATGAACCAACACAACAACACATACCGCAGCATTAGCCTGCTAGTTGCTGCAGATGAGAGTTTAAAAGTTGAAAAGAAACTTAAAACTAACTAAAACAGAAGGGATTGATATAAGTTTGGCGTGGGACTGCATGGGACTCAACGAGCATTGGACATATCGCAAAAACGTTCGTGAATTCGTTGCGATGTGAGAATGTGGCTCAATGGACGAGTACGAGTTTCTATGGAAACGGAATATACAAATACAATCATGGCTGTACTACTTCGACCACGCCGTCGGACTGGAGAAGGGTGAGTGATGATGCGTGGCGAGCTGTAGTATAAAGCAGGGGTTGACACTAAGGTCTCTGAGGCACTTGCCCATTGGGCAAGTGCAAGTCAGATTCTACTTGCCCTCAGGTCATGGTCACTTGCCCCAAAAATATATTGTAAATTTTGTATTTGAGTTTAATTCCTACTTGGGTGCTTTAAACCGGGGGTTTTCAACAGGTGGTCCGGGGACCACCAGTGGTCCCTGAGAGGGTTCCAGGTGGTCCCCAGCTAAGTTGGTTAACCAGATGTAACTCTTGAGAACGTAAAAATGAAACCAAATGGACCCTTGCGGGTCCATTTTTTTTACTTGCCCCGGGCAAGCGGGTAAGTGTTAGCATACTGTATATAGGCTATTATATTCATGGGTCTCATCTGGGTCTCAAGTGACTCAACGTCTGATTAGGGTTTACAATTGGTCTGATTTGCCTAATCAGACATTGAATCACATTGAATCACCTGTGAGGTTCTAAACATGGCGGGTGGAGGACAGATTCAGCGGATGGATGCGGATTCATAAATCCGGATGGCTAATTAACGCGGGCGGATGTGCATTTCGGATGGGAAAAATATAATCTGTTGATCTCTAGTTCCTAATCATCATTTAGGACCCCCTACACATACTGTTAGACAGTATGTGTAGGCTATGGCAGTGTAGTTATTATTTAGTCCAATGTAAGCTACTGTATTTCAATACTTTCCAAAGCAAACAAAAGTTGAAATCTAGACAATAATACAGTATATTAAGGTTCATACACCAGACAGCGGTAAAATCCACCCAGTCAGTCTCAGGTTAAAACCTCAGTGGGGGAAGAGTTTGGTCACGTCTGGGATTTAAACCCTCAACTGTCTTAATAGAGACAGATTACAGTATAGAGCGAGAGTGGGCGTGTGCGTATGTGTGTGTGCGTGCGTGCGTAGGCTCGGCCTTGTCTGAGATGTAAATGATCTCCTGGGAATTGCAGATGGAGGGATTGGAGGAGGAAGGAAGGAGATACGGCAGAGAAAGACATATAGGTTTCCTTTGATGTATAAATTGCCGGACCGGCCGGGTGGAAGGGGGGGGAAAGAGGATACAGAGGAAAGAACAGAGTCAGAGAAAAGCGACAGAACCGTCGGAGTGGATGGAGGGAGAGAGGAGGTTAAACGGCGATAGCCTATATGAAAACATGTATAGGGAACGGAAACGAGAACGAAACAAGAGAGAGGGGAAATAAACGTAAACATGAAAGGAGATCGAGGAATGGGAGGGAAGGATGGGGTCAGAGGAGAGGAGAAAATTGAGGCATGGGGGGGTGAAGCTAAGTAATGGAGAGAGAGAGCGCGATGGAGAGGTGTTTTAGGGGTGGGAGAAGATAAGAGAGACTGAGAGAGAGAGAGAGAGAGAGAGAGAGAGAGAGAGAGAGAGAGAGAGAGAGAAAGAGGGAGAGGGAGAGAGAGGTGCCTCTGTGTGTTCAACCAAGCAGAACCTGTCTCATTCTCTTTCATCAGCTATCTCCGTGGAAACCAACCTCTCCCTGACTGCCCCCCTTTCCCCTTTCTCTCTCTCTCTCTCTCTTTCTCTCTCTCTCTCTTTCTCTCTCTCTCCGCCACTATGTCTTCTTTACTCATTCTCCAGTCCCCTATTTCTCTTTTTCCCACCCGTCTCCCTTTCTTTCTTTCCGTTCTTTCTTTCTTTCCCCCCCTTTCACATGGACTGGGAGGAGAGAGGTATAGAGAGAGAGTGAGAGAGGTAGAGAGAAAGAGAGAGGGAGAGAGCCATAGCATCCACTTTGAGCTGTCAGTGGAACTGTGAGGAAACAAGCAGTCTAATTTGCTCTGCTTTTCAACTTCCTCCTCCAAGCCCCCCCCCCTCCCCCTGCACTCCCCCACCCTCCCTCTTCACCCCCCCCCCCCCCCCCCCCCCCCCAACAACCAGCCCTCCTCATCCTCTCATTCTGTGCTCCCCTGCATTTTTAGGAACATGTATCGGGGGGTGAATGGGCATGCGGTGAGTGTGTGTTTGTGTGTGCATGCGTGTGTGTGTGTGTGTGTGTGTGTGTGTGTGTGTGTGTGTGTGTGTGTGTGTGTGTGTGTGTGTGTGTGTGTGTGTGTGTGTGTGTGTGTGTGAGTGGGACGTGATCAATCGATCAATCGATCAATCAAACAATCAATCAATGTTGTGTAACGATGTATGTCTCTATACCGTTTCTCGTTTCCGTGGGTTAATGTATTGAGATGATTTTGACAGTCAGGCCAATGAAACATTGATTTGATTTAAATTGGAGAGAGAGAGAAAGAGAGTGTCAGTCGATTCACCCATGGGGTCAACAACAGCACACATAATCTTGTTGCATTTGTTGGTTATTGTTGTTTTTTTTTAACCTTGATTTAAAGGCAATTGTTATAGAGTTGTTGTTTTTTTCCGGAACACTGGCTCTGGTTGTGTTGCCATGCGAACTACTGCACTCACTGCACATCTGTAACTCCTAGTGGTGTCATCCAAACAACACACACACACACACACACACACACACACACACACACACACACACACACTCTACACACGCGCGCAGTCGCGCACACACACACTCACAGAAGCAACTATTTCAGTTTGGCGTTTAAGAGCACATATTTTATTTTCCTGATCTTTCAAAAATAGAAGCTCTACAAGCTACTCTTACAGAACAGCACATCAGACAGAGAGAGAGGAATGCATGGTAATGGAGAGCGAGAGAGAGATGAGGTAAGGAGATCTGGAGACAGAAAGAAAAGAGAGAGGGGGAGGTTGAGAGAGAAAGAGAGAGAACAAATGGTAGTTGGAGATGAGGTGAGGCAGAGAGAGATAGACACAGAGTGTGTCTGAGTATAAACTATGGATAATAACAGTGCGTGTTCATAAGGATTCCAGCCATCGGGTGCTGGTGGTGAAATGCGGAAAACGTTTTTTACTTTTGTTATTCCCCCCCTGCTTCTTGTCTCTTCCTCTTCCTCGCCTGGAGAGCTCCAGATGGGGAACACCGTCCGCTCCTCATCACGGCGTCTTATTTCGGAGGCTCTACATTATCCCCCCATGGTGTGGAAGCCAATGGGAAGCGCTTCTTATTTTCTCACTGTGCCAGAAACACAGGGGCGTTTTTGCAATTATTGCGGACTAGGCAGTCGCCTGGGGCGCCATGAGAGGGGGAGGGGGCACCAGATAGGCTTTAAAAGGATCCCAGGCTAATAAGCCTCGTATATGGATAAATATTGTAGGCCTACATTATACTTGCCCTCCATAACTAGAATTTAACATCTCAAACACATATACTGGTATGTTCTTTAGTTTAAAAATACTTCTTATTTTTATCCCTCAGGGGGATATATTTTGTCCACCTAGTAAGTTCTGTTTGTTTTGTAGTCATTTATTTAACCAGGGGGGGTTGCCATTTTCATTACAAACAGAGCAGTGTATATACATTGATGTTTTACATTGCAATGCTGGGTAATCAGCATTGAGGGAAGGGTCCAGGGAAAATCTTGCCTGGGGCTCCAAATTGCATGTAATTTCCAGTTTTAACTCTACTTTTCACTGACCCATCTCCACACATTTTACTTCTTATGTTGCTTTTTGTTTTGTTTTTTTGTCGTCATATGACCGTGTCACACAAACGTTAATCTCTCGAGACAGATCCAGAGCCCCGCAGCAGAATCTGTCTAGTTGTTGTTGTTAGTGGAACGAAAACAAAGGAGCACCGCGGGAAGAGGTGGACTGAAGGAGAGTGAATGAGGGCCAACAGCACATCTCGGGCAGTGCTCCAGAGGCATCTGCTACAGATGGGTTCCTCCAAAGTAGCAAAAAATAAAAAATAACAAAAAAAATAACATTTTGAGCTTGTAGATCTGTTATGTTTGCTCCTTTTTTGAATTTGAATCCTGAGTCGTAGCAGTTTTGGACACATGAGGTGGCCTTGGTTTTGATTCTGAACAGTACCAGACTGCAAACACTTTGAGAAGGTGTGTGTTTCCAGTTCAAATATGCTGCTGTGCCAATCAAATGAAACTTATGGGAAACGTTTCCCCAGAACAGCATATAGGTATATATATATAATAGGCAGTGTTGGTCTATATTACTTAGGAAAGTAACTTCTTTACTTTACTCATTACCCCTTAGACAAAGTAATATCATTACTTTACTTATTACTGGATTTGAAGAG
The DNA here is from genome assembly GCA_039105355.1 of Benthosema pterotum. Lineage (NCBI taxonomy): Eukaryota > Metazoa > Chordata > Actinopteri > Myctophiformes > Myctophidae > Benthosema > Benthosema pterotum. The sequence goes on from CM076965.1 coordinate 50,902,502, forward strand.
TAATATATTACATATTACGTTATTACTTTCCCAAGTTCTCAACACCGCTTTTGAAAAAATAGAGAAGTACAACATAATCCGTTTATTACAAAATAAAGCAGCAAGCGATTTGTAGTGTACATAACTGCGCAGGATGCAGCGTGTGGACTGGATCTACAATCTACTGCACATCTCTGTTGTTACAGTACCTGTCAATAGCTTGTACATCTGTTCTATTTTTGCATGCAACAACAAGCTCATTTTAAAAAAGTAACTTGGCGTTACTTGCAAAGTAATGCGTTACTTATTACCCATTTTTGCAGAGTAATCTCGTTACTTTACTTTTTGGAGCAAAAGTAATAATATTACAGTAATATGTAATCTAAAATTAGTTACTGCCCAACACTGATAATAGGGCTGTTGAATGATTAAAAATTTTAATCAAATTAATCACAGCCTCAAAATTAATTTAATCATGATTAATCACCATTTGAACTATGTCCAAAATATGCATGTTTTTAAAAAAGAAACAGAATCTGTGAAAAAAAAATAACCATTTATCGTTAAAATATGTATCGAAATGGGTGATCTACAAGCCCTCAATGCTTGCAGATCCTCCAGCTATACTCTATGGCTCTAGTTACAGGGAGACACACAGATATGTCTCCGTAAAACCGTGCTCTACCCATTTCTTTCAATGAGAAAATGCTCAGTGGGTTGAGTCAGTGTGCACATGAGTTAATTGCGTTAAAATTTTTAATCAAATTAATCAACAGAATTAATTTAATCCCATTAATTAACTATTTTCAACAGCCTTAATATATATATCAGAGGGCTACCGTTGTGCTTATAGTCTACAATCCATATGTCATAACAGCCTCTTAGGAATATTGTGTTCAGATCGTCTGACAGGCCCACGAAGCGGAAACACTGGATGATGTCAAAAGGTCGACACAACTTAAGAATATTTTCACCGTCGGTGAAGATAAATTGTTAATATTCCGATATAGTCTATAGCAGGGTTTTTCAACAGGTGGTCCAGGGACCATCAGTGGTCCTTGAGGCAGTTCCGATTCTTCCTATACGCAGACTACGCACTCTGCGTTAGGCCCCCGATTCCCCAAAGGGCCCCCGCCAGCTCTGAGTAAATAACTAATTGAAAGAACTGTTATTTACGCAAATAGCGTACATCGGGCGCATGTACGTTTATTGAATCGCGAGCACTTACGCAAATAACGTACAGCGGCGAACGTAACCACTCTAGTGCATGGTAGTTCTGTACGTAGAAGGAAAATCTTCTTCCGTAAACAGCGTTACTTGAATCATGCCCGCTGTCGCGTTTTTTTTTTTACACCACGCAGAAACGCCCCCCCCCCCCCCCCTTTTCTTAGCATGTTTGGTCAACAACACCATTACTTCACGATATGAAAAAAGGAGCAGCAGCAGTCAGGTAGGCTGGCAGGCTAACGCTATGAATGACTGCAGTTTTCGGTTGTGCTGTTAAATGCTGGGCTGTCGGTAGTGTGTTGTTGTGGTGTTGTTTTTTTGGTGGCAGAGATACAAGCTTGTTGTATTTTGTCAATAATAATATCTCCTATGCGGCATGCCCAAAGCTTAGAGTATTATGGATATAGACAGTTATGTCAACTCCGTTCACTTCATGAAGCCAGTCACATCATAGAGTCTCTGTGATGTGTATGTGGCTACTACACAGAATGTGTTGGTTACTGTAGCCTACAATACTTTGACAGTGAACAAAGTATTTTCAACTCTTATTTGTCCCTATTCTAGACCTGCTACATCTCTACATAAGAGACAGTTTCATAGTTGTTGTTGTTGGTCAGGATTGAAGTAGCAATAAATACATTCATTTGAAAAGGAAACATTGGAGAGTGAGTGAGTGAGTGAGTGAGTGAGTGAGTGAGTGAGTGAGTGAGTGAGTGAGTGAGTGAGTGAGTGAGTGAGTGAGTGAGTGAGTGAGTGAGTGAGTGAGTGAGTGAGTGAGTGAGTGAGTGAGTGAGTGAGTGAGTGAGTGAGTGAGTGAGTGAGTGAGTGTGTGTGTGTGTGTGTGTGTGTGTGTGTGTGTGTGTGTGTGTGTGTGTGTGTGTGTGTGTGTGTGTGTGTGTGTGTGTGTGTGTGTGGTGTGTGTGTGTGTGTGTGTGTGTGTGTGTGTGTGTGTGTGTGTGTGTTGTGTGTGTGTGTGTGTGTGTGTGTGTGTGTGTGTGTGTGTGTGTGTTAAGCTATCTATAATGTATTTCCCCGCAAAAAATGGCCAAAATAACAAAAAGCCAAAATCAGCGCCTGAGAAGCAGGGCCCCTAGTAAAAAAAAAACCTGCTTAGGGCCCCTAGGAGGCCAGAATCGGCACTGGGTCCTTGAGGCAGTTCCAGGTCGTCCCCAGCTAATTGATGGAAAGTTGGTTAACCAGGTGTAACTCCTTGAGAGCGTAAAAATGAAACCAAATGGACCCTTGCGGGTCCATCTGGTTTCATGTTTACACTCTCAAGAGTTAAAATATTAACCATCTGAATTAGCCCCAAGTCTACACAAGTTGAGAATGTCAAAAATTAATGGTCATTTGGAGCTGTATGTTTGACTGTTTTGTTTCCCAAATCCTTGGAATAGTGGACAAAAGCAAAAGAAATCGTTATAGTTTTAGAGTCTGTGGAGCTAAAATGTCCTTAAATGGTGGTCCGTGGCTCAAATACTGAATAAATAGTGGGCCCTGACATGAAAAGGGTTGAAAACCAGTGGTCTATAGAGCGAAATAGCAGATCTACTACTAACAGTCTTGTATAGTGAAGTGTAGCATTACACCTGATGGAGAGAAGGCGATAGAGAGAGAAAACAAATAATACAAAGCTGACATTTGGAGACAGCAGCTGATTTTTTTTGCCTGACAGCCATGAAAGTCTGTTTTTTGAACTAGCTGTGACCAGCCAGACTGATATTTTGGTCGCAGTAAATCAGCATGGATGGACCTGTCCACAACAACAACAGTGCTTCACCAGAGCCTTTAGCTCCTGACCCAAAAGAAGAATCTGATGTCTGGCTCCCCGTCGCCCCGAGGACCCCTAAACCACTGGAAATATAGTGTGTGTGAAGATGTGTGTGTGTCGTTGTGGTTGTGCATGTGTTTATTTGCGCATAAATGACAGGAGCATCCAGGGGCGGATCTAGGCATGGGCATGGGGGGGGAGGGGGGCAATGCCCAGACTGCCCCCCCCCAAACATGATGGCATACAAAACAACCAACAAGATATTTCAGTGCTTATATTTAAAAGTATAAAGTAGAAATACTACTACTGCTACTAACTAACTACGTACAGTTGTGTCACCACTAAACCAACAGCATTTCATCATTGAAAACAGAAAACTCTCTGAGTCAGACCTTTAGCTTTATGCATGCTGCGTGTCTGCTGCAACTTCAACAACAACTGATGTTATTATTGATGCTTTACTGTGCCTAATAAAAGTCCTCTAACTGAAAATGGTATACCATTTTCTCCTGCCCCCCCAAATGGGAAATGTTACATCCGCCCCTGGGAGCATCACAGCGAACCCACTAGACACACGCACACACACACACACACCACCCCCTCGCCATTCGCGGCGTCCCATCATGCATTGCACTGGCTGTCCTCGGGCCACTCTGACCTTTGTGAGGCAAATGTCTCCTGATGGATGCGCCCACTGTGCTCGCAAGTGTGTGTGTGCATGTGTGTGCGCGCGTGTGTGTGTGTCTGTGTTGACCCATATGTGTGTGAGAGTGTGACTCAATGTGCAATAGTGTGAACACTTATGTGTGTGTGTTTGTGTGTGTGCGTGTGTATGTGTGTGTGTTAGTTTAGCCAGTTTTGGGAATTGAGCAAGTTCTAAAGACTAACTTGCTTCAAAGTATTTGTTCAGTGGGTTTGAGTTAATAGTGTGTGTGTCTGCGACTCTGCGTGTGCATGTGCTTGGAATTGTGCATGTGTTTTGTGTATTAAACAATGGTGCCCCCCTACACACACACACACACGCACGCACACGCACACACACACAAAGATGACCTTCCAGTCGTACAGAATTAGAGAAACTTACTTGGCAGTGTTGTGACTTTGTGCATGCGTGCGTTTGACCACAGTGGTGCAGCAGCAGAGAACAAACACAAAACAGAAATGTGTTAGAACAGAAGGTTCCAAGCAGAAATCCACTTTCATGTTATTTGGATGTTTTGGTTGACCTGGTCGTTTGGTTAATTGGTGCTGGACTGTACAGATGACATTACAGTGAATCCTTATATTGGGGAAGTAAGCATCAATAATAACATCAGTTGTTGTTTAAGTTGCAACAGACACGCAGCATGAATAAAGCTAAAGGTCTGACTCAGAGAGTTTTCTGTTTTGAATGATGAAATGGTTTAGTGGTGCCACGATTGTGTTTGATTAGTAGAAATCTGGGTTGTTTGCATGCATCATGTTTGGTGCGGCAGTCAGGGCATTTAGGGGGGGCTATATGAAGCAAATGATTATCCCACTTTACTGGCCATGGACGTTATTGACGTTATGAATTCATTTCATCCTGATGGCCTTTTGTCGTAATGGACATACTCTAATTGTTTTATAACTTTATAATCGTTTTATAAAACTTTATAACTTTTATGATCGCTGCATTCATTTTACTCAGATGTTTATAGCCTGTTTGGCTCTTGACGGGTTCCACCCGCCTCTAGAAATGGTCAAAATCCTTGTGTGTCTTTATGCATATTGTTGTTTGGCGCTTGATTACAGTTTGATTTGACTTAGTTGTGATAATAATGGTGTTGGCCTAATGGCCTCCGTGGACTGCTGTCCACAGGTCAAACTATAGCATCGGCTATTATGATCTGTTGATCGACTTGCTGCTCCCTACTGGGTGAAATTCCCCAAATTGGGAGCATTAACTGCCACTGTCTGAGTTATGAGAGATCCAAATGGGACAACTAGGGAATATTATACTTGATTATATTGGGATTAAAGTTATGAATTAAAATCATGTGATTTTTAGAGTTAGTAGTATGGTGGCGTTGCTTGTTTTTAGCTTGTAGATCTGATCTGTTCTGTTATGTCTCCTTGGTTTTGGCCTTCAGAAATCATGATGAATCTACTTTTGGAAAATGGGAAGCGTTCAAATCGGTTGTCTCGGTCTACATCTGTGCTGAGCTTTGCATCTCTCTCTCCCTCTCTCTCTATCTCGCTCGCTTTCACGCACTCTCTCTCTCCTTCTCCCTCTCCCTCCCTCTTTCTATATCTCCTTCTCTCTCTCTCCTTCTCTCTCTCTCTCTCCTTCTCCCTCGCTACGACTTTGAACTTCCTGCTCTCCAGAAATCTGGCAGAACAGTGAGTCTGCAAATATGATATTACTGTTATTCAAAACCAGCACACACACACACGCACGCATGCACACACGCACGCACACACGCGCGCACACGCACACACACACACACACACACACACACACACACACACACACACACACACACACACACACACTGTGTGTGCATGTGAATTCGATTCATCATGTTTTTGAGGGATCAAACCTTTGCCCTATTGAGAAGAATCCATCAGCATGGCCAACTGATCACTTTCACCCTGGAATCCATATGTTGGGCATGGTGATATCATTCACATTTGTATTTTGAGATGTTTGCAAACAATGCATAGTAGCATAACCATTTTCTGGTTCCACTGAAAAATTGGTCATTCATTTAAGGGAGACTTACAGAAATATGAAACTCATGGCCATAAAACCTTTGATTCTGTGACTAAACAAATGGTGTTTATTTAATGTAGTATATCATATTAACTATTACATTTTATTTTTCTCAGAATCAAGCGTTTTATGTTCATGATTCACCTTTTTTTGCCCATACTGATGGGCAGAAACGAGTTCTGTGTTGGCAGACAGTGAACCTTGTATTAAAAGAACTAAATAAAGGAATAGCTAAACACAGGTGGTTTGATGCTTGTTCAGAAAGCTTTGTTGTGTCTTGTCTGGTTTGACCTCTATTTAAAATAAAGACAAAAGAAAAAAACCTTTAATTCTGAGCACTATTCAAAGTGAAGTTTAGTGTTCTTATGAGGAACTCCAGTGCTCACACAGTATTACAAGTTGACATAGAAAGATATAGGGCTCCATTTTGGTTACAAAAGCCGTTACAGATGCCCGCACATGGGGCTGCCTTCTCGTATAGGTTAGCGGGTGCTTTGAACTCCCGTTATCTATTTCCAAAATCTATTTGACGAAATTGGCATAAAGAATAGTGGCTAAGGGAAGAGGAAAGGTGACGAAAATACCAATAAGGGAATTCGTTGAGGGTTGCGAGCAGCGTTAGGCACATCGCGTGGAGCGAAAATGGAGCCCATAGTCTCTCTCTCTCTCGCTCTCTCTCCTTGTCAAGGTGTTGTCTCCAGCTCATTGCAGTGAGCTGTCTCTGTCTGGCTGAGCTGACATCATTGAAGTTGGCCTTGATAGCCTCTCTGCATAATCAATCTGCATTAAGCCGTCGCCCCCTTACACACAACACTAGGTAGACATGGGTAGATGGAGAGACTGGGCGAGAGGGCCAGAGAGAGAGGGAGAGAGGGAGAGAGAATGAAGATGAGTGCGGCAGAAGGAGAGAAAAGGGAGAGAGCGAGAGTGACCATCTGACACACACCACTGGCTACAGACACTCCTTTAAGTCTTTATTGTCTTCACAAGGCATGGCTGTGACTTTGTTTTGCACACTCTGTGTGTCTGCGTGTGTCCATGTGTCCCACTGTCTGGGCAGATAATCTTTGTCAACTTTGGCAGGAACGCAGTGAAACTCTGCGCACGCACACACGCGCACACACACACACACACACACACACACACACACACACACACACACACACACACACACACACACACACACACACACACACACACACACACACACACACACACACACACACACACACACACAGACACGCACTGCATGCCAGAGTAGAACCTCTGCCCGGAATGTTTCACACAGGCCTGTTATAGGGCTCCATCGGAGCCAGATTTTCACAGATTTTTTCAGATTTCTGTTTTTGGCTTAGATCGGCTTCCAAAGTTTGCAGGGGTGCTCCATATTTTTGGGCCTTTGTTTTTGGCTTTTTGCCTTTATGGATAGACTCAAGTGAAGATACTGTAGGCAGGAAAGAGGGCGAGGGAGAGAGAGAAGAGAGCAAAGATCGTCATGAATGTGACACGAACACAAGGTCTATATGCGGCATGGGCCTGGACCAGTTTAGGCCAGTGGTTTTCAACCTTTTTGATACCAGGGCCCACTATTTATTCAGCATTTGAGCCACAGACCACCAAAGATTTCTTTTGTTTTCGTCCACAATTCCAGGCTGGATTTTCGCAAACGAAACAATCAAACATACAGTAAATCAAAATGACCATTCTTCTACATTCTCTAATTATGTAGACCTCTTAATGAAGTGGACTAATATAGATGATGAATATTTGAATATTCATTTACGCTCTCAAGAGTTACGTCTGGTTAACCTAATTTTCATCTGGTTAACCAACTTAGCTGGGGACCACCTGGAATCCTCTCAAGGACCCCTGGTGGTCCCCGGACCACTGGTTGAAAACCATTGGTATAGGCCAGTGGGCGCCCCAGGAGTGCTCCATTTTGAACAAAATGGCTCAAATCAAGGTGCGATTTCCGTGAATTTTCCCCCAAAAAACACAGATTCCCAACGACCATAGAAAATACCATGAGTGAAACAGGACATACTCCATAGTGGCAGCTGCCCAAATGGCTGTGAGGAACACGTCGCAATGAACACAATTCTGAGTTGTGTGCACATGTGAGTTGTGTTTGTGCATGTGTGCATGAATGTGTGCGTGCAGCGGCGTTTTTGCCATTAGGCAGACTAGACAGTTGCCTGGGGTGCCTTGAGGGGAGGTGGGGGGCACCAGCGCGAACACCAGACATGCTTTAAAAGGGTCCCAGGCTAAAAAGCCTCATATGGATAAATACATTATACTTGTCCTCTATAACTAGAATTAAACATTTAAAACGTATGTTCTTTAGTTTAAAAATAGTTCTTAATTTTATCCTTTGAGGGGCGGCATTTTACTCTCATAGGTATGACGTCACAGGGGAAAATCTTACCTGGGGCTCCAAATTGCTAAGAAACGCCACTGCGTGCGTGTGTGTGTATTTTGTTGTGACAACGTCCTCATAAGCCCTGCATGCCGCTGAATAGAGATGAAGCTCCTGATCAGATTTCCATGCAGGGCCCTGGGGCGCCCACAGCTTTTGCTTTATTGATTTCACTTATGGTTCATAAATTCTATTATCGTTCTCGGGGCTTCGTCGGCGTGTTGTTATGTCACCGTATATGCGAGCTCCAGAATAGCAAGCCGTTCGACCGTTACCCCCGTCCGATGTTCCACAGCATTCCAGGACATCGCAGTACTTTCCCAGAACATTGTTCATGCCATCATGTATCGCTGTGTGAGTGTAGGATTTACTTTTTGAACGCTGTTTTAAAGCATTATAGTCCATATGCCAGAAGGTGAACCCAGGCATTTTGAATACACAATGGTTTTATGTTGTTAATGTTGAGTACAGGTCCCCGGCATGTAGAAACTGCTGCCTTGCATATGTTGAGCAGTTTTCATAATGGACCTTTCAGTTAGCCCTCCCCAAACTGCTATGGTCCAATCACAGCTAAGCATAACATGTGATAGACAAACCTCTCCACCAATAGCTTTCCTATATGATGACAGGAAAGCTATAATCAGCCCTTCAACATGAGATGTTGAAGGGCTGATTGCAAAAGTGAACCAGTATTTATTTTATTGTGTAAAGCCCATGATATTTACATTGGAATGAATGAGCCCAGCTGGAGAGTGTCCTAGGGTGGACAAGAGGGCGGGACTTGCCTCAAGATCTATTGCCATGATATGCCTTCTAAACAACCTTTAGAAGGCAAAATGATTCATGTAGTATATGATATGTCTAATTGGTTTTCATGATGCTTAATCCATTCCAAGCATTAGTTTTCCTCAGAAAGCACTCCTTGTGCTAAAAAAAAACCTCCCATACACTTCTTCACAAATGTGCTTATAGTCAGCACATGCTACATAAAGCATGATGAAATTTTGGCAATTATGAGAAATGGTCAACATATGCAAGTTAGCATTTGGCACTTTCTACATGCTGGGAACCCCTACTCAACATTTCTAACATAACACCTGGGCTCTATGGGCTGGAAAGCGATTAAAAGGGGCGATATGCTATTTTTGAGAGTGGTGCAAAAATTATATCCTTTCCTAACTTTTTTTTGCTTCTGGGAGGTTCCCTGGAACAGTGTAGGAACTGTTACTAAATTGCATTGGATCCACAGTTCATGAAAAGTTTTCGACGTGGAAGGTTTCTGGGCCCCCCTGTGGCGACAATATGGATTAT